>CM042257.1:45855194-46302694 GCA_023566225.1 Romanogobio albipinnatus | reverse complement strand
TCAAAACACTGCATCATGAAGCTTCAGAGCGTTATGAATTAATGAGTCGATTCAGCGGTTCGGATCGCCAAAGTCACGTATTTCAGCAGTTTGACACGCGATCCGAATCATGAATCGACTCACTGATTCATAGCATCATGATGCTGTGTTTTGAAATCGGTCATCACTATATAAGTCGTTATTTAGAGACGAACGGAGGTCTGACGGGTGTCCAACGACATGAGGGGACGTCATTAATGACAGAATTGAAATTTTTGGATGAACTAACCCTTTAAGAGATTGCACTTTGTGCACTGGAAGCACTCAAATGTCTGTTTTGTAAAGCTACCTCTGTAAAACAGGAAGTTATTTATTCATTTTTCAGAAGTTGTAGCATATTCCTTTTGTAAAGCTACAGAACTTGTTTGACTCAATGTTTTGTAAATTTGAGCCGTGTGTTTATTAAGGTCTTCAATAAAACAAGATGGGAACTTAAATATTCCCAGCACTTTCTGTGATGTAGTGCTTTTTTTCTCTTTTTCATCAAACCGCAGTTTTTGCAAGTTCCCGCAATTTCATCGCATAAAATTGCATAAATATCCCGCATTTTCCCGCATTTTTCATCGCATTTTTAAGAAAACATGCCGCATAATCAAGGATTTTTGCCCGCAACAATCACAAAAAAAAGCCGCATTTTTCTGGAAGGACTGATTAATACGCATAATACTATTATATTTAGAGCATACACCTCTAAATTGTTACTGGAACGCTTCTCTATACGTTTTTGAAAACAGCAGAACTACTTTAACATTGCATTTAAAAACGGCTGAGTAGTGTGCATTTCGCTGCAAACTGGAAAAGCTACCGTTTCGAAAACTCTACTGAAAAATGCTTAAAAGCATGTGCAACATGCTTCATCTTGCTACTGGTAAAGTTCCCTGTTTTCAGACCGCCTTAAAAGTAACGTGAAGCTACTGAAAAAAAAACCTGCTTGTTTTAGTTAATCACTCACCAACACTGTTACCTATACAGTCTGTGACAGCAAACACATCCTCCTTTCCTTGTCATCCCCTATTCATCCCCATTTGTAAACATTAACCATGTGATTTCTCTCACTCCTGGTCCTACCAGTTGGACTAATTGTGGTGTAACTCAATCCTGGCACCGTGCCTTAACATGTCCCAACGTTTCCCTGGCAGCCAATCAGTAAAGAGACTCATAATGCGACTTGTGGCACTTAGCCGCACAGTAAAAGACCTCCATTCAGCAAATAATCACACCGTATGCAAGAGGCAACCGCACGTGAAAATAAGCCAGGTTTGATGAGAAAACAATCACGGCCTGCTGTGTTCCTGCTCAGTGGCAAATGCTGCAAATCTCTAAAGGACGGTTGAGGTTTGGCGGGGAGCTAGCGTCAGTGCCAGCTACATCATCCGCGCCCAGTTTTGACACATGCCCGACACATCCTGTCCCCCACGCTCCATGGAGTATTTTACTACGTTTGTAACATGTTCACACATACATATAATGCACAGACATGGTCTATAAATGTATATGCTTTATGTGAGGCAAAACAGGTATTGTAAACAAACTAAAAGAAAAGGCACATACATGCGCAGAAATTGTATGGTTGGCGGCACAACGGCTTGTCACTAGGGCTTAAAGGGACAAGAGTGTACCTTATTTACCCCTAAAAGGTTTATAAACCTTAGAGCCCACAGTATACTTCACACAGTCGAACGCAAAACCTTGCAATGTATACTCCATTTGATAGCATGCACAAACACATGTGGTCGACACATGCACACTAGAAAGTTTCAGCAGACACTGGACAAAAGTGTACTCATTAATACTAGATTTGCATGCATATTTTAATGCCTCCACACAAGCTTTTGTTGTCGTTCCGTGTCCTCATTTAATTTTTTGACCGTGAAACAGCAGGTCTGGGCACAGGGGCGGCGTTTACGTATGGCAGCTGCCATACCCTGGCATTCACATGCTGCCCGTTACCCGCTCTGTTGCTTGAAATTTCAGCTTTGAAAAGCATTTTAAACAGCCTGAAGGTGTGTCATAATCAGATGAATTGTCTGACACGGGAACCAATTCGGCGTGACCATCACAGTGCATTATGTGTATTCTCTAGCCATTGAGCATGCATTGGTTGTACACTCTTTATTACGGTGCACTGTGGGATTGAACGAGTGCACTCGTTAACATCCACTATGGTTTCAGACACCACTACAAATGGCTGTCCTCTCAAATAGTGCCCTATTTAAGGGTATAGGGGTGAATTGGGACACAGCCAGTGTGTCAGATAAGGGAGACGTACAAAATGCACAAAGCTGTGGGTCCCCAGGAGTGTCCTTGACGGTCACTGTCCTGCTGAGTTTAGCTTTAAACCTAATTAAACACCCCTAAATCAGCTAATCAAGGTCTTTAGGATTACTAGGGCCCTTAAGGACTGCGACTACCCTAAGGGTAAAAATGTTGGGCGTGTTTGTACAAACTATCCTGCAAATATCTTTTGGAAAAAAGAGTTGGAATCTCTGCATTTCCCGGCTGTTGGCATGGGCTAATTAAAGGGAATCTTTTCACATACAGTACAGCCGCTGTCTGGAGAATCGGCAGGTGTGTTCTGTACACTCGCGTGTTTACGTATACGTGTGTGTCCGATGTGGAAGTGCGTGTGCGTCCGGGTGGATGTGCATGTGTGTGTTTGTTTCCAAAGCTGAGGAAGAGCGTATAGGTGGTGGTGGTGTGAGGCTGAGGGTGGTCAGAGTCTCCCCTACCTCACTGGCCCAGAAGCAGAGGGCCTCTTTGACTCAGTAGTGGCCTTGTGCTACTGGAGTCTGATAGTCTGGCGCTTTTTTTCCACACCGAATGGACAGGGAGGGCTGGAGGGATGGAGAGAGTGATTTCTAAATCCATAACTCCACCATGTGGCTTATGGCCACGCATAGAGGACCAAGAGAACAGGGGGAAGGGTGTAGACGTAGAGTGAGAGGGCGAAAAGAGAGCGAAGGAGACAAATGTAACCCAGTGAGAGAGAAATGAAAGAGCCATTCTTGTTCATTTTGATCCCATTTTCGCTCTGGTTAGGACTCCCAATAGCTAAACGGGAGCGCTAAAGAGACTTCTCTCTTTGCCCCTACCTTGGCCAGTGTTCCAGTCCGACACCTAATCCGCTGCAATATTGCCATAACATTTTCATAAGTGCCCATCGCTGTAGAATAACAGTTCCAGATGAATTGAAGAAATGCTTCTTTATGAGGGAAATGACACAAGCTATTAGCGTACACCATGGCCAGTTCTTCATATATTTTTACTAGGCAAGAAAAAAATAATAATTAATGCAAGTCTACTGCGGCATGCATGTGCTCGCAATCTAGGGAACGTATCCTTGAGGTAAACTGCTTTGATTGCATGATGAATGAGGAAGGAATAGGTAAGCCGTCATTGTAATTAGCTCCTAGTGAGCGGCAGCTTGGTGCAGCCGCTATATAAGCCGTTCATGTTAGTGGAGGGTAATATCTCATATCAGAATGTTCAATAATGTCAAAACCGAGACATTAGACCTGCACGAGCCCCTCGCCGACCTTCTGGTCAGTAGGTGGCTCTTACCCGCGGGCTTAACAAGACCATTTCAGGTGATTTATGTCTAAATACTCTCATTCTGGCACGGTGGAATCTGATACGGAGTAGAAATAGACAGAGCGCTTATCTTTACTGCCGAATGGAACAAGAGAGGGTGTGTCTGAGGATTCGGGCTGGTTTGTTAAATTAGTGCAGAAAAAGTCTCAGGCCGGTGGTAAAACTAATAACTAAAATTGGAACAGTCTGCGGTCTGAATAGCACATTTCACGATTTATCCTCCAAATGTACCAATCTATACACTAATTCGTCCCAAGGGAATGTTATGGGGCCGGGTTCCTGTGGCAGTAGCGTTGCTAATGAATTTAGCACGGCCATGGCAGAGGTGGGCTATGGCTGGAAGAGAGCCAATGTTGGACACAATGCTCAGAAAAAGACTGCACTGGAACCTGTAAAAGTGCATTCACACTTGTCATGTTTGGTTCGATTAAAACAAACCCTGTTGCGATTAGTGCGGTTCATTTGAACATATGTGAACGCTGCCATACGAACCCTGGTGCGCACCAAACAAGCGGACCGAGACCGCTAAAAAGATGGGTTTCGGTCCGTTTCCAAACGAACTCTGGTGCCGTTCGATTGATATATGAACGCAACACGGACCAAAGACATGTAAACGAATCAAAAACAGGACGTGCTGCTACAAGTCAGTTGATTTAACGACGTGGAAAGATCGGTGTATCCAAAATGAGTAGAGGGCAAACGTGGAGCAACGAGGAGGTAAAGTGCCTCATCAATATATGCAGATCTTAATTTCTGCACACAACGGAGGAAATCCTGCTGCTGTTTTGAATGTTTTGAACATTTTATGAGCTCTTCATGAGTTCTCAGCTGGTAAAAATAAAACCATATGTACATGCATAAAATTATGGCATTTAATCCAGCACACAGCATTGTTTTGAATGTTCGTAATGTTCGGCATCGCGAAATATACGTCATAAAAGCCGACCAATCAGGTTGTGACCGTATCCCTATGCCTTTGCTTCGGTAACTTTAGGTTCGCTGTTAAAAATGCCAGTGTGAACGCTAAGCGGACCAGGGCTATATGTTTTGTTTTTGTTTTTTGGTCCGGACCAAACGAACCGAACTACAAGTGTGAACGCACCCTAAGAGTTATGGATGTACAACAGATTTGGTAGTGTAAAGGCTTGTTCACACTGGGACGATTATCGCACGCGCTTATCACCTTGTGACTAAACAAAGGACACCGATGTGAGTGTGCACACCGACGCACAAAATGCCAGACGTAAAAGCGTTATTTAAAAAAAAAAATGCCTTGGCTCGTTTTTTTGGGTTGAAGCTTCTCGTTAAAAATGAGATTGCCGCTTTTGTTGACGTGCTTGGAGCTGCTGAAGTTACAGTAAAACACGACTTGGTGGCGCTCAAGCACAAAACGGTCTTGCCGAGCACACATTGATACCCAAGAAGACGACGACGACGAAGAGGAAGTAGACGAAGAAGATGATGCAACGAGGCGAGATTAATGTAGAGCTGCCTGGTCTCTTTGGTGTCTAAACACAAATAACTTTTTGACTACAAAAATCTCCATAAGAGGGAGTTGTTATGGAGAGGAATTGTAGATCAGATGGGATTCGATGGGGAGTTTCCATCTGCAATCGAATCAAAAGCGCCATCTACTGTCAGGGAGTGAACTTGCACGTTCAGTCGCTGCATCGCCTGTGAAAATCGCTTGGGTATGAACACAAGGACGTATCGAAACAACGTCTTGAAAAACGCTGCCGATAAGCACGCGCAATAATCGTCCTGGTGTGCACAAGGCTCAATACTGGCAATGCATGAGTATTCGAATGGTGACAATGATGTAAGCTTGGATGTAACCACAACTCTGTTTTGCAACTCTGTTTAACAAGTTTAGTGATACAAGATACAAAAAACTCAATGACAAACCCAAAACTGGCCCTACACTGTAAAATCGAATTAGTTAGACTTACTTTAAAAAATACATGCAAACCGATTGCCTTAAAAAAACATGTAAGTGAAATAGGAATAGTATGTTGTGCTAACAAATGCTTAGTATAGTTCACTTACATAAGAGTTCAAATAACTAAAAAAAGATCTGAGAGCACTTGATCTTTTACTTTAGATTTACTCTGGACTTAGTATAGCTACTATTGTTCTTCCCATTGTTGTGTTTTGATGCTGAATGTTGAAGTGTGTGTGTGACTTAAGCCTGATCAACTGTAAGATATTTTTACAAATATAGAGGGATTATATCAACCCAAATAAATATTTCACAAGGTGTTTATGATGTAAGTGTTGTAAATTGTAAACAATCACTATACGACATGAAGGGAAATATTACAATTATAAAAGGTGACCAAATTTCGGACTAAATCATTAACTGTAGTTAATTATTCTGAAGCTAGGTCAACTTTTAAAAGCAACCTTGTTATTCGTTTTCTTCCTTTAAATGCATCAATAGAAAGAGATTTATAATAATATGAATGTTCCAAAGGCCAACCAAAGGGACACTGATCATCATAATGGTGAGGGTTTTTTTTTTTTCTTGACAAAATAGCACTCAAACCAATCAAATAATCTTAACTTGGGTTTTCTGAGTAAACAAGGTATGTGAATAGTAAGTATGTGAATAGTACAGATTGCTAGATTATTAAAATTAAGTTAAGACATTAAGTAAAGTTAACTACAAAGCGTTAGTTAGAATTACTGTTGGATTTTACAGTGATTGTTTACTCAAATATGAATATTCTGTTTTCGTTTACTAACCTACATGACTTAATTCTTCTGTGGAAAACAAAAGAGGATAATTTTGAGAATCTTGTTTATTTGTGCCATATAATGAAAATATATGGGGTTTAGTGTTGTTTTGGAACCCAACATTCTTCAAAATATCTTTTTTGTTCAACAGATGAACGCAAGTCTTAGAATGACATGAGGGTGAGCAAATGACAATTTTTGGTAACACCAAAAATATTTTAGTGTCCTTGGTACATATGTTACATGTACTTACCATAGTAATAACAGTAAATTATGCATAATTAAATGCAAGCAACCCTCAACCAAACCCAAATCCTACCCAAACCCTATAGTAAGTGCATGTAGTACTCAAATATATAGTTACACTGTAATAATGATACCGTAAAATAAAGTGTAACCCAGTGTCATTGTTACACATGTTACAGCTACTGTAGTAATAACTATAATTTATGCATAATTACATGCAATTAACCCTAAACCAAACCCTCATCCTAATCCCAACCCTATGGGAAGTACATGTTGTTAATTAATATTACTCAGTATAATTACACTGTCACACTGACACCTTAAAATAAAGTGCAACCCAATTGTCGTTTCTGGGTGAACGCTCCCTTCAAGACTGTTAAGACAACTGGTTAAAAAATATGCAGTTGCGCACATCTCTAGCCCATGCATTTCTTTCAGTGTGGCCGGTAGAGGAGATGCTGACTCCGTGTGTGTGTGTGTGTGTGTGTGTGTGTGTGTGTGTGTGTGTGTGTGTGTGTGTGTGTGTGTGTGTGTGTGTGTGTGTGTGTGTGTGTGTGTGTGTGTGTGTGTGTGTGTGTGTGTGTGTGTGTGTGTGTGTGTGTGTGTGTGTGTGTGTGTGTGTAGCCACAAATCACTGTGCCTTGGCCGGGCCGTTTGGTTTGGCACAGCACCCTCAGGCTATGGAAACATTGCCCGACATGCAACAGGGGAATCGGCAGAGTGAGAGAGATTGACAGGACCAACACTATTAGACTCACAGTGTGCTTTCTTAATGTGGCGACTTATTGGCAAAATATCTCTATACCTTGAGTCTTTAGACGAATGTACAGCAAAACACATATAAAGCAAGTATAATCTCAATTTGTTTGTGCATGTGTGACACCTTGCTCTTATGGTCATTAAGCTGAAAGAGCAACCTCTGCGATTAACACGCAGGTATATTCAAAAATCAACAATTCAAAATTTAAATTCAATTCAAATTTATTTGTATAGCGCTTTTCACAATACACATTGTTTCAAAGCAGCTTTACAGAAAGTGCATTTCATAGATGTACAGTAAAAATGTTAGAAAGACAATGTTAAAGAATAATGTTCGAAAAAGTTAATCAATCGTGTATTAATTTAGGCCATGACAACGCTGGCGTTGAGTCGTCTCTTCACTGGCGTGGAGTCGTCTCATCACAGGTGTTGGGGCATCCGAAGTCTCCATGAGCGGCTGGATACAAACTGGAGCTGGCGAACTATTTACCTCGGGACTAGTGTCCCGAGATAACAACAGAAAAGCAGAAGGGAAATAATTAGCGTAGCTGCTGTTCAGAATATTATATTAATGCTTTTGTTCCGATTTAACTGTAGTATAAAAGGTAATTATAATGTGAATGCTTGGCTAAAGAGATGCGTCTTTAATCTAGTTTTAAACTGGGACAGCGAGTCTGAACCTCGAACAATATCAGGAAGACTATTCCAGAGTTTAAGAGCTAAATGTGAAAATGCCCTCCCTCCTTTAGTGGACTTAGATATCCAAAGAATGACAAGAAGCCTAGAGTTTAGTGGCCTTAAAGAGCGCGATGGATTGTAGGGCGATAGAAGATCCGTTAGATACACTGGAGCTAAACCATTTAGGGCTTTATAGGTCAGTAGCAATACTTTGTAATTGATACGGAACTTAATAGGTAGAGATGATAAAATTGGTGTTATTTGATCATATTTTCTTGACCTAGTAAGAACTCTAGCAGCTGCGTTTTGGACTAACTGTAGTTTGTTTATTGAGGATGCAGGACAACCAGCTAATAAAGCATTACAGTAATCTAATCTCGAGGTCATGAATGCATGAACTAACTTTTCTGCATCAGGAATAGATAGCATGTTACGTAGCTTAGCAATGTTTCTAAGGTGGAAAAATGCCGTTCTTGTAACATATGAAATATGATTTTCGAATGTCAGGTTGCGGTCTAATATAACACCCAGGTCTTTTACTGTAGTGGATAAAGTGACAGGACATCCTTCCAAGGTAAAATTGTATTGTGAGAGGTTTTGTGGGCAGTTTTTTGGACCAATAAGTAATACCTCCGTTTTATCTGAATTTAATAGCAGAAAATTACACGTCATCCAGTATTTAATATCTTCAACACACGCTGTCAGTTTAGATAATTTAGCGTTTTCATCCGGTCGTGATGAAATATATAATTGATTGTCATCAGCATAACAGTGGAAATTAATTCCATGTTTTCTTATAATATTACCAAGTGGCAGCATATATATTGAGAATAGCAGAGGGCCTAACACGGATCCTTGCGGCACCCCATAGTCTACTGAAATCTTCTTGGATTTTTCCCCATTTAGACAAACAAAATGGTAGCGGTCTGATAAGTACGATCTAAACCAGTTTAATGCCTGTCCCTGAACACCAGTATAATTTTGAAGTCGATCTATGAGTATTTTATGATCTATAGTATCGAACGCAGCACGAAGATCGAGTAGAACTAGTATTGAGATACAGCCTTGGTCAGAAGCTAGAAGTAAATCATTTGTGATTTTAACGAGTGCAGTTTCTGTGCTATGATGTATGATTAAAAAATCAACACAGGCTTATTGGAGAAAACATGCATGTGGTTCTGCCAGTTATAATGCATGCTTCTTGCATGCTTCAAAGTGAAATATACAGTGAGTGCTGCTAAAAGCATGTTTCTGGCAACATTGTGTTAACGTTGAAAGTAACTAAACCTAACCGATAGTGTTAACAAAAGCAAATGTGAGATAAAAATGCATTTGCTGAAGCAACCATGCATTTTAGGCTAAGTATTTGAGCTCTTTTATTGTGACTCATGAGTGCAAGGCTGTACCAGGTGAGCTACTGAGCAAGTTTACTACGTGAGAAAAGCCAAACATATGGAGCTGCTTATGTGATGCAAACGTCAAAACGTGTTTGTTTACAAATCATGCACTATGGTAAAATTGTTTAGAGTTTACGCAGTGTTTTCTGGAATCATCTACATTGTGCACTTACTGTTTGATTGACAGGTTTGTTGATTACATCTGTGTTTACTTATTCACATAATGACTTGAATATCTGGTTTACATCTAACTTAAACAATGGCATTATGTAAAGTGCAGGCCTGTGTGACACTTTGACCTCACCAACAGCAGAGGCCTGTAACCTTTGGAAACACATTTCCTATTTTAACAAGCTCAGACTTTCCTACTGAATAAAGCGGTTTCACATCATTTGTGAGGCTAGTTCAGAGAGCCTAATACACTTTATAGCAATGATCAGGGGCAGGTAGACACAATTAGGGGTTAATAAAGGGTGCTGGATGACCGGTGGATGTGAGGTGCTGATCTCATTCGTATAAAACGGGCTTGTCCAGCAGGTAAACAAGCATGTTTAGTGCAGAAGAGTGCATGGCTGTGGAAGTGTGGCTTTTAACGGGGATTAGCACTCTGTAAGTCCAGAGGCGGCTGCTGATACTGACAGCTTTATGGTCATGTGATCAGAGGTGCCATGCCAGAACCAAACAACAAGCTCAAATCTGTGAGTGAAAAGAAAAAAATGTGTGGCACAGTATGTGTAAATACATCCCAGTAACGCCATGTTACACAATAGCGGAAATATTAGATGGTCAAGTGGAGATTAAAAAATCAAACAAAAAAATACTGAAAAAATATTTTTTGTATTTCTTGTAAAATTACACTCTAAAAAATATTGGGTTAAAAACAACCCAAGTTGGGTTGAAAATGGACAAACCCAGCAATTGTCCCCTATATAGTGCACTGTATGATCGTTCACTATCCCCTATATAGTGCACTGTCTGATGGTTAATGCTCAAAATTGTATGAATATATTAGTCTTGCTGTTTTATATAAGTTTGTGTTGCTCCAAAACAATGACAAATCCCTATCCCCTGTATAGTGCACTGTCTGATCGTTCCCTATACCCTATATAGTGCACTGTCTGATCGTTCCCTATACCCTATATAGTGCACTGTCTGATCGTTCCCTATCCCCTATATAGTGCACTGTCTGATGGTTCCCTATCCCCTATATAGTGCACTGTCTGATCGTTCCCTATCCCCTATATAGTGCACTGTCTGATTGTTCCATATCCCCTATATAGTGCACTGTCTGATGGTTCCCTTATCCCCTATATAGTGCACTGTCTGATGGTTCCCTATCCCCTATATAGTGCAGTGCCTGATGGTTCCCTATCCCCTATATAGTGCACTGTCTGATCGTTCACTATCGTTCAAAATTGTATGAATATTTTAGTCTTATTAGTATATTGTAATAGAATTTCAACACTGATAATAATAAGAATCATTACTAATAATTAAGTACTAATAATTATCATCAAATCATCATAGAATGATTTCTGAAGGATCATGTGACACTGAAGACTGGAGTAATGATCAAAAGAATAAAACACATTTTACCATATATTCACATAGAAAACATCTATTTTAAAATATGTGATCAAATAAATGCAGGAGCATAAGAGAGTTCTTTCAAAAAAATCCTCAAACCATTGAATGGTAGTGTATACGGGGCATGTTGTCACAGACGATCAATCTTAGCAATATCCCTGGACATTCTCAATGCTGTAGCTTTTTTGTAGACAAGACTTTAAATGGTCCACTTGATAGTCTTCTTTAGACATTCTGATTAGTGAAATAAGTTGACATGTACTTACAAGTTACATATATTCGGTTGAATGTCTGTTGGAGAGCATCAAAAAGTTTTAGATGTATTAAAGGCCCACTGAAGTGCCTTGGCGTTAATAAGTGTGTTGATGTAATTTCCACTGAAACAGGAAGACAGGGCGGGACATATCAAGCAGCTCCTCCTCTTTTTAAAAATAGCCAATAGCGATTTGTTTATATCACAGCTCGACCAGAGCCGTTGAGCTTGGGAAGCCGGCAGTTTCCTCCTAATCTCTAACTGTTTCTCCTCCTAATCTCCTCCATCTCGCTTTAAAATAGCATTCTGTGTGAGTTAATAAACGGGTAAGATTCGTTTTCTGGACTATGCAGACTCGATCACATGATCCGCTCTGTGCTATGGTGTCTCTGGACCGGAGCTGCGGCGGTTCATGTGACACTAACGTGAAACCAGACTTCAAGCGCCCCGATATAAAGCATATTTACACTGTCTGATCGTTCCCTATCCCCTATATAGTGCACTGTCTGATCGTTCCCTATCCCCTATATAGTGCATTGTCTGATTGTTCCCTATCCCCTATATAGTGTACTGTCTGATTGTTTCCTATCCCCTATATAGTGCACTGTCTGATCGTTCCCTATCCCCTATATAGTGCACTGTCTGATCGTTCCCTATCCCCTATATAGTGCACTGTCTGATCGTTCCCTATTACCTATATAGTGCACTGTCTGATGGTTCCCTATCCCCTATATAGTGCATTGTCTGATTGTTCCATATCCCCTATATAGTGTACTGTCTGATCGTTCCCTATCCCCTATATAGTGCACTGTCTGATTGTTCCATATCTCCTATATAATGCACTGTCTGATTGTTCCCTATCCCCTATATAGTGCACTGTCTGATCGTTCCCTATCCCTTATATAGTGCACTGTCTGATCGTTCCCTATCCCTTATATAGCGCACTGTCTGATTGTTCCATATACCCTATATAGTCCACTCTCTGATTGTTCCCTATCCCCTATATAGTGCACTGTCTGATGGTTCCCTATCCCCTATATAGTGCACTGACTGATCGTTCCCTATCCCCTATATAGTGCACTGACTGATCGTTCCCTATCCCTTATATAGTGCACTGTCTGATCGTTCCCTATCCCTTATATAGTCCACTGTCTGATTGTTCCATATCCCCTATATAGTCCACTGTCTGATTGTTCCCTATCCCCTATATAGTGCACTGTCTGATGGTTCCCTATCCCCTATATAGTGCACTGTCTGATGGTTCCCTATCCCCTATATAGTGCACTGACTGATCATTCCCTATCCCCTATATAGTGCACTGTCTGATCGTTCACTATCCCCTATATAGTGCACTGTCTGATCGTTCCCTATCCCCTAAATAGTGCACTGTCTGATCGTTCCCTATGCCCTATATAGTGCACTGTCTGATGGTTCCCTATCCCCTATATAGTGCACTGTCTGATCGTTCCCCATCTCCTATATAGTGCACTGTCTGATCGTTCCCTATCCCCTATATAGTGCACTCTCTGATCGTTCCCTATCCCCTATATAGTGCACTCTCTGATCGTTCCCTATCCCCTATATAGTGCACTATGTGCCATTCACCATGTAGAAAATAGTAAATGTGTGAACAAGTGACCGATTTCAGCCGCAGCTTCAGCGTCTGTTTATAATGTAGGGGGGCGGGGCTTCAGATTCTAGAGAGCATTTGATTGGACAGAAAATCTGATGAGAAGCTGAAGTGCAGCGTGATGCAGAAGTGAGAGATTGTACATTTGGAATGCTTATATCTTATGTAAGTGAATTTTGTCATCGTTTTGGAGCAACACTAGCTTATAGAAAACTTAAAAAAATCTATTTAGATTTCATGGGGACTTTAAGCAGACAGTCTGCTAATACTCTAATGACTGCTAGTTGCCACGTAGTTGCAAAGTTACTTATAGTTAATGTATCTAGAATAATGTGTTACCTGAATCTAGTTCAGAAATAATCCCATTCTGACCAACTGCGACAACTAGTCCTGGTATATGATAAACTGGAGGACAGTGACATTTCCCCATCGCAGGCTGGACTGAGTCAGACTCCTGAAGCCGTGTATTAGGCTCTTTCTGCTCTGCTCTATTAGCTCAGTGTGCTGTGTCAACCAGCCGTTACAGCAGACAGCATAAACACACGGTCACCTGGAAACTCTGGGTGTAACTAGGGTGCGGGCCTGAGACCCAGGTTAGGCGTCAAAACCTCAGCCGAGAGTGACAATGCAAAGTCCACAACACCGCGCTGCACGGCCAAGGTGGAAAATCACCAGTGACATCACTCGCAATGACGCGTCAGAGCCAACACTTTACCGGTGACCAGCTCTTGTTTACGGACCTCAGCTACGTGCCGCGGAGAGCACAAAGACGGCCTTTTCCCCTTGTGCTCCACCTCGGCCCCGGAGAGAGCAATTTGGGGGTTACATGCGTCTGGGATGGAAATGTTAGGTGGAAGCGAGGCGCCACCTCCTAAGCTGACGTCACGTGTTTATGCTTGGGATGTTAACAAGAGATTTCTGCAGTTCTTTCACAGCAGCGTACACAACGTCCGAACGCAGAGAAACAAACATTTCAGCTTTTACCTGCTCCAATTGCGGATTTTATGGGGAGTGGTTCCCAAGTTGCATGTTCTTCATGGAAAGCAGCTGGTTTTCACATGAGGTCAGGAGAGTTCACGAGAAAGCAGGAACACATGTTGCACAGCACCTCACACATCCCTGCCAGTAACCAGCACTGCTCCCGTATTTATCCCATCACACATACACAAGCTGGAAGAAGCCGTTTCTAACCCAGTGTCTTTCGTTATTACCGAGCCTGACAACATAGCACCGTGGAAACGTCAAATAAAGGATGTGATGATTCCCATTTGCTATAAGGAACAGAGTGACATTGTCTTGAAAAAGTACCTTCCATAACCTTACTTTTCCATTGCACTCATTTCTATAAAAGGTAACTAGGTTAAATCTCTTGATGGTCATATTTGCCTGGCGTGTTGTTTTATGCTGCTCCTCTACAACAAGCTGTGATGTCACACATGAATGACGGTTTAAACGAGAATAACAGCCAGGGCTGGGCACCATTCAGAATGAAATAAAACAGAATATATGCAATTGAATTGAATTTGATCTGAGGTAGCCAACAGTATGCAGAATTGGAATTCGCATTTGAATCCAACAGGTATTCAAATATAGGCACTAATGTCAAATATACACACTTATGTGTCCGTAATCGTAAGCAACGTTCGTCAAGACAAAACTGAATTTGTGGCTTCACAAAATGTTAAAGGGGTCCTATAATGCCCCTTTCACAAGATGTAATACAAGTCTCAGGTGTCCCCAGAGTGTGTCTGTACACTTATTTATTATAGGATGTTTTGAAAGCCCCTATTTTGGGTGACATGCTGTTTTTGCGTGCGTCTCTTTAAATGCAAATGAGCTGCTGCTCCCCGACCCCTTTTCAGAATAGGGCGGAGCCTGCTAGTTGGATAAACGACAACAACAACTGGAGAGTGGAGAACCATACAGATGGATAAATACTATAGACTGTAAAAAAATATTCATGGGGACTAACAGACAGCAGACAAACGGCAATCCACCTGTCACTCCGATTTAATGCTTTATATAATGTAAACAAATTAGTTATAAAAAAATTCAACCCCCTCACAGTCGTCATGAAGGGCAAAATTAGATATATAGACAAAACGACAATTTGTACCAGGCTGTAAACATGTGTTCTTCTGCTGTAAAGTTGGGCATTTTAAAGGTCCCGTTCTTCGTGATCCCACTGTTCAAATTTTATTTAGTGTGTAATGTTGCTGTTAGAGCATAAATAATACCTGTAAAATTATAAAGCTCAAAGTTCAATGCCAAGCAAGATATTTTATTTAACAGAAGTTCCCTTTCAAAGCCTACAGCGAACGGCTGGCTTGGACTACATCCTGGTACAGCCTGCTTTAATTACATCAGTAGAACAGAAGAACAGACTAACCTCCGCCCACAAGAATACGCGAAAAAGAGGCCGTGGTCTTGTTGCTGTCCCACGTGGAGAAGAGGAAGTGTCGCGTGGAGAAAAGGAAGTGTTGCGTTTGAGTGTGTTTGTCGCCATGTCGTCGAGACGCTGTTATTTTCATCCCGGAGTCAAATCACCTTTGTTTGGCTTTCCCAGGGACGCTGTAGAGATCATTGAGCGCATAGATCTCCCCGTTAAGAGGCGTGACCTTTCCGGGCAACGTGCGCTAAGCTGCTGTCGAATCACAACACGGGAACCGCTGGCACAATCAGAACTCGTTACGTATTTCTGAAGGAGGGACTTCATAGAACAAGGAACTCATCAGCCTGTTTTTAGGACAGTGAAAACAGCGGTATACAGATAAGTAAATTGTGTGAAAAATACTGTGTTTTTTTACACGCGAAACATGAACACATGTTATATTGCACACTGTAAACACAATCAAAGCTTCAAAAAAACACGAAGAACGGGACCTTTAACATGGAGCTCAATGAGATTCTGCTCCTTCTGGAGCCTGTCGATGAATTGCAGTATATGTCACTTCCGTATTGGCTTCAAGAGAAACTTTGACCAACTTCATTTTCAGAACATGTAAGTACCGCACATTATAATGTGTGAATATACGCAAATGGCCTTTGTGAATGTGCTGGTTAGGACGCTATACAGTGGCTAACATTGTGTCTGTATTCACAGAGATCAGAGCTGTAGTTTAATTTTTAAGAAGTAATAAAAGTGCGCTTCTGAATTTTCGGGTTAAAAATAACAAGCTATGGTAACAAGCTAAAATGAACAAGTTAGCTTTAGCCACATTAGCACATTCAGAAAGGCGATTTGCAAACACACACATTATAAAGTGCAGTACTTGCGTGTGGAGTTGGATCACAAAGAGTTGAATGTGATCCATCTTTGAGAAGCAAGTTTTGCGCAAGTCCTGCGTTTACTGACAGTCCCGTGTAGAATGATTCACACAAACCAGTCCCTCCAGAAAAACGCAATTATGCGATCGCATGATTTAAATGCATAATCAGCCAAAGTCCGCATATTACGCGGGGGCCGCATTTTTTGACGTGAACGTCATCGAAAAGCTCCAAACCCCGTGGTGAAACCATAGATATCGGTGAAGCCATGATGAAGCACGCAAATTGCCAACAAAAATAACAGCAAAAGACCGTGAAAAGAAGTTTCCCGGTGTGTTGACCGATTTTAAAACACAGCATCATGAAGCTTCTAAGCGTTATGAATCAATGAGTCGATTCAGCGGTTTGGATCGCCAAAGTCACGTATTTCAGCAGTTTGACATGCGATCCGAATCTTGAATCGACTCGCTGATTCATAACGCTTTGAAGCTTCATGATGCTGTTTGTTTTTAAATCGGTCATCACTATATAATTCGTTATTTAGGTTTTAGCACAAAAACTATTCTGGTCGCTTCATAAAGTTATTGTAGAACCTGCACTGTAGTGAGATGGACTTTGTAACAATGTCTTTAGTGCTTTTATGGGTCTTGAGAGTGTACAGTGCATTGTGCCAATGGAGGCCTTTCTGAGCCATCGGATTTCAACTTAAATATCTTCATTTGTGTTCTGAAGATGAACGGAGGTCTGACGGGTGTCCAACGACATGAGGGGACGTCATTAATGAAAGAATTTTCATTTTTGGGTGAACTAACCCTTTAAGAGATTGCACTTTGTGCATTGGAAGCACTCAAATGTCTGTTTGGTAAAGCTACCTCTGTAAAACAGGAAGTTATTTATTCATTTTTTCAGAAGTTGTAGCATATTCCTTTTGTAAAGCTACAGAATTTGTTTGACTCAATGTTTTGTAAATTTGAGTCGTGTGTTTATTAAGGTCTTCAATAAAACAAGATGAGAACTTAAATATTCCCAGCACTTTCTGTGATGTAGTGCTTTTTTTCTCTTTCTCATCAAACCGCAGTTTTTGCAAGTTCCCGCAATTTTATCGCATAAAATTGCATAAATATCCCGCATTTTCCATCGCATTTTATAAGAAAACGTGCCGCATAATCAAGGATTTTTGCCCGCAACAATCACAAAAAAAGCCTGACAAACATATATTAATGTATCCGATTTCCTGAACACATTCCCTTCACAAATGAATCCACTGCATCCTCAGTGGCTCAGATGCCGGGAGTTTATCATTACATTCAAAAACAGAACAGTTATAATGTTTAAATGGATGAGGCATTTTATGACTAGCTGCTCTAGCCTACTTTTGCCATGGCGTTAAAACTGGCACACCGTTGTCGCTTGTGAAAACAAAATGGCGGCGCCGTGGGTGGAAATGTGCAGATTAAGGGGCGATAATATTCTCTACTCTTTTTTTTAAAATCGCTTTGGATAAAAGCATCTGCAAAATGATTAAATGTAAATGTAATATTATAATAAGAGCCCCTTTCTACGTCACTAAGGGAGCAAAATCTGCTCGTTTCACATGCTTGCAGAGAAAGACTTACCAAAATAAAGTTTTTGGGATGTTTTTTTCACATTTTTTAGGTTGTTAGATGCACCGGGGAACCGATTATAGCATTTAAACTAAGCAGCAATCTCCCGCAGTTTCTCTTGAAGCCAATACGGAAGTGACATATACTGCAATTCATCGACTGGCCACTAGGGACAGACTCCAGAAGGAGCAGAATCTCATTGAGCTCATGTTAAAATGCCCAACTTTACAGCAGAAATAAACATGTTTACAGGCTGGTACAAATTGTGGTTTTGGTCTATACGGCTAATTTTGCCCTTCATGACGACTGTGAGGGGGGTGAATTTTAACTCTATTTTAACTTATAACTCATTCGTTTACATTATATAAAGCATTAAAGTTCTGCATAATTAAGGGCGTGGCCACATCGAGTGACAGATGGATTGCCGTTTGTCTGCTGTCTGTTAGTCATCGCGTCACCTCAGCTCTGCCCACGTCCCGCCTCTTTGCCCTTTTTTTTGTTATCCAGGAGTGACTCGCTGCCAAGATGGCAACGGCCATCTCGTCCATACTTTGCGCTTCAAAACTGCTCATCAGAATCCTATGGGTGACGTCACGGACACTACATCCATATTTTTTTACAGTCTGATTTAAACATGGAAAAAGTCAGACTAAATGTTTCAAATGCGGTGTCCCAATTCACATACTATCCATCCTAAATTGTATTCGAAAATAGAGTTAGCATGTCCTAAATCGTACTATGTAAATAGTAATATAGTAAAGAGTATTCCAAAGATCCCCGGATGGTCTACCATTTCTGGTCAGAAGTCGAAGTGCAGATCGACGCACACTCTAACGGCTGATATTGCCCACAACCCATTGTGAGTTGGATGAGGATTCAATTAGAACTACAAACGCAGATAAAAAGTGTTAAAGGTCCCGTTTTTCCTGTTTTTTTGAAGCTTTGATTGTGTTTACAGTGTGCAATATAACATGTGTTCATGTTTCGCGTGTAAAAAAACACAGTATTTTTCACACTATTTACTTATCTGTAAACCGCTGTTTTCACTGTCCTAAAAACGGCTGATGAGTTCCTTGTTCTATGAAGTCCCTCCTTCAGAAATACGTAACGAGTTCTGATTGTGCCAGCGGTTCCTGTGTTGTGATTCGACAGCAGCTTAGCGCACGTTGCCCGGAAAGGTCACGCCTCTTAACGGGAGATGTATGCGCTCAATGATCTCTACAGCGTCCCTGGGAAAGCCAAACAAAGGTGATTTGACTCCGGGATGAAAATAACAGCGTCTCGACGACATGGCGACAAACACACTCAAACGCAACACTTCCTCTTCTCCACGCAACACTTCCTCTTCTCCACGTGGGACAGCAACAAGACCACGCCCCCTTTCTCGCGTATTCTTGTGGGCGGAGGTTAGTCTGTTCTTCTGTTCTACTGACGTCATTAAAGCAGGCTGTACCAGGATGTAGTCCAAGCCGGCCGTTCGCTGTAGGCTTTGAAAGGGAACTTCTGTTAAATAAAATATCTCGCTTGGCATTGAACTTTGAACTTTATAATTTTACAGGTATTATTTATGCTCTAACAGCAACATTACACACTAAATAAAGTTTGAACAATGGGATCACGAAGAACGGGAGCTTTAAAAACTAAAAACATGACGGATGTGCGAGTCCGACGGTTGAGTAGAGAGGTTTAGATGAAGGGGCTTGAGTGATCAATTATCAGTATTTAACCTGACGAAAAGATATTTATTCATTAACAATGTTATCCACATTATATTTCACCTGCAGCAGCATTGAGAACTTTTGTACTGATAAGTTTAGACATTCACTTTTAAATGCAACATTATATTTAAACTGCAAACACATAGGGAGAGGAGAGTCTCTGTATTAAAGACCCACAAATGGCAGATCAACGTGCTACTACATTTCTATCCGATACGGTCGGAGGATTTGAACTGTGACGATGATTGACAGGGCAGTTTAAACAGTGACGGGATGCACTTAAAGCGACAGAGCCCGTTATAGATGATGAAGAGTACTTGCATACTCTTCTGCTACACACTCAAAAGTGTGTACTTTTTCTTCACAAAAAGAGTACATACTTTAAGTAGGCGAATAGGGACGCAGCAAAGGTTTTTTTTTTAGGCGGCGGACCTACCACATTATTTCCCAAAATGCAGTACCCGTTTTGCATATTTTATTGGAATTCGTTAAATTCCACTTCCTGCCAGTCAAACTCAAATTCTGGTTCATCTTTCTGTGGTGTGTTCAATTCCAACTGAATTGAAAGAGAATGGATTCTTCAAGTCAGAATTTCGCCCTGATAACAGCGGGAAACGTCGGTTTTTACATCTTTTCACACATGCATGCAACATGCCTTGGTTGCTTTTCTTCTCTCCTCCAATTACTTCGACAAGGCCCAGGCCTGCTTGAGCTAAAAATCACAGTTCTGATCTGGGGTGACATATTGAATCAAGGTTCATTTAAGTTGGACCATTTACAGAAAGCAACTCAAGACTGTTGTTGTTCCGACCAGCGGAATCAATGCCAGACAGGAGCTGTTACATTCGTGAACCGCAAGATAACCTAATAATCCTCTGACTTTCTTGCGTAAAATGTGTGATATTTATAAGAGACGGGCGGCGCTCTAAAAATGATCCGCACCTGATAATGTGTATTTTTTGGACATATTTTGCTCCTACTGTTATGCTTTTAAACCATCCGGCGGGTTCTGTATAGCGTTAATAAATGAACCCACATGATTTGATTGACGCAGCGGATTCTTAAAATGTCCAGCAGTGGCTTTTTTTGGTCAGTCATAAATTAACATATATTTAGACAAGACCCCGTTTGGGTTTTTCTAGAGGTGAAGGCTGAGACCACATTTGGGTTTGCTCTAGCCAAAGCAAAATGAGAAGATTACATTATAAACTATCGCTTTATGGAGATGACCACCAAGATTAGGAGGACAATGATACACTCGATTCGTTCTGTGATGTGATGCAGTGTTGGCACAGGATGAAAAGTGTAATAAGCTGTTTGGAGAGATTATTAAAGTCTTCTTGTGGCCGGAGGAGTTAAGCCCACCGCAGGATAGACTAAATATAGGGTTAGCTATTGTTTTCTTGGCCGCCCTTAGACTTAAGAAGCTGCTGTTTTTACTGACACATGCTAATTTTTGCCTTTCAAACCCGGACAAAGATAAAAGATTGAAATTATTTTGCACTCAGTCAATAGTGACCCCTTTTTTCGTTCTTAAATGTACAACATGCAAGTGGAGTGAATCCAGTCTGTTTACGGAAAGTTCTGTCGATTTGATTATTTCAGATCTACAGCGCCCCCTTGCAATCCGATTGTAAAGCTCATGAAATATTGAATTGGTTCATTTAATCTATAGCTCACTTCAGTTCTCATCAATAGTGTCAGTGCAGTCAAATCAATAATATTGTTGAATATTAAGTGTCCCCAACTAAGCAAACCAGAGGTGACCGTGGCAAGCAACCCAAACTCCATCAGGTGACAGAACGGAGAAAAGAAAACCTTGGGAGAAACTCAGTTCTCCTCTGGCCACAGAAAGGGGATCCCTTACAAAGGTGCATCATATTTGGGTGTCCTTGACACCAAAGAGCTCAAAAACTTGTGGTTTACAACAACGACTTTTTGACTCGTCGCCACTTTGTTCACTGGAGTAGAAATCCCTCACGTGTACCAGAGTGAGTGGCAGGACTATTTATACACACAGAAAATCCATATTACTGGAAATAAGAGAGACAATTACACATTACTGGAACATGCATTGAAGAATGTCTTGTTTCCCAAGATTAGCTCAAATACTTAAATTCTTTGAAGGGATTGCAGCTCTGCTGAAGGTCAGACAGCCAGTTTTTCCATCTGATTCATCAGGGACTTCTTGCTTTTAGCGTTGGCTATTTTACAGGTCTACTTGAATCATGTAATCCCATAACCAATTGAAAAAAGACTTGGTTTCCCACACACCACTGTCTACCACCCAGTTAAATTTGATCCATTAGTTACCAAACAGTATATGATTTGTTTGTAGTTGAGAACAAACCCCTTATTTAACGGTTTATGCGGCATCTTCAATAAACCCGTCTCTAGCCTGATGACTCCGATTGTTCGAATATTACAATTTAGTAATACTTAAATCGATATGCCATCCTCAATAAACCCGTCTCCAGCGTGTTGCCTCCGATCATTCGAATATTACACTTTAATAATTATTTAATCAACATCATCCTCAATAAACCCGTCTCCGGCGTGTTGCCTCCGATCCTTCGAATATTCCGATCTATTATAACCTCTGACCTGTAAAGTTGCCATAATAATAATCATACGCTGTTTGTTAATTGGCCAGAGGAGAACTGGTACCCCGACTGAGCCTGGTTTCTCCCAAGGTTTATTTTTCTCCAGTAGGTCGCCTGATGGGGTTTTGGTTTCCTTGCCACTGTTGCCTCTGGCTTGGCGTGCTCGGTTGGGGACACAAAATTTTTCAAAATCTTTCAACTAAATATCCAAATAAATCTAATTATTAAACTAAATTAACCATATAAACTAAATTACTAAATTACTGATCTAAAGCCCACAGTGTCACTGTATGACAATTGAAATGAACTGATGACATAACCGTTTTCTCCAGAATGGCTAGACGGCTGAATAAAATTATGCTGCATTATTTTCCTGTTTAACATTGTAAAGCTGCTTTGAAACAATCTGCATTGTTAAAAGCGCTATATAAATAAAGTTGACTTGACTTGACTATGCAAACCGGTTATTTGAGGTATAACAGTTTCCCTGCCAGTCCAGACCTCAAACTAATTCAGAATCAAATTTAACAACATTAATTCATTCCGATTTTAGTAGCCTCCTAAGAATCACTTTATTATTGTCATTCTTTCAGACAGATTACTGTAAAATTGTAGTAGGCTTTTGGTCAGCCTGTTAACAAATGGAAAGAAATGTGCTTAATTGCATTGAATGTCCACTTGCAGTTTATTTTGAATCTTAAAAGTATGTTTATTTCCAATTTAAAATTGCTGCCTTATTGGGACAATAAAGCCCTACCCGATAAACACTATTATTGAACACACGTTAGACACTTCATATCCCCTTTTCGAATATTTTCTTAATTTTATTGAAAATAAATGCCTTTCTGATCTGATCTGATGTGATGTGAAAGGGAGTAGATCGAGTTCGGCAAAAGGCGGATTCAAACCTCGGGTCGATTTGCGTCAAAACTTTCTGCCACACGCTTTAACGTGTTTAACGACAGGAAAAATGGTCGGCGCATGGTCTAAAAGGGTGTCCCAATTCTCTTTATGAGTCATGGGGTGTGTTTTGGGCATAACGTGCAATAAACCAATCAGAGTCTAATCTCCCATTCCCTTTAAAAGCCATTTGCGCTCGTGCCATGGCGATCGCTATTTACATGCCGGAATATAGACACCCTCAACCCGAGTCGGTTTAAATACGTGTGTATTGACATGATTGGTCAAATAAGTAGCCAATTTCATTCGTCATTACTGCAAATAGGTAATTTTGATAAATGCAATGACTATCCATTATGACATGTAGGCATTTTTATATTTATGTAAATTTTTTTAATTTTCATATTTAAAAATGTGTGTGTGCTGCTGCCCTGTGTGTGTAATAAGCAGAGTTGTGCACTGTCTATAGGCTCATATTACTAAAACACCCTTTAAATAACACAAAAAATACTGCGCTATTAACTTTAGAGCAGGTTTGTGTTCCTCACAATAGCAACGCTCCAACAATGCTCCTGAACACACCTGGTGTTCAGACCAGACGCCTATGGGCGAACAGATGCACCAGTGCATTTGATATTTAAACAACGTGACGCTGGACGTGAACATGAGAACTGCTTCAGGCTGAAACACTTGCCTGGAGTGTATGATAGGGCCCTATAACTTCACAAGATCTGGAAAAAAAACCCGCATTGTAGTCCAAACGAGTGGTTTGTTGTAGTTCTTGGAAACTGGACTCTGTTAAATAAAATATCTCCCTTTGGAGTGGACTTTGAGATTTGTAACCTAACAGATCTTTTTTTATGCTCAAACAGCAACATTACACACTAACTATAGTTGGGAAAGTGAAAAAGCATAATAAGACCCCTCTTACATTTTCACAAGGGACGCTACATCTCCCGTACACATTTCAGGTAAGCTGTTTTACGTAGGCCTCAGCAACGGTCAAAAGATGAATAAATGTGCTGAATTCGCCTCTGCCCATGTGGTAGGGCTCACGGGTCAAGCTAACAGGGAGGTACGCGTGAGCTGTATTTTATTTTCATCAAAACGGCTCTGATAACTCGACAAAGTTAACACAAAGAGAAAATTGATACCGAGATAAGCACTTTTCAAAACCTGTTTGCCTCACTGCTAAAGAAATGTGAGCGGCGCTAGCATGATTGAATTAGCGAAACTTAAGCCACTACTGCATAACAGCAAATTCCCCTCCCTGGATGATCCTGTATCCTTCGGAGAGGTAAATACTGAAAACTCATTTCCAGCCCTCTGGTGCAGCGTCTTTGTTTAGCTCTAGCCGTCGCCCGCTTGCCGTTTTAAGGCTGTGGGGGGTAGACTAACTCGAACCATCTGACTTACTGAACAATTTACATAAAGTCAAAGCAAAAGTTGTCTTCCATCATAACCAAGGCACTGTAAACCGCACACGGGCGGGTCAGGTTTCCATCCTCACATGAGGTGGTCCGCAGCGCCCTGCTTCATACTGTATATAATCTGCCCAGCTTAACCTGGGTTATGGACTACTTATCACACAAAACAATGGTCAGGGCGAAACCGCAGCTGCCAAGAAGCCGTATGGAAGGGTGAAATTCAACCCTGAGAAAACTTTACTGCGATTATAGGCAGACTTAAGATGGGGATTACAACAAGAGACGATCCAACGACTCGATAACAGTAGGGCGGTCACGTGTGTGCGTGAGGGCACCGTCCACCCGTGTTTGAAGAGAAAATATATGCAACACATGTCCTCTGCTAGCGCGAAAGGGTGTTGAAAAGAAACGGTTCCAGAACCGGAGGCCTGCGTGCCGCGGAGGTCCCGCTGACAGATCAGCCGAAGCTTTTTCCAAACTTTCACAGCCACACAGACCAAACACTGGATTCCACTTGAGTTTAGAAGAAACAGCGCCTCCGGAATCAGGAGAGAGAAAAAAAATGTGGCCATAGGGATGACAAAAGTTCTGGTACTTTGATATCAAGTACCAAAATAAATAAATAATACAAATCATCAGCATTATTTAAAAAAAAAAAAAGTTACATAAACCAATTATTCAAAGAAGTCTCACCAACACTGAAAAAAAGTGTGTTGGATTTACATGATTTAATCGTGTATATCAGTCCCACATGAATCATGAAGTTAAACAAACATCATTTGTTCATGTAACTAAAACGTCATGGAATGAATACATTTGAAGTGACCCAGCTCAGTAGTCTCAAAGTGAATTTTAATAATAATAAAAACTTTATTTATATAGCACTTTTCAGGCATATAATGCAGTTCAAAGTGCTTTACATAAAAAATCATGTTCAATAAAAACATGTACATTAACAAAAGAAATTAAAAAAGGTCATACAAAACATATGATAAACCAACATAAAAGATTTTTTAAAAAATCATCATACACAACATATCTGACAGGAAATGCTAAAAAAAATGGGACATCCTTTATTATAAACATAATTTAGAGTAATTAAATGCGGAGATAAAAAGACACGTTTTTAGCTTTCTTTTAAAAAATACTAAGTGTACTAGCTTTCTAGGGTTTAAATCATGTTTATCAGGGATTTTAGGAGACACAACAAGTGAATAGGGAAAGAAATTACATATCAATATTCCTATAAAATATTAGATATTATTATGAAAATGTTCTATTACTCCCATTATTACACTTCTTTTTTCATGACATATTGCTCCAAGAACACATTCATATGCAAATTAGAGCGTATACACTGCAAAAAATGCTTTTCTTACTTAGTATTTTTGTCTTGTTTTCAGTCCAAATATCTAAAAAATCTTACATTAAGAAGCATTTACTAGACAAGCAAAAGTTTTGTCTTGTTTTGGGGGAAAATATCTCAAAATTCAGGGAGTTTTTGCTTAAAATAAGCAAAATAATCTGCCAATGGGGTAAGCAAAATAATCTTAATTCAAACAGAAAACAAGATTATTTTTCTTACCCCTTTGGCAGATTATTTTGCTTATTTTAAGCAAAAACTCCATTAATTTTGAGTTATTTTTCCCCAAAACAAAAAACTTTTGCTTGTCTAGTAAATGCTTCTTAATGTAAGATATTTTAGATATTTGGACTGAAAACAAGACAAAAATACTAAGTAAGAAAAGCATTTTTTGCAGTGTAGATACATTGCATTGAATGGGAAAACCCATTTCACACACATATTGCATAGAGTAAAATAGCATATCAATGCATTCTGATATATATTTCATAACATAGGTGAGAAGTTTGGTTTAAAAAAATCCTGAAACCTAAAAATGTATTGGTGAATGAAACACATGTGCTTACACATGTAATTTCACGTGGAGGACTTTCAAGTGGAGTCATGGTGTCCACTTATGAGGACGTAACATATGAACAAAATATAATTTTTCAAAATGTTTGTTGATCCATCCTTTTCAATAACCATCTGTCATTTTATACCCCACTCTAACTTTGCCTAGTCATATTATCTGATGTTTTAAGACATGTCTCTTTCTCTTTCTGCGTGTTGTGACTTTGTTGGTCGCAGTACTTGACAGAGACAGCTGCTTTCGAAAGGCTTGCTTTGTATGTACACACATGCTCACACATGCGAGTGGCAGTTTTCATCATCATGAACCTTTATGACTGCTAAATAAAAGAATATTAGCATAAACACGAGCGATGCAGAATCCCCAAGCGCAGGCCATATGAAGTGCACTTCCGACACCAGGGTATCTGTTTATCCATAACAAAAGGAGGCAATCGGGTCTGCATTTTATGCTTTGTTTTCAATTTTAGCTCTCCTGGTAGATCAAGCATTTTAATGAGAAGCAGATGTTTCAGAGACAGGACAGGAAGTGAGAAGACACGAGTCCTCAGTCCCGCTGTCACAAGAATCGAAGAGGTGCGATTATATCAATCACCCCCCAACTCACCCATTAGTCTTATCTGCTAAAATGCGTTAAAAAAAATTTAATAATCTCGATTTTGTTTTGTTTTAATGCTTCCAGTCTCTAGATGTTTTTAGTGCTGCAAATAGATTGACCTGCAGTAAAACACTAATGTGGCGTTCACACCGGACGCAATTCGCGCTAATCGCGCGAAGGTGGATGCTTGAACATTTTGAGTTTACTCGCTTCATTCGCG
Organism: Romanogobio albipinnatus; assembly: GCA_023566225.1. Classification (NCBI taxonomy): domain Eukaryota; kingdom Metazoa; phylum Chordata; class Actinopteri; order Cypriniformes; family Gobionidae; genus Romanogobio; species Romanogobio albipinnatus. The sequence goes on along the minus strand of CM042257.1, from coordinate 46,275,508 downwards.
TGTGAAATTCGCGTGTGACAACTACACAACAGACGCGAATTCGCGTAATGGGAGGGGCTTCTATATGAGCCAGCTCGTCTCGGTCACTTTACGTCTTTTTTGTAAAAAATACTACTATTAATGTGTGACAAAACGTAGTTTAAAGACTTTTTCAGGCGATAATATAGTTGTTTAAAGCTCAAATCTGTGGTTAATTTATAAAATGAGTGCCTATTTGAGCATTTTATCTGCCGTTTTCGGAGTTGTGAGATCCAGGCGATCAGTGACATTCCACGCTCGTTTACCCGGCGAGACCCGCCTTTCCTCGGCTAGTCCTTCTCACATTTGCCGCTGGCTCTGGCTCTTTTTTTCTGCTCCTGTCTCGTTGTGAAATGGCTCACTTGGCTCACAATAACTCACTTTCTTCCAAGCAAGATCCTTTTTATTCCTTTATTCCTTTTAATTCCTGTTCCTGTAGTGATAGGATGATGTATCATACAGCTCCGGGTATCCACATACGGCCACGATTATCTTGTCCTCCATTGTTGTTGGGATTTCTGCCTCCGCTTGTAAATGCGTCACTACTAGAGCAAGCTCGTGATTGGTTAACGCGGCGCGAAATATCCGCCAGAGTTCAGATTTTTCAACTTGAGCGATTCAAAACGCTCAAAACGCTCAATTCGCGTCATTCGCGCCGCAGAATGCCATTTCGCGTCTCTGCATTGACTTAACATGTAAATCACTCGCGCGAGTCGTGTCCGGTGTGAACGCACCTTAAGATGTGAATATGACTATTGCCAACATGGATTTTGATACGTGATCATTGCACTTGAAAAGTTTCGTGAACAGATGACAGCATTGTCAAAATGATCCCTGTTCATACGGATCCACGAAAACGGCTAACAACGCTGTATTATGCAATCCAGGCCAATAGTTTCCAACGTCACCACCAAGCGGCACCTTCCCCAGTTTCTCTTGAAGCCAATACGGAAGTGACTTAATTCATCGACTGGCCACTAGAGACAAACTCCAGAAGGAGCAGTATGGAGACAGAATAGACTCATTAATAATTCACGCAAAAAACAAGATGCACACATGTGTAACCAATTTCACATGCATGAAACCAAATTCACGTGCACAAAAAACAATTCACGTGTGCAAAATAAAATTATATATTCATAAAATACATTTCACAAATGCAAAACACAACTCGTAGATTTACAACTGTGCACAAAAACTTTTGAATGTTTAAAATTTACACATTCATCCTGTAATGCGAATGTGCAAATCGTCATTCACGTGTGTGAATTGCCTTGGATGTGTGTGTGTGTTTTTGAGACTTTCCTGGCAGCGCAATCCTCCCTGCACAGAGGAGTCGTACTCTTTAGCCAATCAGATTTAAGCTCATCAATCGGCCAATCATAACCGCGTGAGGGCGGGCCCACCTGAATGTTACGTCATCAGCGTTCGACCGCAGTTAGAGCTCATGGCTAAGCAGCAGAGGTGTGTATGTGAGGTTTGATCGGTTCATTTCTGTGTTTACTGAAACTAAGAACTTAGAGATCAGTTGAAGTGATAGTTTATTCAATATTAACAGATGTAAGCAACTGCTGTGGTAATCAGATGTCTCATATGAAGAGGAAATGATGCTTGTTTTGTTGTATTTTAGCTGCAGGTACAGAGACAGACATCTCTCTCAGTTAACAATAATCTGGGTGGCCAATAGCTCCCATTTAGCACTGGCCTCATCAAGATATTTTTTCCCTATGTACAATTTTTTTTATGAGCACTCATTATTTAGTGATGAAGATATTTTGCCATTTGTGCAACAGTATACAGTGTTAAATTGTTATTACACACGTATTGTTCATGTGTATTTTTCAGGATTACACACCTTTGGCGTGACATCTGGATAGCAGTCACAAACATCTAAATTCATGTTTCCTTATTCTCTTTTTTAATTTGTATTAATGTCTTAATCTATTCAGTACACATGTACTTTCATGTTCTGTGCTGTATTGTCATCTCAAGGTTTTTAATGTCACAGGACAATGTTGTGAAGCATTAATTTTACTTTGACTGGCAAAAAAGCATTTTTATGCTGATCAGACAAAGATGCAATTAACATCATACTACTAAGATTACTCAGTAAACTATATTAAATTATATTACCATCACTTCATCTCCTGCTTCCTGCTCTTCCTCTGTCTGCAGCTCTTGTACTACGTGCTGACTGCTGTAAATATCAAACCAAAATCTGACGTGTTCTGACAGAGAAAGGGCTAGTGGCGGCTAGATTGAACACATTTCATTTGTTAACTTTCACCTGATGTATTGCACTTAAATGTATCATTTGGAGATAAACATTTATCTACTTTAAAAGAAAAGAAGACACTGACTGGAACACTACCAACATCCCTGACCAGCCATGCAATGACATTGTGCTTCCAGTGCCCCGTGACTGAAGAACTAACCCAGCTTCAAACTGTTAATCAGCCAATCTCACAACTACAGAATATATTTATATACAATGTTAAATATATATATATATATATATATATATATATATATATATATATATATATATATATATATATATATATATATATATATATATATATATATATATGCATGTAGTACAGAGAAATATATTTTTACTCACCCTCAAGTTGTTCCAAACCTGTACTGAGTTTTGTTTGTTCTGCTGAACACAAAGGAAGTTATTTAGAAGAATGTAACAAAGCAAATCTCTGCAGCCATTGACTAACAGTATTTTTCTCCCTAATATGTTAGTCAATGGCTGCAGAGATGTGCTTTGTTACAAACATTCTTACAAATATCTTCCTTTGTGTTCAGCAGAACAGAAATTCATATAGGTTTGGAACAACTTGAGGGTGAGTAAATGAATAAAAAAAAGTGTTTTGGGTAAACTCTCTTTAATCATGGCCAAGTCATTTCATATAGGTTTTATTCCCAAAGGATTCAGAAACTTTCAAATTAATAAACCGTATACATCAACTGTAGCAAATATCTTTGAATCTTTTAATTCTGACATAAAACAAGAACATTTAATAATGCATAGCAGGGCTTTGTTCCTTGAGTGTGTACATTAAAACAGTAACAATGCTCGACTTTCAGCCTCTTGTTGAAACAACAGTCAAAATGAAGGGATGCAACATGACTGTTTTGAAAGAGTTACAGTAGGAATGGTAAGGTAACGGTACTGGTCTCTGCAACTTCATACATCATCTGTCTGGGAAATCTGAAACAATAAAACTGCATATATGTGCAGCTTAAAGTTAAAACAAAGCATAGATTAAATATAAATGGTCTCCAATGTACCGGTATGCACTTCATTACATAAATTATTATCATCAGTTGAATGTGTGGTGGACATGACATGCAGGTACAAACACACTGTTGTGACTGCTCTTTCCTAATTAAATAATAGTTAAATAAAAGACCACGTGAAAAATATCTATTTATCTAATTCGTCTATTTATATACACTATCTCTCATCATTCAAACCATTGTTATGCTTTCTATGGAGTTTATGAATCTAAAATCCTACATTTGTATGGTGTGCATATGCATAATTCTTTATGAAGTAAACATAAGAATCCATCAATACTACTGATAGAAATCTATCAAAAAGGCCATACTTATATGAATGTGATGTAGATTAAAATGATGAGGATAATGTGGGTGATTAACTAAAGAGTTAATGCTGAGATGTACATAAAAACCTATCAACTACTAAATGTTTATTTTCACACAGAGATCAGTTGAAGTGATAGTTTCTAAACTGCTAAGTTCTTAGTTTCAGTAAACACAGAAATGAACCGATCAAACCTCACATACACACCTCTGCTGCTTAGCCATGAGCTCTAACTGCGGTCGAACGCTGATGACGTAACATTCAGGTGGGCCCGCCCTCACGCGGTTATGATTGGCCGATTGATGAGCTTAAATCTGATTGGCTAAAGAGTACGACTCCTCTGTGCAGGGAGGATTGCGCTGCCAGGAAAGTCTCAAAAACACACACACACATCCAAGGCAATTCACACACGTGAATGACGATTTGCACATTCGCATTACAGGATGAATGTGTAAATTTTAAACATTCAAAAGTTTTTGTGCACAGTTGTAAATCTACGAGTTGTGTTTTGCATTTGTGAAATGTATTTTATGAATATATAATTTTATTTTGCACACGTGAATTGTTTTTTGTGCACGTGAATTTGGTTTCATGCATGTGAAATTGGTTACACATGTGTGCATCTTGTTTTTTGCGTGAATTATTAATGAGTCTATTCTGTCTCCATAGAGCAGAATCTCATTGAGCTCGTGTTAAAATGCCCAACTTTACAGCAGAAGAACACATGTTTACAGCCTGGTACAAATTGTGGCTAATTTTGCCTTTCATGACGACTGTGAGGGGGGTGAATTGTTTTATAACTCATTCGTTTGCATTATATAAAGCCTTAAAGTTCTGCATAATTAAGGGCGTGGCCACGCTGAAAAAAAAAGGTGTGTTGGATTTACATGATTTAATCATGTACATCGGTTCCACATGAATAATGAAGTTAATCAAACATAATTTGTTCACATAATTTCAAAATCATAGAATCAGGATATTTTTAAGTAACCGAGTGAGTAGTCTCACAATTATTTTAAAATGGCTCCCTCACAACAGTGATGTGCACAGGTGGGCTTGAGACCCTGCCTCTTTAATCAAATCACAAAAGACAAGCTTAGTTTATTTTTGTATATTTGTGTTGTCACTTGACTGCTCTATAGCTGTACTAACTACACTCAAAAAATTGTGTTATGATGCTGTTCAATTTATTTAAGCAATTCAACTTGATTTAACACAATTATATCAGGTTGCTGGTTCAAATGTAATTGATTACTTTTAAACTGACTTAAAACCATTACTTTTTGCCATAACTTGATGTTTTCATTTTGAAAGAACATGTTTCAATCAAGTAACCCAATCAAACATGACTTTCACTTCCCATCATGCTTTGCAAAGGGGCTGAATTCGGAGAGTAAATGTTTAAATAAAGTGCTATTTGATGCATTTTTAACAAGATGAGGAAATGGAGAGACTTTTTAATGCTTAATGTTTTATGTTGGTATTTAAAAGTTTTTGTTATGTAAGTGTTTTTGGAGGTTACCATTGTGGTGAAGTGTAGAGCATGTGCTTGGGGTGAGGACCTGCTAATAACAATTAAAGCTGTTTTAATAATTAATTAAAAAAAATACTTTGGGCATGCCTGGCTAGCCAATAAGCCCTTGTAAAAGGTTTTGTAAATGTTGTAAAAATAGTATTTCACTAATTAAAAATAATCAATTAAACTGGATTACTTGTTTTGGTTTGTTTTTTATATTTATTTTAGAATTATTAAATTGAATAGTTTTGGACAAAATTAAGAATGTTAACCTGATTTAACTAAATTGCATTGAATTTGTCATGTGTCAGGTTCTTTCTCTTTGCTTCTCACTATCCTTTTCTTCACTCACTCTCCTTCCTGATTGTTTCAGACACACACACACACACACACACACACACACACACACACACACACACACACACACACACACACACACACTTTCTCACTCGCTCGTTAGGCTCATCTTCTCTCTGTCTACCTGCACCTGTTAGTCATCGCAATCAGCGCCTCGCTGCCTTGCGATGACACCTGTTCCCACTTTTGTTTGAGTGCTTACCCTTTATCTAGTGTTTGTTCTTACTGCCTCTTGTTGGATCATTGTTTCATGTCATGCGTTACGACTGCTGCTTTCTTCATGTCTGATTTGCTTTGGAAGAGCTCACCTGGTCTTGTTTGTCTGATACAGCCTTGCGCCTAAGTTTAGTCTGAGTTCTGCATTTGCTGCAAGAGTACCTTCGCGGTCCTCTGTTCCTGACTGTGATTTATTCTCAAGAACTGCCTCCACCTCTACTGGTGTCCCGATCTCTCTCCTCTTCGAGACAGGATCATCTCAGCTGCCTTCTCAGTTTGTTTTACCAGTTCTGTGTGCCTTAACGACAGACTGCCTTGTTTAGATTCTCATTAAAGACTCTTGTTATCCTGTCAACCTCTGCTTTTGGATCCATTCTTTATTGACTCTGACAGAATTAACCTTACGTAAGTTTACCGAAATAAACAATTTTAATTAAATTCAACATAACCCAATTACATGGAACCTGTTGACATAAAACAATTCAGTAAAACCCCAGCCAGTAATATCACAATGAACATGCCAAGCTAAGTATGAAATGCACTTCAATGACATTTGCTGAATCAGTCCACAGCCTAAGCTATTGCTCCGCTCTTCTCCACTATGGTAACCCAGTGTAATTTAATAATTTCAACACAATTAAACATTAAAGCAGCACTAGGTAACTTTTCAACCTTCATAATATATTTTCAAGACTCTTGTGATGATACATCGACTTACAATAGGTTGAAGGACACGTCTGCCATAGCCTGACGGGGTCTGTATCGTTTTTAATCGTACTTTTAAACTTCGGGTTTCGGGGAGCAACCCGAGAAAAAAAAGAACTACAAAATTCGACTGCTTTACGGCATATACGTCACTTCCACCATCACCCCCACTTCCTTAAATTCGGACGTGCGAGGGTTAGGGTTTGCCTATGTCTAAACGGCGTGTACAAGTTTGGTAGGGGCTACATTCTTGCAAGTAAATACATAAGACGTACAAAATCATATTTTAGGATACCTAACATGTCTGTGATATTTGTTTATTTGTCTTGCCTCAAGCTATAATGCAAATCGATTTTTCAAATTTGAAGATTCATCTATGGTAGCTTGATATTATATTGACGATATATGGTTATTACCTACCACTCAAACATTGAATTGAAGTATCATACACTCTAAAAAAAAAAAAGGTTCTATATGGCACCAAAAATGGTTCTTCGTCGTAATCATAGGGGAACCACTTTTGGTGCTATATAGCACCATATCTTAACATGTTCTGTATATGGTAGCGGTGCTAAATAGCACCTTAGCCAAAGAACCGGTGAAGAACCTCTGAAGAACCGCTGAAGAACCACTGAAGCACCAAAATTGGTGCTATATAGCACTTAAAAAGGTTCCCCTATGATTACGAGCCAAGAATCATTTTTGGTGCCATATAGAACCTTTTTTTTTTGTATCAGACGAATGTCCATCTCCAGACCGCCATAACTTCCTGCGAGTAAGGTCAAAATACCAGCACGATCATAGATATATATATATATATATATACATACATAGATTTCTCATTCGACCGATCCGCACAGGCACTAATGAGGCATCTATGTATATATCTATGACCACGCAGGTATTTTGACCTTATTCGCAGGAAGTTATGGCGGTCTGGAGAGCTGATGGCATTCGTCTGATATGAGGTGAAATAATAGCATAAATACCGTTCGGTTTCTCGCAGAAACCAATCGTTTCGTGTCTTAAGACATCAATGTGTCGTCACGAGCCGCAGGGTTTAATTTGAAGTTGTCTGTGCATGTTTTTTTTACTCTAATAGAATTAGACCCTATTCACATGCATTACACGACTGACAAACGGCAACGGTAAAAAAAAAAAAAAAAAAAAAACGGTCAAAATGAAGATAAAAATCTTAATTTGTGTTCTACTGTGTTGCATTGCATTCTGTCTTAAAACTACAGAGCTTTGATCATAAAACTAAGCATTTAAATATCGTCTTACTGAGACATATTATTGGCAGATATTGATATTTATATGCAAGTATCTGCTATACTCTCGGCTATACTTGGCCATATAAATATCAGCATTTGCACCAAATGTCATATTTTTGCTCAGTTTTGGCCTTTGAATAAAATTGAGCTGTTTTTTCCTCCTCAAGAATGAGCTGCACATTCTCACTATATCAGACTATATGAGCCATAAAAGCCTGATGTATCAAATTTCATTCAAAACACGTGCATTGGTTCAATTTCCAAAATTCTGATTTTTCGGACTCTTATTTTATGCTTTAAAGGGCTAAACTTAGCCTATACAATAAGTGACATCAACAAAATGGACACATTTTTATTCGCAGCTAGTGATTTTCTTCCCAAATTTCAAGGTCTGTATAATATAAGGCCATTAAGACAGATACTCGGTCAGGCTTATAAAATGATGCTTTACATCACAAGTGTTTGAGATCGTTGTCAAAGCAAATATAGCGATTCAGCATATCTGTCCGGGTCGCGGCTTGGACTGCGGTTCATGGCTGAGGTGTGTTTGATTTACGTCTGAGGATCCTTCTCCCTTCATCAGTCTTCTCTCATTTAGACAGGTGGCATATTTCACCCAGGACTCTGCTACGGGAGCACGTGTGACTCTGAGACTTTCAGCATATCCTCCCCTACAAATCCAGCAGGTCTGTGTGAGCGTGCGCTTCCCACTTTCAGAGAGATTATCAAATCCTCAGCCTCGTCCACTGCTCATTGTGTTCCAGAGATGAAGCAAAACAAGCTGTGGAGGTGAGAAACAACGTTACATGCGCCCTGGTCGTGCCATAAAGAATCGTCCGGATCACTTACAGGTCCAGCTGGCTCTCTCATTAGTCTCCACATAAAACCCGAGCCGCTCGGCACCATGTGCTCCCATAGCTGCGGTCTTTTGTGTGTTTCCTCCACCTCAGACTCAGCATTCCTCAAGTGCCACAACAAGCAACGGCCACAGGGCGATATATAATAGTGTCGGATGTTTACAGTAACATCAAAACTTGAGTTACAAACCATTGTTGTCGCCTCAATCAATACAATTTAAAATGCACACTGTCCATTTTCTGATATACACTTGTACAGTATGTTTTAAAAAAGAAATTCATACTTTTTATTTAGCAAGGACATATTGAAGTGACATTCAATGTTACAAAAGATTATATTTCAATTAAATGCTGTTCTTTTCATCAAATAATCCTAAAAATGCATCACAAAAATAGAAGCAGCACAAACGTTCTTAAAGCTACACTGTGTGATATTTTCCCCCCATCTAGCGGTGAAAAGGTATATGACCATCCAGTAAATATTAGTTTCTGTTCCTCCCAATTCCGATTTCGTTTTAACTCCTACGGTGGCCGATTTAGTCCAAGATTAACATGGCTTCCAGTTCAATCCAGCAATCCCCCTCTTCACATTCGACACGGTGCCATCGAGTGTTAAAACGCGAAAGGCGAAGCTTGAATTTACGGGTATGTCCCTCTTTGGCTAATGTACTTTCAAGATGGAGGGGCAACATGGCGACCCCCATTAGAACCCCTTAACCGTATGCATTTTCAATGGCATATTATAAACTTACGAGAATACTTTATTACTTGAAAGAAGTAAATATACATTAATGAGGACATATATTTTTGAAAGAACTAAGTGTTTTTAGCTAAGAAAAAACTAAAATAAGTTACACAGTGTAGCTTTAACATTGATAATAATCATAAATGTTTCTTGAGCAGCAAAACATCATATTAAAATGATTTCTGAAGGATCGTGTGACACTGAAGACACTGAAGAATTCAACTTTGATCACAGGATACAAATGACATTTTACTAAATATTCACATAGAAATCAGCTATTTTAAATTGTAATAATATTTCACAATTGTACTGTTTTTATTGTATTTTTGATCCGATAAATGCAGCCTTGGTGAGCACTTCTGTCAAATGTACACATCAAATTAACCCAAATTTCAAACGGTATAAAAATTGATTAGGCAACATGGAGATATACTGTGCAGAAATATTACAATCTAATATTATAATATCTAATATTATATTTAAATATAGTTCTACCAGAGCTTGGAAAAAAAAACGAACAACATATACTTGTTATCCATCCAGATGGGACACACGGAGAGAGGCAGACAGAAAAGAGGAGAATACATTTTTTTATAGTAAATAAGCAAATTAGATTCCATACATTTACAACAAAATGACAAAAGCAAAGTTCAAAATCCATAAAACAACGCAAAACTTTCTAAATTAGTCAAGTATGTTCAAAATATCCCACTAACATACTATTCTATGTAGTATTTCTGTGATTTATACTATGTACAAAATACTATGTAGTACAGTGATTTTATTTATGCAAAACCAACAACAAGAAAATACTTTTGCCAAAATGTGCAATGTGCCCACACACATTTCCACATGACCTTCCATATTCAGTCTGTTGAATGAACTAGATGTTAAAGCTGCAATATGTTACATTTTTCAAGTAAAATATCCAAAAACCACTAGGCCAGTGTTATATATTTTGTTCAGTTGAGTACTTACAATATGCCAAATGTTTCCAACTATTTGTAAATCATGAGAAAATTGCTATTTTACCCGAGGAACTGGTTCGTGTGAGGGCGTGGCCTGTCGATGACATCATATCTGCGTTACTCTCGGTTTCTGGTTTTGTTTTGCAGAAACGCTTTACTCTCACTGCAGTGTGAACAAGTGTCATAGCAGCCGCCGAGAGAACGCACAGAGTAACGTCATAATATAATTTTCAACACACTAATATGATAAACAGAGCTGCGTTACCTCATACTCATGACTGGAAAAGCGGAAATGGCGCCGGCGACTGTGTCATAATAAAAGTCCCGCTGCTTGCGAGGCGTGTGTTGCGTTCATCTTATTAACAATCGCTCCAGCGGTTCCTCAGCTCCACAACACTCGGTCCTGCTCTGCTTCACACTACAGTAACGTTAATAATCACATCCATCAACATGATTTCTGCCCGAGTCCTATCCCGACTCTTTCCCACCGGCTGTGAGGTGAAGTCCACATGTCCCAAGAGTCTGCGCTCAATCTTGGCGTCATCAAACTACGCGCTTTGTTTTGAATAGACGACCTCTAGTGGACTGAAAAGTTACATAGTGCACCTTTAATGGCAGCCATAATTTAGCATCAAAACCAACACTGCCAAATGGTAGAATGTTACATTTTAAAAACTTAAAAATAATAATAAAAAAAGCAACAATCCATTCCAAACACAAGGCTGTATATGAAATAAAGCTGCGTTCAAAATCACATACGTTATAGTATGTTTGTATTCCTAAGAATATTAAAACAAAGAACTTACTTCTTGCTGAAGTCTGTATAAAGCAGGTGTGTGAATGCATCCGCCATGTTGGCATTATCCTTTGACTTGGGTGTTCTTTGATTTATGGCATAACAACAACCACAAAAATAATTCACTCTGGTTCAATTTAACTATTGACACTACATAGTAGGAAAGCAGGCCTAATCAGACACAGGTGGTCCAACTACAACATGAGACGATAAAATAAAAGACACAGGTGAAATTTCAAACTAAAAGTCCTTCAAAAATCATATTAAAAACATCAACTGCGGTCACACATTAACCACCAACATGTGTTACAAAGAACCTTCAAATCTCTGAGTACTCTTCCCCTGCTCAACCTTAAAAGCATGGAAATACCATATTTTCTTTGAAAACTTCCATGATAATGCCATACATTGGAGTACTATGTAAATACTATAGTATATGATGATCAGTAACACGGTAGGCTATGCCGATCAGGCATAACATTATGACTGATTTTGTGTTTGTCCCCCTTTTGCTGGCAAAATAGCCCTGACCCGTCAAGAGACCCCACTAGACTCCTGAAGGTGTGCTGTGGTATCTGGCATCAATACGTTGGCAGCAGATCCTTTAAGTCCTGTAAGTTGCGAGGTGGGGTCTCTATGGACCTGACTTGTTTGTTCAGCACATCCCACAGATGCTCGATTGGATTGAGATCTGGGGAATTTGGAGGCCAAGTCAACACCTCAAACTCGTTGTTGTGCTCCTCAAAACATTCCTGTATTCTGACACCTTTCTATCAGAACCAGCATTAACTTCCTGAGCAATTTGAGCTCCAGTAGCTCTTCTGTTTGATCGGACCACACGGGCCAGCCTTCGCTCCCCACGTGCATCAATGAGCATTGGCCGCCCATGACCCTGTGGCCGGTTCTCCACTGTTCCTTCCTTGGAGCACTTTTGATAGAGACTGACCACTGCAGACCGGGAACACCCCACAAGAGCTGCAGTTTTGGAGATGCTCTGACCCAGTCGTCTAGCCCATTTTTCCTGCTTCTAACACATCAACTCTGAGGACAAAATGTCCTCTTGCTGCCTAATATATCCCACCCACTAACAGATGATGAAGAGATCATCAGTGTTATTCACTTCACCTGTCATAATGCTATGCCTGATCGGTGTATATCAAAAACTCAGACTCAGTGTTTGATCTGTACAAGTAAGCCTTCGGATGAGACGTTAAACCGAGGTCCTGACTCTCTGTGGTCATTAAAAATCCCAGGATGCCCATCGATAAAGAGTAGGGGTGTAACCCCGGCATTCTGGCCAAATTTGCCCATAGGCCCCTGTCCATCATGGCCTCCTAATCATCCCCATATATATACGATTGGTATCATCACTCAGTCTCCTCTCCTTCAATCAGCTGGTGTGTGGTGGGCGTACTGGCGCAATATGGCTGCCGTCGCATCATCCAGGTGGATGCTGCACATTAGTGGTGGTTGAGGAGATTCCCCCCTTCTATGTAAAGCGATTTGAGTGCCTAGAAAAGCGCTATATAAATGTAACAAATTATTAATTATTATTAAGCCTATTACAACGTACTCTGTATTTCACAAACTTACTCAGATTGACCAAGATACCAGTTTGAAAACAATATCAACTCCCTAAATCCACCTATTTTCCAAACCGCTTGTTCTATGTACTCGATGAAATGGATACGAAAGAGCCAACCCTAAACTTTCCTTTGGGTGCAAGTGCATACATACACTTTCCAACGAAACACTGACTTAATCTTGCCAACTTCGGAGCTTATTCATGCCTTTTTCTGGGAAGCTGTGAGAGTTTGGGATGCTGTATCACTTGTTGAGCTGTGAAATGAATCATTATGATGACTTCAGAGGAGGGCGTCAGATTGTGTCAGCTCTGTCTTATCCAATTCAAGCCCAGTCAATATGTGTGAATGTAGTCAGCTGAGGATCGAAATACAACTGCCAGCGCGGATTTAAGTGAGTGCTGTGTGCATGTGCATGTCTCTGGGTGTGGATATAGGTTTTGTCATGTAGCCAGAGTATGAGAACGTGTCAGCTTAGCTACGGTTTCACGTATTGACTCGTTCAGGGCGCTGGGATTCATGTTGAGTGTCTGAGAGACTCTCGTCTTTCGCACTGTGACGCAGTGCCAGAGCAGTCAGCCTTAACTATTGTATTTGTATTGTGAGAACATCTGTTTTATTTACTGGCTAATGGCTGACTCAAGCTTGGAGACTGTAAATGCCATTGCAGACGCAGTGTGTGTGTGTGCGTGTGTGTCTGCATATATGAGAGGCAGCAAGTTAAAAATGGGTGAGCGAGGGCCAAACGTCTTTACATTTACATTAATTTGGCATGCTTTATAGGAGCTTGGGTCTATGCACACGACTTTGGCACTTGTGCGTTTCCACTCAGGCAGCAGTGTCACTTTACAGCTGCAAATGTGCACAGACTTGCACTTTCACCCCGTTTGTATGGCAGTGATGGGCCTGTACGCTCTCAGAAAAAAAGGTACAAAAGCTGTCACTGGGACAGGACCCTTCAAAAAGGTTCTAAAGTGTACCATTTAGGTACTAATATGTACACTTTTGGAACCATTATGTACCTTTTACATTTTACATTTACATTTATGCATTTGGCAGACGCTTTTATCCAAAGCGACTTACAGTGCACTTATTACAGGGACAATCCCCCTGGAGCAACGTGGGGTAAAGTGCCTTGCTCAAGGACACACTGGTGGTGACCACTGGGCTCGAACCAGCAACCTTCTGCATATCAGTTCAGTGGTTTAACCCACTGGACCACCATCTCCACTTGTATGGACTAATATGCACTCTTTAGGTACAAAGGTGTACCTTTTGAAAATGTACCACCCCAGTGACAGCTTTTGTACCTTTTTTTCTGAGAGTGTATAGTATCCCAGATTCAGCCAAATGGGGTCATCAGCATTTTGATACACTCCTTTTTTTAAGCCATTGTGGATGGGAAAAGATAAAACAAAGGTTATGTTAAATTAAAGGTGCACCATGTAACTTTTCCGTCCGCTAGAGGTCGCCTGTTCAAAACAAAGGCGTAGTTTGATGACGACAAGTTTGAGCGCAGACTCTTGGGACATGTGGTCTTCACCTCACAGCCGGTGGGAAAGAGTCGGGATAGGACTCGGGCAGAAATCATGTTGATGGATGTGATTATTAACGTTACTGTAGTGTGAAGCAGAGCAGGAGCGAGTGTTGTGGAGCTGAGGAACCGCTGGAGCGATTGTTAATAAGATGAACGCAACACACGCCTCACGAGCAGCGGGACTTTTATTATGACACAGTCGCCGGCGCCACTTCCGCTCCTCCGCTCATGAGTGTGAGGTAACGCAGCTCTGTTTAACATATTAGACACATCTGAGTGTGTTCATGATGTGATGACGTTACTCTGTGCATTCTCTCAGCGGCTGCTATGACACTTGTTCACACTGCAGTGAGAGTAAAGTGTTTCTGCAGAATAAAACTGGAAAACCGAGGGGAACGGTTATGACCACAGATATGACGCCATCGACAGGCGATGCCCTCACATGTCCTGGTTCCTTGGTTAAAATAGCAATTTCTCACAATTTACATTATTTCTGAAAGGTCCATTTTTTAAAACTTTCCTTTTTAATATTTTGCAAACATTGTGGGAACGTTACTTTTAATACATTTCTTGAGCTGCAAATCATCAAATTAGAATGATTTCTGAAGGATCATGTGACACTGAAGACTGGAGTAATGATGCTGAAAATTTCAGCTTTGATCACAGAAATAAATTATATTTTAGGGATGCACCAAATCCAGGATTCGGCCGAATATTGGGCTTTTTGACAGGGTTCGGTTTCTTCCGAACCTTAAATTTTTTTTCCGCCGAACCGAACCCTAGGCTTGCACTACACACGCTCCACTGGTTGAACTTAATGACGCCGCCGTTGATTATGGGAATGTGTTCCCTAGGTGGACCGTTCGAATGCAGTCGGCTGTGAGAAAGTGAAAATAGAACTCATGAACAGAAAATGTGTTGTTTGGCAGTACTTTTAATCAAAAGAAGGTGATTCAAGTCGAGCTACATGTTCAATTTGCAATGTCTTGATTTGTCTCGTGGTGGCAAGGACCCTAAAAATAGCCTCTGTCTAAACATTTGCGTATGAAACATCCGAAAGAATACGAGTTGTGCTTGAACATTTACTGTGATAATGGACTGAGGATGGGAGTAGGATTCGGTATTCGGTTTCGGATTCGGCAGAATCTTAACCAGTGGATTCGATATTCGTTCGAATCCCAAAAATCTGGATTCGGTACATCCCTTTTAAATTACATTAAAATAGAAAATCATTATTTTAAATTGCAATAATATTTCACAATATTATGGTGTGTTCACACCGGACGCGAATGACGTGAATAAATCACGTGGAATTTGCTTCATTCGCACGTGACATTCACTTCAATCCGCTTCATGGGAGGGGCTTCTGCCAGCTGGCTCATCTTGTTGAGAAATGGCAGATATGGGCTGTGTTTACACGTCTTTTTTGTTAAAATCTACTGTTAATATGTGACAAAACGTAGTTTTAAGACTTTTTCAGGTGATAATGTAGTTGTTTAAAGCTCAAATCTGTGGTTTATTTATAAAAAGAGTGCCTATTTGAACATTTGATCTGGCGTTTTCCAGTGGATCAGCGGCGCTCCGCGCTCGTTAACCCCGGCGAGAGCAGCCTTTCCTCGGCCAGTCCTTTAGACATTTGCCGCTGGCTCTGATGTCTCTGTGGTGTCTCGAGCTATAATTCGTCTTGTGTGTATGTAACGGGCGATCTTTGGTCTCATGGATCTATAATTTGTTCCCTTGCAAATCGTTTAGGCTGAGGGCAAAGTGAAGTTTCCTTACTTTTTTATTTTTAGGCTATTTAACTTTACGTTACCGTTGTAGCCGACTAGCTCTGACTTTGAATGTTTGACTGAATTGTTTGCTTTATTTCATGTATAGCTTATTATACCTTTTACTTATACTTTTGTATTATTGATCATACATAAACATGCATTTAACAAAAAGAGACTGGGTTGTGTTTCATGTCATTTAATGTTATCACAGTGATAATCATATGCACACTTGTCTGAACCAGATATTAATATATGATTAATATAAACCAGATTTTCTCCTCATTGTTGTCACTACTAGAGCAAGCTCCTGATTGGTTAACATGTCTATTCGCATCTTTGCATTGACTTAACATGCAAATCACTTGCACGAATCGCGTCATTTGCGTCCGGTGTGAACGCACCTTTACAGTTTTTGATCAAATAAATGCAGCCTTAGAGAGCAGAAGAGACGTTTTTCAAAAACAAAACCTTTTAATGATTCCAAACATTTGACCAATAGAGTGTGTGTGTGTGTGTGTGTGTGTGTGTGTGTGTGTGTGTGTGTGTGTGTCCTGATAAACCCTACATTATGAAGACAAAATGTCCCCACAGAGATGGCAAAATCCGAAATCCTTGCCCTTGTGGGGACATTTTTTGGTCCTCACGAAGAAAACAGCTTATAAATCAGACTAAGTGATTTTTTTAGAAAATGTAAAAAAATTCAGAAAGTTTTCTGTGATGGGTAGGTTTAGGGTTATGGGACAAAATATGCAGTTTGTACAGTATAAAATGCATTATGTCAATGCAGTGCCCCCATAAAACATAAAAAAAAACAACAAGGAGGGGAAGAATGATGCACATATTAATATGTGCATCTGTTTCTGTATACACAGCCATGTGGATTTTTCATTCCTTCATGCATGTTCAGCTTAAATCCGTAGGTGAAAACAGCTATTGGACAAAGTTTTGAATCTGAAATGAATCGGCCAGAAAGTTTTTTTTTTTTTTTTTGCACATTATTGGTGTCTAGAGACATGAAGCAGCGCTTGCTACACACAGGCCTGCAGTATCATTTAGGGGCTTAGGGAAAAAAGCAAAACAGGAACAATAAATGTAAATCTCAGGCCTGTATGCCAGCTGCACACCCGTTTCCTGGAATCAAAGACCTCATGTAATTCATAATGAGGGAGTTATCCAGAGGCATGGACACCAAAAATGCCAGAAACGGTGTATTACATCCTATAAAAGGGTAAATGCTTTTATCCAAAGCAGAGGAAGAACGCAAGGCCCTCAAAACAGACCACAGGCATTTTTTCACCAAATTGAAATGGGTCACCAATCAGAATCAAATAATAAGATGGCGTATGATAATGGATTTTAACATTGGGGGAAAAAAACCCCACACATCCTTTAAAGGTAATGGTGTGAAAAAAGTCAAAGCAAAGTCCTGTTTTCCATCAGCTAAGCATGTGGTGTTTGCGAACTCTTTTATCTCAATGTGGAAATCAGACAGGCAAAGAGGCAGACAGACACACTGGTGGATCCAGTTTCAGCCTCTGCTCAGCTTGTGCTGTTTCACACTGTTGCATCATACGGTCCGAGGCTCCTGTTTCTCTTTGGGGCTCAAAGGACCTAAATGTTGCCAGAAGAAAGAAGTGCATATACAAAAATAAAATTACAGAGTAGCATGAGATCAGTTACAGCTGTTAGCGGGGACAGTGATCACACGGCCGCAATACTGTTCTAATATAAAAGTTAAGTCGTGTTGCATAAACGTCCTTTCACCACTATTGCAAAGCTGTAATTTGTTTGGCGACCAAACATTGTTGGACAGTCAGTCAGGTCACTGGAATAGTGGTCCTTTAAACACATCTGTAACTAATGGTTTTCGGTCCAATACTGACAATCAGTGTCTAACTCCAATAGCCCCATTAGTGTCTCATTTCTAAACGAAGGAATCAGTGGTGCAGTCCTAATAAATTTGCATTTATGGCCAGTTTCAGTTACATAACATTATCCAAGAGCCTACAAATGTCTCAAAATACGAAGCATTCTTTTGAAATGATGAGAACCTGATCCCTTTTGCTCGGTGACGCAGAAAACGGCCTCGCTCTAAATCAGGTGGCTTCTGACGGGAGAATGAAGCGATGGCAGACCTGATTATAGGGGCCTAAAAGTAAGTTACCTGATCTGTAGCACATTGTATATCTGCCATATAAAACCCTTTATGGATCTAAATAATATTTCATTGGTCTTTGGGTGATATGGGTTAGTGAATCGCGAGGCAGAAGTGAAAAACAGCATTTATTTATATCATATCAGACACTTCCTTTGTGACCTGGCTTTCATTGGGAAGTAGTTCATTTGACAATGAGCTTTAAATTCATTTAAAAGCTCCCGCTCTAAAAAACACTGGGTTAAAAACAACCCAATTTGGGTAGTTTTGCACCGAAGGGCTGGGTAAATATATGACAGAACACATATGGGGTTCATTTTACCCAGCAAGTTGGGTTATTTAAGTTTTTTTTTTTTTTACTATTTATGCTTGTTTAACAAATACTAGAAGTAAAAAATAAACATTTACAAGTCATTCAAGTATATTTGACCAGTCTCTGGTACCGCAATGGTGCTGTATGTTGCTTTGCATAAAATTAACCGATACACAGCACAATAGCGACTTTATAGATTAAATTAAATGTACACAAACCTGTATTTTACCGAAGACATGCACCATTTTGACGGAGGTGCACTGTTCTCTCCTGAAGAGGTCACAAAAAAACTGTGAATTTGGCGATAAATAACTACTCAAACACTGGGTTGTTACGTCTGACCCAGGATCTGCGTTACACAAAAACTACCCAAACACTGGGTTGTTACGTCTGACCCAGGATCTGCGTTACACAAAAACTATCCAAACACTGGGTTGTTACATCTGACCCAGGATCTGGGTTACACAAAAACTACCCAAACACTGGGTTGTTACATCTGACCCAGGTTCTGGGTTACACAAAAACTACCCAATCACTGGGTTATTACGTCTGACCCAGAATCTGAGTTACACAAAAACTACCCAAACACTGGGTTGTTACGTCTGACCCAGGATCTGAGTTACACAAAAACTACCAAACACTGGGTTGTTACGTCTGACCCAGAATCTGAGTTACACAAAAACTACTCAAACACTGGGTTGTTACGTCTGACCCAGGATCTGAGTTACACAAAAACTACTCAAACACTGGGTTGTTACGTCTGACCCAGAATCTGAGTTACACAAAAACTACTCAAACACTGGGTTGTTACGTCTGACCCAGGATCTGAGTTACACAAAAACTACCCAAACACTGGGTTGTTACGTCTGACCCAGGATCTGAGTTACACAAAAACTACTCAAACACTGGGTTGTTACGTCTGACCCAGGATCTGGGTTACACAAAAACTACTCAAACACTGGGTTGTTACGTCTGACCCAGGATCTGGGTTACACAAAAACTACTCAAACACTGGGTTGTTACGTCTGACCCAGGATCTGGGTTACACAAAAACTACTCAAACACTGGGTTGTTACGTCTGACCCAGGATCTGGGTTACACAAAAAATACTCAAACACTGGGTTGTTACGTCTGACCCAGGATCTGGGTTACACAAAAAATACTCAAACACTGGGTTGTTACGTCTGACCCAGGATCTGAGTAACACAAAAACTACTGAAACACTGGGTTGTTACGTCTGACCCAGGATCTGAGTAACACAAAAACTACTCAAACACTGGGTTGTTACGTCTGACCCAGGATCTGAGTTACACAAAAACAATCCAAACACTGGGTTGTTACGTCTGACCCAGGATCTGGATAACACAAAAACTACCCAAACACTGGGTTGTTACGTCTGACCCAGGATCTGAGTAACACAAAAACTACTCAAACACTGGGTTGTTACGTCCGACCCAGGATCTGAGTTACACAAAAACTACCCAAACACTGGGTTGTTACGTCTGACCCAGGATCTGCGTTACACAAAAACAATCCAAACACTGGGTTGTTACATCTGACCCAGGATCTGAGTAACACAAAAACTACTCAAACACTGGGTTGTTACGTCTGACCCAGGATCTGAGTAACACAAAAACTACTCAAACACTGGGTTGTTACGTCTGACCCAGGATCTGGGTTACACAAAAACTATCCAAACACTGGGTTGTTACATCTGACCCAGGATCTGAGTAACACAAAAACTACTCAAACACTGGGTTGTTACATCTGACCCAGGATCTGAGTAACACAAAAACTACTCAAACACTGGGTTGTTACGTCTGACCCAGGATCTGGGTAACACAAAAACTACCCAAACACTGGGTTGTTACGTCTGACCCAGGATCTGAGTAACACAAAAACTACTCAAACACTGGGTTGTTACGTCTGACCCAGGATCTGGGTAACACAAAAACTACCCAAACACTGGGTTGTTACGTCTGACCCAGGATCTGAGTTACACAAAAACTACTCAAACACTGGGTTGTTACGTCTGACCCAGGATCTGAGTAACACAAAAACTACTCAAACACTGGGTTGTTACGTCTGACCCAGGATCTGAGTAACACAAAAACTACTCAAACACTGGGTTGTTACGTCTGACCCAGGATCTGAGTAACACAAAAACTACTCAAACACTGGGTTGTTACGTCTGACCCAGGATCTGAGTAACACAAAAACTACTCAAACACTGGGTTGTTACGTCTGACCCAGGATCTGAGTAACACAAAAACTACTCAAACACTGGGTTGTTACGTCTGACCCAGGATCTGAGTAACACAAAAACTACTCAAACACTGGGTTGTTACGCCTGACCCAGGATCTGAGTTACACAAAAACTACTCAAACACTGGGTTGTTACGTCTGACCCAGGATCTGAGTTACACAAAAACTACTCAAACACTGGGTTGTTACATCTGACCCAGGATCTGAGTAACACAAAAACTACTCAAACACTGGGTTGTTACGTCTGACCCAGGATCTGGGTAACACAAAAACTACCCAAACACTGGGTTGTTACGTCTGACCCAGGATCTGGGTTACACAAAAACTACTCAAACACTGGGTTGTTACGTCTGACCCAGGATCTGGGTTACACAAAAACTACCCAAACACTGGGTTGTTACGTCTGACCCAGGATCTGGGTTACACAAAAACTACTCAAACACCGGGTTGTTACGTCTGACCCAGGATCTGGGTTACACAAAAACTACCCAAACACTGGGTTGTTACGTCTGACCCAGGATCTGGGTTACACAAAAACTACCCAAACACTGGGTTGTTACGTCTGACCGAGGATCTGGGTTACACAAAAACTACCCAAACACTGGGTTGTTACGTCTGACCCAGGATCTGGGTTACACAAAAACTACTCAAACACTGGGTTGTTACGTCTGACCCAGGATCTGAGTAACACAAAAACTACTCAAACACTGGGTTGTTACGTCTGACTCAGGATCTGAGTAACACAAAAACTACTCAAACACTGGGTTGTTACGTCTGACCCAGGATCTGGGTAACACAAAAACTACTCAAACACTGGGTTGTTACGTCTGACCCAGGATCTGAGTAACACAAAAACTACTCAAACACTGGGTTGTTACGTCTGACTCAGGATCTGAGTAACACAAAAACTACTCAAACACTGGGTTGTTACGTCTGACTCAGGATCTGAGTAACACAAAAACTACTCAAACACTGGGTTGTTACGTCTGACTCAGGATCTGAGTAACACAAAAACTACTCAAACACTGGGTTGTTACGTCTGACTCAGGATCTGAGTAACACAAAAACTACTCAAACACTGGGTTGTTACGTCTGGGTAAAACAAAAACTACCCAAACTGTCAAAAAAAGTAACCCAAATAATTGACTCAAAAGGCTCAACCCAGGATTTGGGTAGAACAAATAACCCAAGATTCTTTAGAGTGCGTCTGCTTTATTTTTCCCACATGTGCTGCCAATTATAAAGCAGCATACAGCGATTACTAGGGTGCTTTTTCCCTTTGTCTTGATCCTACTTTTTTCATAAGTCATTGTATGCTAGACATTTAAACCTCTGGCTCTTGAACCGTGTGAATCCCCTGACAGGCTTGTGTATGCAGAGAGCACTTAGGGTACAGTTTCAAAGCCATTGTGCATTCCTCATGCTCACCCTTGAAAACACATCAGTCCACAATCTGACCACTGGTCGACGCTTGCACACACTGTAAGTCAAACAAACTAGCAGTTGCTCTGTTGCCCCCGAATATGTAAATAAGCTTTTGCAGCGTCGCCGCAAAAATGTCAAAACATCAGAATAGTTGTTATGCTGAAGAAAACCAAGCAAATTATCATCGCACCCACACATATTAGCATTTCATTAGCTTGACATTATAACCGCAGCTGTTTACTGAAACTGAAAATAAAAACCTACCTTGTTGGCCTAATTAATAGCTGTCAGCAAGAGTTTAGCTCTGGATCATATCAAAACAGACTAAGCCCACCTTGTCCACATATATTTAGCATTAGCGCTGAGGTAGACTCAAGGTGGATCTGGGTGGCTGCATTCATTAGCTACGATAATGCATGAGCAGATTGTTTCCATATTCCTGCAAAAGTACATGGACATGCATATTCAATGGTCAAACTATATAGTCCCCCTTTTAATAAATCACGCGGCCACTTCGGGCGAAAAAGAAAAGCCACAGAATTGACCTCTTCCTTGCGTTCAGGTATTTTTCCAAGACCTTATAATTAGTCATGTGCGGGTAATGGCTTAGGAAAATATTGGTGACCACGTAAATGGTCATCTGTCTCATTACAATCAATGCACAGCAGTTTTGTTGTTCAGCGCTGCATCGTGTGAGATCCAAAAGCAAAACCAAGGCATCAAACAGCATTTAGTCTTGCTTAAGCTAAAACATTAATATGCAGCATTAAAACAAGATCAAATATGACTGATGTATATTTTTTATATTATTTTTGTCTTATTCTTTTAAGCATAAATTTAACTTTTTTTAAATGTATGCAAAAAATATTCATATAAATTTTTTTCATTATTCAGTATTTTCAGTATTCATTATCCTATGCATTAAACTATAAAAATACACATTTATATTATTTTGTGTGAAGCAAATATATGCATTAACATAACAATTTTACCCTAATGTAAATATATTTTTTTATAGTGTATACTTAAAACAAAAAATATTAAATATTTAAAATAATTTAGAAAAAAAATGTTAAAAAGATAATTCATATTCTTAATCCCATGCATATATATATATTAATTTTAATTTAATTTTAATTAATTTATATATTAATTTATAATTTTTATTTTTGGGGGATTTTTTTAATTTAATGTATTTTTTTTTAAATAAAAATAAACATTTTATTTCAATTGAATATAAAATAAAAATTTCCCAATTTATTTTCTGCTGTGTGATGCAAATATGTGCCCTGATTTTGCATTTTGCTTAGCAACTAAATACATTTTTTAAGCATTTTTAGATATTTTTATTGGAAAACAAATACAATATTTTTGCAGTGTGTTCGGCATTGCAATCTCGTCTGAATTCAAATCTAGTGGCTATATTTGCTTCATAAATCATGGCCAATATATTTTTAGGATATTAAATGTTTCTTTGCACATGAAACAGATATATTGAAAGGACACAGTCAAAAAGGTTTAATAGATAAACTAGATTTGGCATACGCGTTGGGTTGCTCATGTTTTCTACACACACACACACACACACACTAGGGTGCTCTGTGGACAGAGGCCAGAGGCAGGACCATCATTAGACAGAAATGAGTGAAAATAAACCTCCTAGGCAGACCCTGGAGGAGCAACTCTTATTATTGCTATTAATAATACAGCTTAGGCGTAGCAACCAGAGGTAGCCTCATTTTTAAAAATGATATTTACCCCCGTTTTGACGAAGGGGGGCTGCAGGGGTGGCAAAATGGTTCCCACATGTGTGAATGTTAACGCTCTGGTCATTACCCATAAAGACTTGCACAAAGAGAACTTGATTAATTGGCCATGTCCTCTAAGCTCTGGAAAGGCCAGCTCCCAACAATGCAATTATCATCGGCTCGCTGTGTTTATTTGAACGGCAGTGCCAGCCAACACAAAGATGGGCCTGCTTCAGAAGACGCTGAATGCGGGAGCATTTTCAAGCATAGCCAGTTCATCAAGTGTGCCATGCTGCATTCATTAGATGCGAGTGGGTTGCCGAACATGATATAATCGCCGATCTGTGGCATATCGTACTGTAGAAGTATTGGCACGGGCCGTGTCGGGATCTACGGAGTTCTGGATTCAGTCTGCCAAAAACAAGCCATGGAGGGAGACGCCACCACTGTGAAGGCTGGATGTTACCGTTGGCTGCGGTTTAGATTCGGTTCTGAGGTTCCTTTCAATCCCAGTTGCAGTGTGATAGACCAAGGCTTGAAGGGAAATAAACAGAGCTGCTCTGCTAAGTGTCCAACTGATCACGTGCAGCTCGCCGCGGCCTTTGATGGATTTTCACGACAGCACAAGCTATTTCCAGTAACAACCGCATGTTCTGCTTACAAAACGCAAACGTATGCTTTGAATTACAACACCGCTCGGATTGATAAAGGCGTCCGTCACGTGCCAATCCTGAAATTCTTCGAAAGGCGATGGCTTCGAATCCAGCGTTTAGGCCAACAAACACGCCGTGCTGTTTTCCCAATGTCTTTTGAGGTTCCTAAACATATTTCTCTAAAAGCGCTGAGTCAATATTAGCATGAACTCTGCACAAATAAAACGGATCCTTTCCTCAGTCTATTAAAAAGGAATTGTGAGATATTTACTCAGTCTATTTTTACATTTGGCTGAAAATGTAAACCACCTGTTGATGCGCGCAGGCCTGGGATGTGAAATGTCAAAGTCAATCAAGTGTTATCAAGCGTGAGTGGATTAAATTGACTCATTATAGTTGAGTGCTGTCTCAATGGTCTGCATGTCCTGGCAACTTCACCTCTTATATAATAACTAGGGAGCGAGAAGAAATTGTACACAGTAAACAATGAAAATTAAGTTTAGAACATCTTGGCGATGACATTTATGTGTCACAGAAAACAAACAAAAAAAGGCACAACACGGTGTGTATGACATTGGTTAAGGTGATGATACACGAGGCAACTATTTTGGGCACTCTCCCTTTGAGAATGGGCAGCAAATGTCTATCTGGACCCTTTAGATCGGTCATGGGCCCTGTGTCTCACCTGGTTGCCCGTTCACTGCAACATTGCTCAAAAAGTTGCCCCGTGTTTCATCACCTTTAGACAAATATAAAGTTAATATAGAGTAACTTACATTTTAGATACAAAATAGCCAGTTTGTTTGTCTTGATTGCTCCACCAAAGAAATACCGAGCAATACACAGTGGTGTTGCGTTCTGAATGATTCAATGTTTTTGAACAAATCAGTTCTCATGTTCACGTCCAGCGTCACATTGTTTAAATATCAAATGCACTGGTGCATCTGTTCACCCATGGGCGTCTGGTCTGATCACCAGGTGTGATCAGGAGCATTGTTGGAGTGTTGCTATTGTGAGGAACTGAAAACCACTGCACCATTGACCAACACAAACCTGCTCTAAAGTCAATAGCACAGTATTTTTCTGTGTTATATATACTGTAGAGCAGGGGTCTTCAACTAAAATTGCTTGAGGTCCAGTAAATGAACCCTCCTCACCAGCCGATTTCCAGACAATTATATAGCTAAAAACAATAATTGATGTTTATTGCCAGACTAAAGAAATTAGTGTAGATAGCATTTGTTCTTAATTTAACAAAATATAATATGTTCTCATATGGGCAAAACATGTCTGTTCACATTGTTAAAGCAAACATAGGTAATCCTTCACAAAATTGATCTCATTTTGTTGTCATTCTGTTTTTCCCTTTAAGTTGCTTTGGTACAAAATATCTAAATTCAACCAGTAACCATGTCTGACAAAAATATGATGAACTAAAAATGCCTTCATCTCTAAATCTGCACTGAAAATACATTAATTTCAACATTACTAGCAACTAAAGTGCTTTTTCCTGCTGAACTGAGATAAATAATAACAATCAATGAACGCAAGCCAGAAAATGGATCAGAAAATCAGAAATCTCATAACACATTTTATGTTCATTCACATGTATAGTCTTAACTAAATGTATCTAATATTGAACACTGCTCTCTACTGTGCTTCAGATTGCACTGGTGAAATATCATTAGCAATATCATTCAGAAATACAAACAGGCAAAAATAAAGTGCCAGCAGTGTTGGAAAAATTTAAAAGTGCAAGAAACATTTTATTTAATGTTCCCACAACCGCAACAGAATCAGATCAAATGAGACACACAGGCCTCGTACAGGATGCAGGAAGAATAAAATGCGAACTTTCCTAATTTTCGAAAATGCCATTGTTTTTGCGCGCTGCTTTCTGCTCTGATGGTGCGTTCACACCGGGCGTGAATGAAGCGTTTCGCGCGAGTCATTTAAGTCAATGCAAAGATGCGAATAGACATAATAAATAGGCAATTCGTGCAAATTAAGCGGCGTGCATGACTCGTCATTCGCGTCCGGTGTGAACGTACCATCAGTCTCTTCTTCACTGCATGCTTGAACTCGCATCTGGGTCTGAACGTAGCAACAGTGTGCATAGTAATTTTTTAATGGCATGTGGCATATTTATTTCATTACGTCAAAAGGCTTTGCGGTCCGGATGGACGCATCTCGCGGTCCGGATTCGGACCGGAGTCCGCTAGTTGGCGACCCCTGCTGTAGAGGACACGCTAGTAATATGTGCCTAGGCGGGTGCACAACGTCTGTACACACAGGGATGCGCAGCAGCACACACACATTTTTAAATATTAAAAGTAAAAGGATTCCTCTCTGGAGAAGCATTCAGTCTTTCCGCTCAAATGTAAACACAACTGGCTTTTAAATGGTAAATGGACTGCATTTATATAGCGCTTTTAACAGACCAATGGCCATCCAAAGCGCTTTACACATTGCCTCACATTCACACACCGACGGCGGTGTCAACCATGCAAGGCGCCATCCAGCTCGTCGGGAGCAGCTGGGGTTAGGTGTCTTGCTCATGGACACCTCGACACTTGGTCAAGTGGAACCGAGGATCGAACCACCAACCTTCCAGTTTGTAGCCAACCTACATGAACCACTGAGCCACTGTAGCCCAAGGGAATGTGAGATGAGACTCTGATTGGTTTATTGCACGTTACGCCCAAAACACACCCATGAGTCATTAAGAGACTAGGAACGACCCTTTTGAACCATGCGCCGGGAGCGCCGACTGTTAAAACTAGCAAAAGTGGATTCGGACTTGCTAAGTGCACCTGCGCCATGAACTTCAGATTGTTAAAACAGGGCCCAGTGACTCATTCATTAAGACCTCATCATTTGGAACCAAGCACTACTGTAGCATACTAGTACTATTCTCTCTATAGAAAGACAAGGGCTGTGTCCAAAAATCGCCCGCTATACCCTTAAATAGGGCACTATTTGAGGGGACAGCCACTTGTAGTGGTGTCCGAAACCATAGAGGAGATTATCGAGTGCACTCATTCAATCCCACAATGCACTGCAATAATAAGTGTACAACCGATGTACCGGGAATACCCATAATGCACTCTGAAGGCCAAAGTATATTTCATTTTTTACGCATAAGTGAGGGTCAGCGTGACGCAAATTTCGTCATTAGAAGAGTATGCGCGTACTGAACGCGCACCGCTTGACTTTTTTGCAATATTTAGTCAAACCAAAAATGATTCAGACACCAGATATGATGTTTTACTAGTATGTGCAGGACACTATGGTTCATTTATGATGTGAGAAGAGCAAAATAAAGTAAATTGTGACATATTATACCGAAACATTCTTCATACAGTGACTACCAGTAAAACTGATACATTTTTGCGACCAAAATTGCGACATTTTGAGCTGAGCATGTTCTGCTGAAGTGTTTTTTCTTTAATTGCTAATGCGACCTTTGACACCACAGACCGAACAAAATGAAGCATTGCTTGGTCATTGGTTGAGCTAAATTGGTTATTATCTAAGTGTGTACTTAAATACTTAAAAAAACAGCTGATTGTAATCCATTACATCCCTTTCTATTAAAGTTATCTGACATTATCAAGATGAATTTGTTCTGACACTCTGAGTTCTTGTCATATTTTATTACCATTTTCTAAACTATAGCGAATAAACAGTGAGAAAATGTCCGAACAAATGTTGTTTTGACTGTACATGGGTAGTAACTCATGGCGAGAGATTGCTCAAAACTGCATGAGTTGAACACCTGTGTACGTGTACGAGGCAAAATAAGTATACTTTGCAAGGTGGTGCGTTCGACTGTCCACATATGCTTGAGATTCAGCGTTTTTGAACGAATGGTTCTGCCTCACAAAAACAGTTACTTGTCGCCACCTACTGGCGTATTGATGTAACCTGCAGAAAGGCGTACTGGATTAAATCCAACGTATAGAGGATGCTTGATATTTTTTCTCAAGCAGGTTCAGCGCAAACTTCTCCCCAAGACGGTTTCATAACTCATGTCAATGCTACAAAGACTAACCATTAAACCTACCCTACACCCAAACCGTACCCTGGTTTGGGGGAAAAAAATCATGTGTTCACTATGTGTTGGATTTAATCCAGTGCGTCATTGGCTGCAGCGAGGACAACTTGTAAAAATCCCCAACACTGATGAACATACTGACCATATTTATTTATTTCTGTATGTATGTATGAAGAAATAATATATATCCCTCTAAAATATATTCTTCTTTTCTCTCCCTTCCTCCTGGTGTTAAAACTGGAGTGAAAAAATAAAACCTGACGTGGACCCCAGACAAAGTGTTGCACATTAGCATGCGGTTAGGCCGACTCTCACATACTCTGCTAATTCTGTCTGAGGTTCACTGGCAGTTCAGGCTCCACTATCCAGAGATCAAGTGTTAAATAAAGCGTTATAATCTCCACCTCCACTGAAATGGCTTTATGGACACATTCTCGAGGGAGGCCAATAAAATCGTTCTCCATTTTGTGCAACCATCAACAGCTTTAATCATGCATATTAGTTGTCCAATAACTTAAACGTCTTCTAATCCCGTAAAAACCTTGTGAAAGCAAAGCCGGTCCTCTCACCTAATTTTACCCCAGTGGATTGCGCAGGCGCCTGGGCAAATTCTAGTTGCGAGGCCTTTGGAAGGAAGAAGAAAATGAGGACCGATGGGGAATGGCAAAATTGATACATTTGCTTGAACGGCTGGGTAAATAAATGATTATCATTAAACCCTGTAAAGCCTGACATATGAATAGTCTGGAAAAAAATCGGAGGAGAAAAGGGGGAAGGAAAAAAGCATCAAAATTGTATTCAGAGGCCCAAACCTGAGCAAAAATGTGTTTATTTTTGTGTGCAGTGTGGATATTTATATGTCCAAAAAGTAGTATTAGATTTCTATAACAATACAACAGACTACGTACATAAAATGCATATAAATATCGGTCGTCACTCTATATCTCCCAATGATGTCTTAGTTAGATGATATTAAAAATGTTTTGTTTTATGATCAAAGCTCTGTAGTTTTAAAACATATGCAATCCAACATTGATTGAGAGATGAACAAATAAACCTTCCTCAAAAGCCTGATGATCATATTTGAGACTCACATTTGAACATGATTTTTCTAAATAATGATTTATTGATAATCAAGTAAACCGGAGTTGCTTCTGTCCAGTAAGTGTTCATCTTTAAATATTACTAACACTATGAAAGTTATTATTCTTAAGTTTACAGCAAAAATACACGTGAACCACGTGTTTTACTATAACCAACTATAAGACCTTTACTTGCTAAAAACAAAGTCTAAACTATCAGTCAGACGACAGAAGACATGTAGTAGATTGTGTGCAACAGTTTTTTTCTGGCAAAGTTTTGATCATGTTGATCATTTGCCTTAGAAACAACCATTTATGGGTTATTTGGCAACCCAGCGACAGAACACATGCTGGGTTATTTTTACCCAGCTTGTTGGACTTTATACATTAACCCATTTGCTGGGTTGTTTTTTGAAAGTGCTGGGTCAGTCAATTTGATATTGAAGGCTTTTCATTTCAAATAATAAAAATGCACTCTGAAATCTCTGTTATGGGCTATACAGGACAGGAACAGTTCATATACATTATTTGTATTCAATGGCATGTCTTTTACAGTCATAAAATACTCAAACACATTTAGTAAAACATATAGAAAAATTTGCTCTGTCCAAATCTTCTTGGCCACTTAGTGCACGCCTTTACATGCTCACAAATATATCTCGAGATTGCATGGTCAGCTCTTGACCTTTCTGAGATGACATTCCAAGAGTCGCACAGAAATGTGTAATAATGCCATATTGCCATTCCATGACAGATATGTGACCCTGGACCACAAAACCAGTTATAAGGGTCATTTAACAAAAAGAAATTAGATACATTTAGTAAATGTTTTAGGCCGTGACAGGAGCAGCAACAGCAGCCAATGGGAATCTGTGGGAAGAAAACTGCTATCAGAGGCTGTTCCCGTTCATTAAATAACAATCTTATATATTCATTTTTGAAAAGTTACATAAAAACAGCTTTACCTTGTGCCATCTCGTCTGTCAGACATTTAAGTTTCAACCTGTCAAACGCATAGCCCGACCACAGCCGCGCCGCTAGTGTACTAGATCAACAGCGGAGCAGGACAACGATGTCGTGTTTCAGGCCGGAGCGAGCATTCGTTTGGCTCATCGTTCGGCTAGCGCTCCCAGCAGACGTTATCTGTGACTTACATGTAGGAATACAATGTAATGCAAACTTTAATTTCATTCAGGAATTTCCCCTCATGCTGCGTTCACACCAAACGCGAATAGAGCGTCAAAATCGCGTCTACCGCGTCTAATCGGACGCTTGAACATTTTGAATCCATTCGTTTGAACGGAAATAGACGCTCGTTCAAGACGCTCCAGGAGAAATATGTCATAAAACACCACTCTGCCTCTTTTCATTTTCATTTAAAAAATATATTAAACATTAATAGCCACAAAAATGTGGTCCAGGCAACTCCTACAATATCTTCACTGCATGTATATTTAAATATCCTAAAAAATAAAGTTATGAAACTTCTCTTTGCCCTCAGTCAAAACGATTTGGCAGACAACAAATTATAGATTCATGACACCAAAGATCGCCTGTTAGATCCACACAAGACGAATTCTATCTCATGTTTAACCACTACAGGACATCAGAGCCAGCGGCAAACACCAGAAGGACTAGCCGAGGAAAGGCTGCTCTCGCCGGGGTTAATGAGCGCTGAGCGCCCGCTGGTCGCCTGGAGCTCACAACTCCAAAAACTATTTTTTTAAATAGGCGCTCTCTTTATAAATAGACCACAGATTTGAGCTTTATACAACTACATTCTCACCTGAAAAAGTCTTAAAACTAAATTTTGTGACACAATAGTAGTATTTTTAAATTATGCAGGGTTTCTCATCACGTCACTTCACCACGTGACAGCAGCGAGCAGGCTCCTGATTGGTTGAACAGAAGCCAAAGTTCAGATTTTTCAACTCGGGCGTCAGACGCTAATTCGCTTCAAACGTGCGAATGCACAAAAAGCACCAAATAAAATCCATTGCGCAAGACGGTCGATTTGTGTCATTCGCAAAAACGAGGTGGAATCGCGTCCATCGCGCAACACGTCTATCGCGCGCAGGACCTCCAGACGCGCGTCAACGTGTCTTTACATTGACTTAACATTGAAATCACACGCTCCAGACGCTCTATTCCCGTTTGGTGTGAACGCAGCATCAGGAAGTTTTCTCTCAGAACAGAACACAAAATGACACATGTATCCAGTTTTAACCAGGTTGGCACAGACTACCCAACATTGGGTTACGTTGACCCAGCACTAGGTAGGTATGTGATGACCCAGCAGCTGAGTTCCAGAAAAACTACCCAGCACTGGGTACAAATATTAAAAATAACCCAATAAAATGACCCAGCAGGCTGAACCCAGCATTTGGGTTATAAAAATAAAGCATTTTTTAAAGTGTAGGGTTAAGAATGATTGCTGCTATCAAACGGCTATTATGTCCCGCTTGACACAAACACGCGGAGGCTCTTTTCTGGGACAGTCTGGCAGTTTTGCAAGGGAAGCTGAAGAATGTTGAGGGAAAGTGAGTATTGAGTGTGTGCAAGCCACGCTCCCTTATCTCCTCCTCACCCCTGCACTTCCGAACCCCGTCGGAATGGAGCAGTAGGAAGTCACAGAGACATGGCCTCACCGGGAGCGCGCGGCTTAAAGCCCCTCACCAAACACTCGGCTTCCTCTCTCATCCCGGGAACGCCGCTCTCCATCTAGCTTTCTGTGTTTTCTTAAGGAAATAATTAAAACAAGGACAGAGCTATTCCAACAAAAGCCCTCACTCCCCTCCGAAAGGAAATCATAGCGATATCCCCCTCCGCAGCGGCTCCGCGCTTTGTTTTATGTGCTTGTAAGTCCTCGGCATTTGGGGGAATTGCTTGCCAGGGATATATATCTCACCGTGAGCTAAGACCTATGATGAACAGTCTAGGCAGCCATTGTTCAAACAAACATTGTTGTTTCTTCTTCTCCCTCTTTTTTCCCCTTGGCTTTCCTTGTCTTTCTGGTCCTCGTTGCACGGTGAAGGCTTGTGTGCTGGTCTCACACTGCGCGCTGGCAGACGCGGCGCAGGCATTAGTGTTGATGAGCTCATAGTCAGAGCTCAAGTGCTTTAACGTCTCCATATAAACTGATACTCGTGCCCGTGGGACCGCACAGGTCTGCTCTGTCTGCCGCGGGACATCTGTGCTTTCCTCTCGCTGAGGTGATGGTGAGATCTTACTCAGACCAGCCGCTTCGATACGTCCCAGAAGAGAAACACATCAAGGAACAGATAACAACTTGTGGCTATTGTGTAGGGGGTGAGTGGGGTAAGATGTGTCAGCGGGAAACTCGAACACGGTGGCATGTGATTGAAAGACACACATGAGAAATGTGATATGCAAGTGAATTCCCTGCATGCCAGGTAAAATGAGTTTTCTGTCAGAAAAAAAAAGCTGTAAATATCATTGACCATTTCCAACAAAGTTGTAGCTACTGTTGACGTTATCTTGGTCTAACAAAGTTTGGGGAACTACAAGAAGGAAGCAACATCTAACCTATTAATAACATATTTCCTGATCTCGCTTTTACGTGGTGACGATTTTGTATTATAATTAGTAAGATATAAATCGTAAAATAGGTATGCATTGTCATGAGATTGTGTTTCAACATATAATTCAGCCTTACAATGCCCCTATTACGTTTACCTGTCATGTTGTGTGTAATATAGATGTTTGTGAACTTTCAAAGATCAAAGTGCACCATAAATGGATAAATGTTGTCTCCCAAATGAAAGAAGTGATTCTAAACTGCCTGAAAGGAGTCTTTATGCTGCGTTCACACCAAAAGCAAATAGAGCGTCGAAATCGCGTCTAGTTGGGCGCTTGAACATTTTGAATCCATTCGCTGTGGACGCGCGTTTAAATTGAGCGTTTGAAGCAAAATAGACGTTCAAGTCGCCATTCAAGGCGCTCAAAGAGAAATATGTCATAAAACACCATTCTGCCTCTTTTCATTTTCATTTAAAAAATATATTAAACATTAATAGCCACACAAATGTGGTCCAGGCAAAGCACTACATTATCTTCACTGCATGTATTTTTAAATATCCTAAAAAATAAAGTTATGAAAACTTCTCTTTGGCCTCAGTCAAAACGATTTGGCAGGCAACAAATTATAGATTCATGACACCAAAGATCGCTCGTTAGATCTACACATGGGCGTCGGAACCAAGACCCACCCACTTTTTTACGATGAATGATATTGTACCCACTCACTTTTATCGTCTTTAATCTAGCATATGTCTGTTTACCTACCCCTAACCGATTTAAGATATTCCACTTTTCTAATATCTTCTTAATTTTTATTGAAAATAAATGCCTTTCCGATCTGATATATGATGGGAAAAGGGAGTAGAGTGAGTTCGGCAAAAGGCGGATTCGAACCGAGGTTCGATTTGCGTCAAAACTTGATGCCATGCGTCTTACCCCTACACTATTGCTGCTCTCAAAGATATGGTGATTTCCATGATTTTGTCTTGCCCAACCAGACATTTAGCAAACAAGGCGGTATATTTGTACTTAATGTACTGTAAATGAAAGTAAAAGTCCAGTAAAAAATTTCTGAGAGAGGACCCACCCACATTTTTTTTGTTTCCGACGCACATGGATCTACACAAGACGAATCTCATGTTTTACCACTACAGAGCCAGCGGCAAACGCCAGAAGGACTAGTCGAGGAAAGGCTGCTCTCGCCGGGGTTAATGAGCGCTGAGCGCCAGGTGATCGCTCCAAAACTCCAAAAACGCAAGATATATATATATTTTTTTTAAATAGGTGCTCTCTTTATAAATAAACCACAGATTTGAGCTTTAAACAACTACATTCTCACCAGAAAAAGTCTTAAAACAAAAATTTGTGACACAATAACAGTAGTATTTTTTAATTATGCGGGGTTTCTCATCACGTCACTTCACCACGTGAAAGCAGCAAGCAGGCTCCTGATTGGTTAATGTTGTGCGAATAGATGCCAAAGTTCAGATTTTCCAACTCGGGCATCAGACGGGAATTCACTTCAAATGCGCGAATACACAAAAGGCACCAAATAAAATCCCTCGCGTGTATCGCGCAAGACGGTCAATTTGTGTCTTTCGCGTGAACTGGACACGCGAATGAGGCGGAATCGCGTCTATCGCACTGCAGGACCTCCAGACGCACGTCAATGTGTCTTTCCATTGACTTAACTTTGAAATCACTCGCTCCAGACGCTCTATTTGCGTTTGGTGTGAATGCAGCATTAAAGCTGCAGTCTGTAAGTTTGGCCTCTTTGTCGCCATCTCTGTTTGAAACCTGCAATTGCAGTTATTTGTGGAATCATCATCTTTATGTGGGTTGTGCATCGGCACGGCCCCTCACTACGGATTAATCTAATGTTTTGAGGAGTGTGTGTGTGTGTCTTTTATTCATTCACCGCACCGGTGTGGATACTGTACTTCAGAATCACAGATTCTAAGTCCAAAATAAGAAGTTTCACCGGAAAATGTCATCTAAGTAACTTTTGTTCTAACCAACTGAGCAGAAATAAATCGCACTACCAACGGTGATTAAATCTAACGATCGCTTAGCTCATATCACATCAAACCGTGCAAATGATTATTATTATACTTTGTTCTCAAATTGTTAATGTTAAGGACATCAGCCTTTGCGTGACTATGTGTATTAGCGATACCTGTAGATTTTAATTTCTCACAGAGAAAAAGGGTGTCAAAATTGTACCTTTTGGGGTACAACAGCTTGTCGCTGGGGCAGTACCCTAAAACGGACACATTTGTACCTTTTTTACCACAAAAAGGTTCATAGTAGGACCTTAAGTTACATATTTGTACTCGAAGGTACTAATATGCACCTTTTAGGAGTAAAACAGGTACAAATATGTCCATTTAAGGGTACTGCCCCAGCGACAAGCTGTTGTACCCCTAAAGGTACAATTTTGACACCCTTTTTCTCTGTGTCTAATCTTTTGCTTTTGACTACGGGTGAATCTCCAGTTGTCACTGATGATTGTCGTTTGGACCTTTCTGGATTACAATCCGCCATCAAAATGATAAGTTTAATTATTCCAGCTGCTGTGAGCAAAGGCTGTAAATGATCCACCACCTGCAGCATCCTCACACTATATGTGTACAGACGTGACGTAATGACACAAAGACAAACGGCGGAAGCTCATATTTCCTGATGAAACCTACCAGTACCACTCAAATTATAACACATTATTACAGGCTTACCGTTGGGAATCTGGCTTTTGAACACTGGCTGGTTATGTACTTGCTCAAAAAACAGTTATGCAGCTTTAATAATTCCAGTCTCACTTCCTGCTCGAACACGTAGGTTTGTAACAAATTTGCATAATGCCCATTTATGGTCTTCATTGGCTGCAATGCAAACAGCATCTACCACATCCTGCTCAATTCGTGCTTGCGATGGTGGTTTGGGTAGCCAAACAGTTTTGATCCCCATTGACTTCCATTGTGCGGACAAAAAAGTACAATGAAAGTCAATGGGAACTAAAACTGTTTGGTTTGCAACATCTTCTATTGGTTCCACAGAAGAACCACAGAAGGTTTGAAATCACAAATTATGACAATTTATTTTTTGGGTGGACTATCCCTTTAAGTGAAAAATATCCCCTGTATGCTTAGATTTCTGTTATTATTTCAGATGATCTAATGCTCATTTCTTTGCATATTGCATTATTTGAGCACTAAGTGGTTGTTTCATGTGGTATATTGTCCAGAAGCATTAAGGAATTCTTTAACGTTTTTTATTGTATCGTGTCAGACATCTAATGGAGAAAGTTTGGGTCAATTGCAAAGCCCCATTATCACCCTTCACACACAGCTGCAGATCAGAGAGTCATTAATGCATTCAGTGGCCTGGCAATAATACTCCACTCGGTGTTCACAGCAATTGACCCATTAGGTCCAACTGTTTTTATAAACTTTTGAAACATGGCCAATTTCTATACTGCAGGGGCTTTTTGCTTGGTTCGGGGCAGTCATGGTCAGTGCGTGCCTGTGGTCTTCATTAAACGGCCGGGCGTTAAAAGTACAGTCCGGACCCTCTGGAGCAAGCGATAACCACGCCTGAGCAACCCTGCTTTCTGTTCGACCGGCTCACGTCGCCACAGAGACCGCGAAACTCCTCCAACCTCAGTCACATATCGCCTCATGAACCCTGACCCCCACCCTTCTGGAGCACTGAATGCTGGGAGATTTATGGAATCAGTGAGTGTGAATCACAGCGAGATTGTAAAAGGCAGTTCTGGGGTTTTATAGAGGCTATGGACCAGAGAGGAGGACAGGGTTCAGTGTGACACACTGTGACATACAATGCTTTGGATTACATTACTGATCAATCACTCTATGCTGAGCTTCAGTCTGTATGTGTGGGAAGGTGAAATAAAAGGAAATACCCTTACAAAACCTTACCATCGTTTGGTTTTTGGTGTCCCGTCTAAAGGGCCGGCACAAGCTCAACTGCAGCTCTAGGCCAAACAAGGTCGTGCACAAGCATGTTTTATGAATTTGTTTTCAATCAGCACACAACCACTAGTACAGCTGCAAATGCAAATTCTGTATTATATTATACACTAAGTGTATGTACAGAATATTAAACTATGCAATTTAGTTCAAAATTATTGGTTTCTTTCAACTTCACAGTAAATGCTCCTCTGCAAGTGCTGTGTGGGAGCAAAGCCTGATAAGGCAGCGAGGAAACAAGTGTGCCTACGTTTTTGGACTTAGCCAAGGTCACCCTGCGCTTTTCTTCCGAAATTAAAGCTCAATGGTGCAACATTTGAAAACAAAGAAATTAAGACAACCATGAATGTTAAGCCGCCTTTCCACTGCTCATTCATTTGCTAAGGACCAGGGGCCGGATTCACGAAAATCTTCTAAAGAAAGAAGTTATATAAGATAAATTCTAAGAAGTTCGTAAGAATGTTCCTAAATGCAATTCTTGAAAAATTCTTAAAGCAGCACTAGGTAATCTTTTCAACCTTCATAATATATTTTCAAGACTCTTGTGATGATACATCGACTTACAATAGGTTGAATGGCACGTCTGCCATAGCCTGACGGGGTCTGTATCGTTTTTAATCGTACTTTTAAACTTCGGGTTTCGGGTAGTAACCCGAGAAAAAAAAGAACTACAAAATTCGACTGCTTTACGGCATATATGTCACTTCCACCATCACCCCCACTTCCTTAAAGGGTTAGTTCACCCACAAATGAAAATTATGTCATTAATTACTCGCCCTCATGTCGTTCGACACCCGTAAGACCTCCGTTCATCTTCGGAACACAAATGAAGATATTTTTGTTGAAAGCTGATGGCTGAGAAAGGCCTCAGCAAGCCCTC
Organism: Romanogobio albipinnatus; assembly: GCA_023566225.1. NCBI lineage: Eukaryota > Metazoa > Chordata > Actinopteri > Cypriniformes > Gobionidae > Romanogobio > Romanogobio albipinnatus. Next base: position 46,237,441 of record CM042257.1, on the reverse strand, counting down.
CATAGGGATTCAGTACATTTACACTCACAAGACCCATAAAAGGCACTAAAAACGTCATTACAAAGTCCATCTCACTACAGTGGCTCTACAATCATTTTACAAAGCGACGACAATAGTTTTTGTTTTTAATGAAAAGATGAAAGATGAAAAATGAAAAGTTGTGATTTTCTAGACCGATATGGCTAGGAACTATTCTCTCATTCCTGCGTAATAACCAAGAGCTTTGAGCCGTCCCATGAGTGCAGCGGTGCAATGATATTAATAGGCTAACGTCCGTCAACATAACCAACGTGACAACCTGCTTGTACTGGGAGCGTGCTGGGGACTATTTCCAACCGCTGTAATATCATTACGCCGCTGCACTCATGGGACGGCACAAAGTTCCTTGACTATAACGCAGGAATGAGAGAATAGTTCCTAGCCATATCGGTCTAGAAAATCACAACTTTTCATTTTCCGTCAGTCTTAGTACACGATGTAACTACAGAAGAGTCAAGTTTTAAATAGGAAAAATATCAAAACTCTTTGGTCATTTTTGAGCGAGATGCTAACGGTCTAATCAGATTCAATGATCTATGCTAAGCTATGCTAAAAGTGCTACCGCCAGACACAGAGATCAGCTGAATGGATTCGAAAATGGTAAAACTCAACTGTTTAACTCTTGGGGAGTTGAAAAATGAGCCTATTTTCAAAAATAGTGGCTTGTTCCTTTAAGTCATGTGACCGTGGTGTAGTTCGTTATGGCATACACTCTAAAAAAAAAAAGGTTCTATATGGCACTAAAATTGGTTCTTTGCTCGTAATCATAGGGGAACCTTTTTAAGTTCTGTATAGCACCAATTTTGGTTCTTCAGCGGTACTTTTGCTAAGATGCTACCACTGACTAAGGTGCTATATAGCACCGCTACCATATACAGAACATGTTAAGATATGGGGCCCTATCTTGCACCCAGCGCAATTGACTTTGTACACCGACGCATGTGTCATTCCTATTTTGCACCCGCGCAAAGCGCGCTTTTCCCTCCACAGAAGCACGTCGCTAAACTAGTGAATGAACTTGCGCTCCCTGGGCGGTTCAGCGCAAAAAAGGAGGCGTGTTCCGGCGCAAACAATCCCTGGTGCTATTTTGCTGTTCCATTAAACAATTGCGCCACTGACCAGAAAAAACCTAGTCTAAAGTCAGTGGCGCGTTGCGCGTTGTTCATTATGCTATTTTAAGGGCGCATGCTTGACCATAGTGCACAACGCGCATACACTTTGCTCATGTAATCTACACAGATGCAACAGTTATTTTTGCAAATCATAAATTGTTACACTAAAAAAATATTAACACATGAGATGACGGAAATCATTGTGGTGTGCCATGAAGATGTGAAAAAATAGGCATAAATCTAGCTTACAAATTATTCAGGCTAATTATTTATTTAACCGACGCTATTTTGGGTGGGTTTCTCCCATCCCCATACAACACAACTTCTCTGTCTTTCACTGCTCTTACAAGAACATCAGTCTCCTCGGCTGTGAACCGCTCCTGGCGTGCGCCTGGTAAATACGCCATAATAATAGCAATCCATAATGGAACTTGCGCACCTGCTTTTAAAGGGAATGTTGGATGACGCTCTGATTGGTTTATTCACGTTACGCCCAAACCACACCTATGAATAATGAAGCTACTTCAGACCAACCCATTTTAGATTTGCGCCGGGCGCAAGAGCCATTTATCCCGCCGGGAAAATAGCAACAGCGCCGAGACCCGCCCACAAAGTTACTTGCGCTTTGCGCTTTGACACTTGCGTTTCAGATCGTTAAAATAGGGCCCATGGTTCTATATAGCACCAAAAGTGGTTCCTCTATGATTACGACGAAGAACCACTTTTAGTGCCATATAGAACCTTTTTTCGGCTTCAAAATTAATTTTTCACAACTTTTTGTGTTCAAGAATTGTGAGATATAAAGTCAGAATTGTGAGAAAATGTAACAATTACCTTTTTTAATGTTTTATTCTGTGGTGGAAACAAGCTTCCATAGTTTCCCTCTTTCAATTCATAGACAATAAAAAGTGAGATTTCTGTGATATTTTGACCACTAAACTTGGAAATGTCCCAGGTTTCCATTTCAGAAATCTGGTCACCTTATAAACCCATTTATATATTTATATGAAATCTCCTTCGAGGGGCCATTAACACATTACAAAAATAGCTACTGTATACAGAGCGCAAGGGAATAAACCAGAAGGCACGTTTATAGGTGGATTAACTCCCATACTCCATTGCTAATATAAACACTCAATACACTCCCACCAGATTCATCTGCATGATTGTAAAAGCGACATTGATCCGCTAGTTGCATGTGAAAAGCTGAACTATTTCAGTTTTCAAAATTGACTGGCGTGCTTTTTAAATCTCTCAGTGTTATCAGTGATATCATGTGCATCAGTAATTCAGCTCCTTACCTTACGATGTTACTACTTCTTTTTAAAGCCATAATGTGAAATCTCTCAAGAGATCAGAGATTTACACTCTGACCCCTGTAATTTTGTGTTGCGTTCTCACCCTTACTGTGTCAGCTATAGTTTTAAATATTTCCCTCTCTTCTCCGCTCATCTCCCGGTGTGTCGGCCTGAGTGACTACAGTAATAACAACCCAGCCCGTGCCCTGCCGAGCCCACCACTGTCCCGGGACAGGAAATTAAAGTGAAATACTGAGTCCGAGGCCTGCTAACACACTCTCCTGTGCCAATAAAACAACGCTAACCTGACTGTCATCTTTACAGCCTACACGGCCATTAAGGGGAGTTTTCTGTGTTTCGGAATAAATCACAATGGCAGTGTATGAGGTTTACCTCGCAATGAGATCAGAATGAGAGGAATAATGCAGGGCAGAAAAGCGCTCAGCCGTAAGAGCCATAAAATATCGCTGGCTCGGGTCAAACCCTCCGTCAATCAAAGAAGTGCGTTATGTGAAACAGTATAGGAATGGTTACAGCACCCAGAGTTTTGGAGAAGTGAGCTCTTGCTGCTTTCTGATATTTCGTGTCTCTAAACTCTTCAGAAATATTCAATCTTCTAAAAGGGTCTGGGGAAGGTTACTTTTAAAGGAACGCTCCACTTTTTTTGGAAATAGGCTCATTTTCCAACTCCCCTAGAGTTAAACAGTTGTGTTTTACCGTTTTCGAATCCATTCAGCTGATCTCCGGTTAATTTTATAATTTGTTACATTTATAAAGCGCTTTACATAGAAGGGGGGAATCTCTTCAACCACCACCAATGTTCAGCATCCACCTGGATGATGCGATGGCAGCCATATTGTGCCAGAACGCCCACCACACACCAGCTTATGGTGGAGAGGAGACAGCGTGATGATATAATCATATATAAACAGTGAGGAAAATAAGTATTTGAACACCCTGCTATTTTGCAAGTTCTCCCACTTGGAAATCATGGAGGGGTCTGAAATTGTCATCGTAGGTGCATGTCCACTGTGAGAGAAATAATCTTTTAAAAAAATCCAGAAGTCACAATATATGATTTTTTAACTATTTATTTGTATGATACAGCTGAAAATAATTATTTGAACACCTGTCTAGCAGCTAGAATTCTAACCCTCAAAGACCTGTTAGTCTGCCTTTAAAATGTCCACCTCCACTCCATTTATTATCCTAAATTAGATGCACCTGTTTGAGGTCGTTAGCTGCATAAAGACACCTGTCCACCCCATACAATCAGTAAGAATCCAACTACTAACATGGCCAAGACCAAAGAGCTGTCCAAAGACACTAGAGACAAAATTGTACACCTCCACAAGGCTGGAAAGGGCTACGGGGAAATTGTAGCTTGGTGAAAAAAGGTCCACTGTTGGAGCAATCATTAGAAAATGGAAGAAGCTAAACATGACTGTCAATCTCCCTCGGACTGGGGCTCCATGCAAGATCTCACCTCGTGGGGTCTCAATGATCCTAAGAAAGGTGAGAAATCAGCCCAGAACTACACGGGAGGATCTGGTCAATGACCTGAAAAGAGCTGGGACCACCGTTTCCAAGGTTACTGTTGGTAATACACTAAGATGTCATGGTTTGAAATCATGCATGGCACGGAAGGTTCCCCTGCTTAAACCAGCACATGTCAAGGCCCGTCTTAAGTTTGCCAATGACCATTTGGATGATCCAGAGGAGTCATGGGAGAAAGTCATGTGGTCAGATGAGACCAAAATAGAACTTTTTGGTCATAATTCCACTAAACGTGTTTGGAGGAAGAAGAATGATGAGTACCATCCCAAGAACACCATCCCTACTGTGAAGCATGGGGGTGGTAGCATCATGCTTTGGGGGTGTTTTTCTGCACATGGGACAGGGCGACTGCACTGTATTAAGGAGAGGATGACCGGGGCCATGTATTGCCAGATTTTGGGGAACAACCTCCTTCCCTCAGTTAGAGCATTGAAGATGGGTCGAGGCTGGGTCTTCCAACATGACAATGACCCGAAGCACACAGCCAGGATAACCAAGGAGTGGCTCTGTAAGAAGCATATCAAGGTTCTGGCGTGGCCTAGCCAGTCTCCAGACCTAAACCCAATAGAGAATCTTTGGAGGGAGCTCAAACTTCGTGTTTCTCAGCGACAGGCCAGAAACCTGACTGATCTAGAGAAGATCTGTGTGGAGGAGTGGGCCATATATATATATAGTCATATATATATACAGATAGTCAGGACCTCGGTTTAACGTCTCATCCGAAGGACGGTACTGGGGCGTTAGGACCCACACAGACCACAGGGTGAGCGCCCCCTGCTGGCCTAACTAACACCTCTTCCAGCAGCAACCTAGTTTTCCCAGGAGGTCTCCCATCCAGGTACTGACCAGGCTCAGCCCTGCTTAGCTTCAGTGGGAAACCAGTCTTGGGCTACAGGGTGATATGGCTGCTGGTCTGGCGGTAGCACTTTTAGCATAGCTTAGCATAGATCATTGAATCTGATTAGACCGTTAGCATCTTGCTCAAAAATGGAACTATACTCTCATTCCTGCGTAGTAACCAAGGAACTTTGCTACCGTCCCATGGGTGCAGTGGCGCAATGATATATAAACGTCTATGTACTTCATAATCAGACTTTAAATATTAACTGATGGTTGTCACTTCAAGTTAATCTTTATAAAATTATTCTTTAAAAAATGTTGTTTAAAATAAACACGAATTTTCCCCAAAAAACATGTTGTGAGCTTAATGGCATCAGGGGTGTAAAGGATACAAACATGTACCCATTAAGCACCGCCAGACTTTTTGCATTTAATGATGTATATCTTCGGGGTCTTTTCTGACCCCAAAGGACGTTTGCTCAAATAAAATAAAAATTTCCCTTTGTCCAAATGGCATGAGACTTTGTACGGTTGTCAACACTCTCTAGATCTACAAATAAAATAAATTAATTGGATTGATATCTCTTTTTATGTTCGTGTGACAAAAAAAAAGTCACACTCAGGCAGAGACCCCGCTTAGAAAATGGACTAAATTAATCCTCAAAAACAGAAACAACACAGAACACGCATACAGAATTGAAGTGGCACACTTCCAACAATGCATAAAACATCCACAATGCAAAATGATCATGCTCTCACACACACACACACACAGGAATACATTTGTTGTTGCTAGTTATTGCTGTTCAGTTCATTGCATTTTGATGTTCATGTTGTGTATTTTTTACTCAATATTTAATATAACTGTTCATTTCTGTTCATTTTTGTTCTGTTACAGTTAGTAACCGAAGTGTAGATTAAATTTGTAGAATTATAAGAAAATCAGATGATAAATGATAAACTCTAAAGACTCTAACTTTTCTCTTGTTCAAGTTTGATTGTAATCATAATGTAGCATCATTGAAAAAAATATTTTTTTCAGTACAAAAAAAATGCTAAACTTTGACAAAATTAATGAATTCTAATTGTTATAATTGTGATTTCATAACATTTAGATATGAATCCAACTGAAAAATACTTAGTCAAATAGCACATAGCAAATAGTGGCGCTCTGCAGCCATTTACTGGTAAAAGGCTTTTTTTTTTTTTTTTTTAAAACTGTATTTTCCAAAAGATGGGCAAAAATCGTACACTAAACCATGTCAAATTATCCATGTTATCCCCACGAATGTAGGTTAGAAATGTGGGTATTTTATAAAATGAATTTTAGATTTAAAAAAAAAATATTTCGTGTGAAAATCCATTAAAGAATACTTTATTTATTTATATAAATTTTAAAATTATTCTAAATACTCCAAAAACTGCACAGATGTTGAGTAAAAACAATAATAAACATAGTAAAATTACATTTGTTCTAAAAAAAACAAAACAATTGTTTTGTAACAAAATTACATTTTGTTGCCTGGGGTCTGTGGAGACCCCAAAGTCCCTGAGTGTAATTCCCAAACGAAGATTGTACAGGGGTTAATTTAAATGCTTCTTTTACTGAAACCAATACCCTGTGCACTTAAATGTCTCAATGTAGACTTTGCTGCAAAATTATAAAATTGAACGTTCCCTTAATGTTTGCACAACCAAAGTTGAAAAAGTTGCACATTTTGAGCATTCAGCGAAAATCCTGAAATAATGTTTCCATAACTTAATGGGAAGGTTAGCATAACATATTTTTGTTAGCTGGGTTACTTGTAATGCATTGCCCTCACCACTTCTTATATGTAAACTTTGTTACATTCCTAATATTTCCTGGAATTAGCACGCATATACCGTATTTCACGTGAGCGAACACTCCGTATCTCTGGCCAAAGAGCATAATGGATTCCCCTAAAGTCAGCTCTCTGGGTCTACAACGTCTGTTATCAAAATCCGGCCGGCTCTCGCGAAGATGCCGCACAACGTCAAGAAAATGCCAACTTCTCATTCTCCCTATTAGACAGCTGCATATCATTTGAAACTGAACCCAGACACTGAGCAGTATGAAAGCAGAAGTGACTGAAACACTAGAATGAAACAAGGTTCTGTTAATTCAATGCACGTTGCCCGAACCGCTGGACTTAAGTGAATTTGACTTTTCGTCTTATTCGGGGGAGCACTTTCTTTACGCTCCAGAATAAATCACATCACCTGCAGGACAAAATACCAAATATAGTGTGTCACAGAGGTCTGTCAAGATGCCAGTATATCCAATCTCAGGACCCGACGTGGAGTGCCTCTGCAAAATGACCATAAGGCTGAGATCATTTTTGTTGAGGTAAACGGTGAGTGGGCCATTTCCTGATGAAGAGGCAAGATTCTAGTAACGGACCCAGGTTGAAATATTACCCCAAAAACTGAAAAACAACCACGGCGAGGCTGAAACGTCCGCCTTCTGCCAAAAGCGAAACACATCTGACACGCCTGTATGGCTCATGAAATCTCATCTGAATATCAAAATAAATAGATTGTGGGATTAATGTCCAAATACCTTACGATTATATTAATAAAACATGCTAAAATAAACACTGCTGAATATATCTGATCCAGCTTGAGATATTTGGAGCAAAACCCAATAATGAGAGCCAGATGGTAGAAACAAATGACTCATGATGCTTGTATTGACTGTATAAATACAAGCAGATTGGTGACGCAATGTAAAACAACGACGTTGTTTACTTTGCTGATGAAAATCCAGACACAATGGCATCAAAAGTAAAACACGGCTATTGTTATGGCAGCTATGTACCTCTCCATGAAATACTGCAGTTTGGAAACATTTGCCTCACAACATAATGTCAACATTGATGGCTGAATGTAGAAGTATGTAAAATACTTCATTCATGACAATGGATCTGTTCCAAAAGCTAGTGAGAAACATCCCAGGGCCATTTCTGATCGTATAGGGGCCACCTAACCCTAAACTGAACCTGACTGACCCCCGGGACCAGGCCACCCAAGAACCACTCTACAATTACAGTCTTCAACAAATACAAACTAATACTGTATATTAATATATTGTTTTACAATGCACAAAAAAATAACAAATAGCCTATGGAAAAACTGGACAATAGGAATAGTCAATATATGTAAATGGATTATGTTTCTCCTATTACAATTTACAGTTTCCTCATATATATACTTCAAAATGTAATGTATTCCTGTGATCAAAGCTGTACTTTCAGCATCATTCCTCCAGTCTTCAGTGTCACACGATCCTTCATATTTGCTGCTCATTATTATCAGTGCTGATAACAGTTGCAATGCTTCATATTTTTGTTTACACCGTGATCTACAATTCAAAATTTAGGGTAAGATTTACCAATAAAAAATAAAATGGGTACACAGAATTGATCAAAAGTGATAATAAAGGCATTTATAATGTCGCAAAATATTTCTATTTCAAATAAAAGCTGTTCTTTTGAACTTTCTCTTTATCAAAGAATCATAATGCTGCGTTCACACCAAACGCGAATAGAGCGTCAAAATCGCATCTATCGCGTCTAGTTGGACGCTGGAACATTTTCAATCTATTCGCGCGTCCACAGCGAATTGGACGCGCGTATAAATAGACGTGCACTCAAGGCGCTCCAGGATAAATATGTCATAAAACACCACTCTGCCTCTTTTCATTTTCATTAAAAATATATATTAAACATTAATAGCCACACAAATGTGGTCCAGGAAACTCCTACATTATCTTCACTGCATGTATATTTAAATATCCTTAAAAAATAAAGTTATGAAACTTCTCTTTGCCCTCAGTCAAAACGATTTGGCAGACAACAAATGATAGATTCATGACACCAAAGATCGGCCGTTAGATCCACACAAGACGAACCACTACAGGACATCAGAGCCAGCGGCAGACGCAGAAGGACTAGCCGAGGAAAGGCTGCTCTCGCCGTGGGTTAATGAGCGCTGAGCGCCCAGTGATCGCCTGGAGCTCACAACTCCAAAAACACAAGATTATTCTTTTAAAAATATGCGCTCTCTTTATAAATAAACCACAGATTTGAGCTTTAAACAGCTACATTCTCACCTAAAAATGTCTTAAAACTTCCTTTTGTGACACAATAGTAGCATTTTTAAATTATGCAGGGTTTCTCGTCACGTCACTTCACCACGTGACAGCAGCGAGCAGGCTCCTGATTGGTTTACGCGGCGCAACAGAAGCCAAAGTTCAGATTTTTCAACTCGGGTGTCAGACGTGAATTCGCTTCAAACGCCTGAATGCACAAAAAGCACCATTCGCGCGTATCGCACAAGACGCTCAATTTGCGTCAAATTCGCGTCATTCGCATGAACTGGATGCGCGAATGAGGCGGAATAGCGTCCATCGCGCCGCTGTACCTCCAGACGCGCGTCAACGGACCTTTCCATTGACTTAACATTGAAATCAATCGCTCCTGACGCTCTATTCGCGTTTGGTGTGAACGAAGCATAAGAAAGACGCAATGTTTGCACAAAAATATTAAGCAGTAAATAATGAGAACAGTTATCAATAATTGAGCACCAACAATAATTAATGATAATTGAGCACTAAATCAGCATGTTAGAATGATTTCTGAAGGATCGTGTGTCACTTAAAACTGGAGTAATGATGCTGAAAATTTCGATCTACATCTATATAATAATGATCTAAAAAATCCACATAATATAATAAATATTAATAATTACAATTAACAAAATAAACCAAGCAATGTAATTCTCAATTCATTCTCAAGTAGTCAATAATTTTATCCCTTGAAACTCATCTTTGATCACAAAAATTACATATTTAACATTTTTACTCTACACCCTTGTTTCATTATATGAAATAAAATAAAAAATATGGACGTAGTGTCCGTGACGTCACCCATAGGATTCTGAAGAGCAGTTTTGAAGCGTATAGTAGGGTCGAGCTGGCCGTTGCCAGCTTTGCGTGTCGTCGCGTGTCACTCCCGGATAACAGAAAATGGGCAGAGGCGGGACGTGGGCGGAGCTGAGGTGACGTTATGACTAACAGACAGCAGACAAACGGCAATCCTGTCACACAAAGTGGCCACACCCTTAATTATGCAGAACTTTAAGGTTTTATATAATGTAAACAAATGAGTTTTTTTAAAAATTCACCCCCTCACAGTCGTCATGAAGGGCAAAATAAAACCTTGAATATGCAAATTGGCCCCGCCCCCACTCACAGACTCATCGATTTACTGCGTTTTATATATCACTCTCTACAACATCAGACACGGTAATTAATATGATTAGCCTTTGGCTTCAAACCACTAATAATGTGTTGCTAATGTTACACAAACCCGTTCACCATCTCAGCTGCCTTCTAAAAATCAGCATCCTTAGAAATGCTTTGAAAAACGTCAGTGAAGAAAGGTATTTCATCATAACATCATAATATACATCATATACATAATTCACCCGCTATATTGCTAAATGTACCTGATTTTTCATATCAACAGAAAAAATATACCGGGATAACCTGCTTCTCTTGAGACTCCCCTGCTTCACAGCACAGTTAATGATATTCTAAAGCCCCGCCCCCCTCGTGACGTGATTGGTTACAAGGTCGCTTGTGATGTCAGAAACACCAGCGATTTCAAAACATGTTCAGTTTTAAGGAGAAAATACTCAGCGATGGTGTTGACTTATGAATTTGCACATGGTTTGTCTTAAAACATATTAAAAACACCACATAGACATATAAACTACATTCAAAACTTGGCTCTGAGGAGGGTCATTTGAATTGCTAAAGCCTAAAAATGCTACTGACCTTTCGCTGTGCAGAACACACACTAAAGAGGCGCTGTCGGCGTACGTGTGTATATCCTGTTTCTAAACACATGGATCAACTGCTTGAGTGCCTGAATATTAAACCTAAAATCTGTCATGAATGTAACATTATTGGTAAAGAGGGAGCACTTATGGTTTAAGTTCAGAAACGCAGCATTGGCCCCCTCTTTGTAAAATGGAAAATAAGTCAGATCAAGGTTTGGCTAGTAGTTTGTGGTCTGGAGATTAAAGCTCACTTTTTTTGTGAGTGCAATGGACCAAACGCTGTCAGGTATATTGCTACAAATTCTCTTGGTTTATCTTGCATACACTGAGCGTTGCCATGGTAAATGAAGGGATTGGAATCATATGGAATTTCACGCTTGGTTCTGATTCATTTCAACAATTCTGCTTCCTTAAAGCAGCACTAGGTAGGTTTTGCTCTCCCCCTACAGTTGGGAAACAGTATTGTCCTGTCGTAAACTCTGTCATCCTACATCAGGGGATGCATCGCACGTGCATTTGTTTACTCACGTTTACAAGCCAGCGTCATTATAGTAGTCTAGTCTATTGGTTACCGTTTTACAGAATCTATATGATACTTCAATTCAATGTTTGAGTGGTAGGTAATAACCATATATCGTCAATATAATATATTGACCTCCTTCAGCTCACGCCAACGAGCAAACGCTGGCCCAATGTTGATCCTAGTCCTGCCTTTAATACGATCACTTTCTCGTTTCCTCTTTTTGCATTCCTTCCACAAAACCGTTGCTTTCTTTTTTTTCTGTGCTGCCTCGGCCATGACTATAACATCCGGCAAACTATAAAAAGGATAGTTGGGATCGCACATCCGAATTTAAGGAAGTGGGGGTGATGGTGGAAGTGACGTATATGCCGTAAAGCAGTCGAATTTTGTAGTTCTTTTTTTTTTCGGGTTACTACCCGAAACCCGAAGTTTAAAAGTACGATTAAAACCGATACAGACCCCGTCAGGCTATGGCAGACGTGTCATTCAACCTATTGTAAGTCGATGTATCATCACAAGAGTCTTGAAAATATATTATGAAGGTTGAAAAGTTACATAGTGCTGCTTTAACGGTTCTTTTGAATTTGAGGTAGAAATATTTGGAAAACAGAAATGCAATTCTGCTGCCAATGCGGAAATGCATGTAAAACAAGAATACGTTTGAATTTGTACATTAGTATCCATAAATTTGTGTGTCAAATTTGAACAACGTTCATCTTTGTTTCCATCCCCATGCAGAATATTTTGAGAATATATACACTGTGCTGTAACTTGACTTTTGTTTATTATGGGTTATGTAAGAGATAATGTGCTATCAACAACCAAATAAAACCTGACAGGGTCCAACGATAATACAGGAATATTAATACTGAACAGTTTTCTGATGTCTCTTTTTCTGTGCAATCTATGAAACGCAAGATGGCACCAGTTGTGTTTGAATGAAACAAAATTGCTATGGACAACAGTGAATAGGTCTGACCAATCAGAATCACACATAGTCTGTCTGAATACTCTTTCTGATTGGCTGGCAGAAGTGCATTCAAACCATTTAATGCACAGCTAGCCATGGATTATCCAGCTTATACCATGGTCATTTGGGAAGCGGAGTGTGGTTGCCTCTGCGAAGTGCATTCAAATTGTTTAATGCACAGCTAGACAAGGATTATCCCTTACTTAGTCTATCATTCATTATTAAAAACAGCAATACAGTTTCATTGTACAATGAAACTTTGAAAATTAAATTGGATTAGTTAAAGGTAGGGTGGGCAATTTGAAAGCATGAGATCCCACCCTCCCTTCAGAGTGATGCCTCCTTCATAACACATGAACACACACAGCCAGAGCAAACAAAAGCGCCACGAGAGATGGCATTAAACTACCTCTTGTCTCAAAGCACATAACATTACAATAATAATGAACATAAACAACTTAAAGAGCTGTACCTGACTGCTGCAGGTTAATTTCAGTGTTGATAATGTTGCAATTGAAAGGTATAAATTTGAGTTATGAACCGCTCCGAGTATAACGTCATGGGTTTCCATCTCTTCCACATTACAGTCATTATGACATTGTTGTTTTGGTTCAGGAGGAACTGTAAAAGGCGGCTGCTGTTTCGTTTGCGGTGCTCAGTCTAACTCATAAATGCGCATGAATGTGCACATCCCACAGATGCTCGATTGGACACACACACACAGCCAGTGATGTAAAAGAAAATGTGATTCATCAGACCGGGTCCACTTCTTCCATTGCTCCGTGGTCCAGTTCTGATGCTCACGTGCCACTGTTGGTGCTTTTGGCGGTGGACAGGGGTCAGCATGGGCACCCTGACTGGTCAGCGGCTATGCCGCCACATACACAACAAACTGAGATGCTCTGTGTATTCTGACACCTTTCTATCAGAACCAGCATTAACGTCTTGAGCAGTTTGAGCTCCAGTAGCTCGTCTGTTTGATCGGATCACACGGGCCAGCCTTCGCTCCCCACGTGCATCAATGAACCTTGGCCGTCCATGACCCTGTCGCCGGTTCTCCACTGTTCCTTCACTTTTGATAGACACTGACCACTGCAGACCGGGAACACCCCACAAGAGCTGCAGTTTTGGAGATGCTCTGACCCAGTCGTCTAGCCATCACAATTTGGCCCTTGTCAAACTCACTCAAATCCTTACGCCTGCCCAGTTTTCCTGCTTCTAACACATCAACTCTGAGGACAACATGTTCACTTGCTGCCTAATATATCCCGCACCCACTAACAGGTGATGAAGAGATCATCAGTGTTATTCACTTCACCTGTCAGTTAGATCCAGTGTGGTACAGTAGATATTAATATATAGGCTGGCTGTTTCATTAATATTAATCAAACAATCGTGGTATATTTGGAAAAATTTTTTTTATATATATTTGTTCCCTATAGATATGGATTTTGACGTGATGTGTGCCAAATTTGGTGTTATTACCAGGGATTTTAAGGTATGGTTGCTAGGTGATTTTGTTTAGGAACCTTCAGAAAACTTTAACTCTTCTTTAACTTTTTCTCAAAACTGACTTTGCTGACTCTATCGACTTCAGACGTGTAGCTCAGTCATTTTTTGTCTGATTCAAACAAATCACATCATTTTGAAGATATTTTATCAGAGAATGTGAAAATAACAATATCTCATTTTTGAAAATTTGCTCATTGCGACTCATTTTGCCAGCACAGGTTACATATATACATATAAATACATTTAGACATAATTAGTGATTGCTATCAGGATGAGAAGAGACTTTCAATCAGCATAACAAAAAAAATGTTTCTGGAACAAATCACCTACCCTGTCTTTAAGCAGATTGCTTAGTGCTTTAAAACTATGAAATCATAAATGATGGGAAGCAAGGTTAACCACTTAAAATGTAATATAACAGTTTGGCATAATGCACCTTTTACTTTTGTCCCACGGACCTCAATCATGTTGGATTTTTTTGGCTCTTCATTGTAAAAAGTTTGGGCAGCTCTGCACTAAAAGAACCAGCTCAAAAGAGTAATTCGCTCAAGAATCAGACTTCACTGCACTCTCAAGAAAAAGAGGACAAAATTGTACCTTTTAAGGTACAAGTGGCCGTCACTGGTGTGATCCCCTTAAGGTACATTTTTGTACCTCTAAGTCAGGGGTAGGCAAGTTCGGTCCTAGAGAGCTGATGTCCTGCAGAGTTTAGCTCCAACCCTACACTCTAAAAAAAAAAGGTTCTATATGGCACCAAAAATGGTTCTTCGTCGTAATCATAGGGGAACCACTTTTGGTGCTATATAGCACCATATCTTAGCATGTTCTGTATATGGTAGCGGTGATATATAGCACCTTAGTCAAAGAACTGGTGAAGAACCTCTATAGAACCGCTGAAGAACCACTTAAGCACCAAAATTGGTGCTATATAGCACTTAAAAAGGTTCCCCTATGATTACGAGCCAAGAACCATTTTTGGTGCCATATAGACGAGTTTCCTGAGTGAAATAGGCGGGCCGCCATTATCCTTTCACTCTGCCAACGACTTCCGGTTAGCGTCTTTTACTGTCTTTGGTTAGCGTGCAGAAAAAGTTAACTATGGATGCTGTTACACGCCGACACGGCTCCGGGACATATTGTGCTGCTCGCGGTTGCAACAACTCGTGGCGATTGCTGAATGTTTGGTCGGAAGGAGAATGTTTCGACCATCAACCATATACTTTCAGCTAGAAAAACCGGTGTAAATTTATTTTTTTTCCCTTTCTGGTGGTGTTTTTTTTTTTTTTTTAATTGTACATATTCCTTTATTTTATATATATTATTTATTTATTTATATATATATATATATATATAAATATATATATATATATATATATATATATATATATAATTTCAGCTATAAAAACCTGTGTACATTTATTGTTATTGTTCCCGTTCTGGTGTTGTGATTATTGATAAGACAAAACAGAGTTTAAAAAAAAAAAACCTTTTGAGTGCTATTCTTTTTCTTGTATTGTAAATATTGACACATGACAATAAACAAATTGATTTGAGAAGAAATGAATTAATTTTTATTGATCCTATTCCATAACAAAGGGACAATTTCATTAACTCCTTAATGTATGATTTTTTTTTAATTAAATAAAAACAAAGTAAATACAGGAAAAAAATCTCACAATATCACAAAAAGAAAAAGACTGGAATAAAATATTAAATCAATAAAAATTAATAAATAAAGAAATAAGTGACTGATATAAAAATAAATAAGAGTAAGTAAAAGAAAATAAATCAGTTTGATACAAATAAATAAAAGCTAGAAAGGATTTGTCACAAATTTGTACATTACTACTCAGCCTGGGCCGGAAGTTCTTGGCAGAAACAGGAAGTAAACCGGAAGTGCCCGGGAAACGTCTCGGGTTATGACTATAACCCTTGTTCCCCGAGAAGGGGAACGAGACACTGCGTCATCGTGACGACACTTTGGGGAACGCCCCTCGCGTTACGCGTCTGAAGAAACAGTAGAATCAGCCCAATCCGATTGGTGTTGCGTGATGACGTCGTATGTGACGGCACACCCGGAAGATACAAAGAGACGTCTGAACGAAACAGAGATAGCGTTCTTTGCGATGAAGCGAGCGCTCTGATGATTGGGTGGACACGAGACGCAGTGTCTCGTTCCCCTTCTCGGGGAACAAGGGTTATAGTCATAACCCGAGACGTTCCCCTTCGAGGGAACTCAAACTGCGTCATCGTGACGACACTTTGGGGAACGAGTACCAACTATCCCGCACCAATCATACCCACCCCAGTGTGAAGCTGAAACCAGGCACAACTAGGGGGCGAGCACTCTCGCGCCAGGCGTCTCAGGGAGATGCAGACTATAAAAACGAATGAAGGTGTGAGGCGTGGCCCACCCCGCTGCCTCGCAGATGTCTAGCATAGAGGCCCCAGAAAGGAGGGCTACCGAGGAGGCCATGCTCCTGGTAGAATGGGCCCTCACGGCTAAGGGTGAAGGCAGGTTGCGCACCCGATAAGCCATGGCTATAGCCTGGACAATCCAGTTACTAATCGTCTGTTTTGACGCAGGCAGCCCTTTCTTGGGTGAACCAAAACACACCAACAGCTGGTCTGACTTTCTCCACTGAGCAGACTTCTCCAGATAAATCCTCAATGCCCGCACGGGGCAGAGGAGGTGAAGTCTGCTCTCTTCCGCCGTCACGTGAGGTGGAGGATGGAATGCCTGGAGAACCACTGACCTTGCCCTGTTAGATGGCACCTTGGGCACGTAGCCCTGGCTGGGATGCAAGATGGCTTTAACCATGCCAGGGGCAAACTCCAGGCAAGTCGGCGTGACCGCCAAGGCCTGGAGGTCCCCCACTCTCCTCAGAGAAGTGATGGCAAGGAGAAAAGCCACCTTGAAGGTCAGTATTCTTGCCTCAGCCGACTCCAGCGGCTCAAAGGGGGCCTCAGCCAGCCCTTCGAGCACCACTGCCAGGTCCCAGGTTGGGACCCTGGAATGAGCCGCAGGCCTCATCCTCCGAGCCCCACGGAGGAAACGTACAACCAGATGGTGCCTTCCCAACGTCGCATCACCTAAAGGTGCGTGGAAAGCCCCAATGGCAGCCACATACACCTTAAGTGTGGACGGGGAAAGACCGGCGGAGAAGCGGTCTTGAAGGAACTCCAGCACTGAAGCCACTGGGCAGTTAACTGGGTTCACCTGCCGCTCTCTACACCAAGTGGAAAATACATTCCACTTTAGGCTGTACAACCTCCTGGTGGATGGAGCTCTGGAACTGAGTAGGGTCTCCACGACACCTGCCGACAGGCCCTCTGCTAGGAACTGAGCCCCCTCAGGGGCCAGACCCAGAGATCCCATACCTCTGGCCGTGGGTAGAAAATCGTACCCCCGGCCTGAGACAGCAGATCCCTCCTCAGAGGGACCTGCCATGGGGGACCGTCCAGCAGGTCGATGATGTCGGAGAACCATACCCGAGTGGGCCACCGGGGTGCTACTAAGAGAAGGCTGACGCCCTCCCGGCGGACACGTTCCAGAACTCCCGGGAGCAGAGCAATCGGGGGAAAAGCGTACAGACGCAGCCTCGGCCACGTCTGCGCCATGGCATCCAGCCCCAGAGGGGCCGGATGAGTGAGGGAGAACCACAGCGGGCAGTGGGACGTCTCTCGAGACGCAAATAGATCCACCTCCACCGGGCCCAGCCGCTCGCACATAGCCTCCACCACCTCGGGGTGGAGCCGCCATTCCCCGGGCCTCAGCCCCTGCCTCGACAGGATGTCTGCTCCCTGATTTTGGTCCCCGGGAATGTACATCGCCCTGAGGGATGACAACTTCCCCTGGGACCACAGAAGGACCTGATGCGCCAGTCTGCAAAGAGGGCGCGACCTCAGGCCCCCCTGGTGGTTTAGATACGACACTGCGACATATTGTCGGATCGTATCAGGACATGGTGGCCGCGGAGGTCCGGGAGAAAGCTCCTCCGAGCTTTGTAGACCACCAGCATTTCCAGGCAGTTGATGTGCCAGGAAAATGCCGGGTCTCCCACAGACCTCTGAAAAAGCGGCCTTCCATGACCGTGTCCCAACCAGTGAGGGATGCGTCTGTTGAAACGGTTTCCCGACAACCTGACGCTCCCAGCACCGGCCCCCGGGACAGGAACCAAGGTCTGTTCCATATGACAAGGGAACGAAGGCATCTGCGCGTTACCCTGATCATACAGAATGAATTTCCCCTCAAGGAAAGCCCCCTGGTTCACTTACGCATCAGGACATGGTGGCCGCGGAGGCCCGGGAGGAAGCTCCTCAGAGCTTCATAGACCGCCAGCATTTCCAGGCAGTAGATGTGCCAGGAAGAATGCCGGGTCTCCCACAGACCTCTGAAAAAGCGGCCTTCCATGGCCGTGTCCCAACCAGTGAGGGATGCGTCTGTTGAAACGGTTTCCCGGCAACATGATGCTCCCAGCACTGGCCCCCGGGACAGGAACCAAGGTCTCTTCCATATGACGAGGGAACGAAGGCATCTGCGCGTTACCCTGATCATACAGAATGGTCTTCCCCTCAAGGAAAGCCCCCTGGTTCACTTACGCATCAGGACATGGTGGCCGCGGAGGTCCGGGAGGAAGCTCCTCAGAGCTTCGTAGACCGCCAGCATTTCCAGGCAGTAGATGTGCCAGGAAGAATGCCGGGTCTCCCACAGACCTCTGAAAAAGCGGCCTTCCATGACCGTGTCCCAACCAGTGAGGGATGCGTCTGTTGAAACGGTTTCCCGGCAACATGATGCTCCCAGCACTGGCCCCAGGGACAGGAACCAAGGTCTCTTCCATATGACGAGGGAACGAAGGCATCTGCGCGTTACCCTGATCATACAGAATGGTCTTCCCCTCAAGGAAAACCTCCCTGGTTCCCAGCCACCACTGTAGGGGTCTCGTGCAGCAGGCCAAGAGAAATTCTGTTGGACGCAGCTGCCGCAAGTCCCAGCAGTCCTAAACTGCTGTACAGTGATGCCCGAATGGAGGAACCTGATAATGATACGCTTCGCCCCCGAAAGCGAACCTCAGGAATCCCCCGTGACACAGAAGGATGGAACATGGAAGTATGTGTCCTCTTTAGATCCACCGTGACAGACCAGTCCTCAGACTGGATCTGAACCACGACACTCAAGCATCTTGAATCTGAATCTCCTCGGAGAACGATCCAAGTACCTCCGATCTAAAGTTGGACGCAACTGGCCATCCTTCTTAGGAACTATGAAGTACCGGCTGTAGGACCCGGACTCCCTGACTGGCGGAGGAATATGTTCAAAGCCTCCTTAACCGACAGGGAGTGTACTTCCTGTTCCATTACCCGCACCTGCTCTGGGCCGACCACAATCCAGACCACCCCGTTAGACTTCGGGGGAGGGAACTGAACTGCGGCCTGTAACCCGTTCTACAGTACGCAGGGCCCATGCAGATATATTCGGAGGCATAACCATGCGCCGAGATAATCTGCTAAGGGAACCAGCCTCTCGAGGCCGGCCTCGGGTGTCAACCGAGCCTCCTCCCCGACCCCCTGAAGCGGCTAACCGGCAGGGCGAAATCGAGGAAGATTTTCGGTGAGCGTACGCGTTTGCTGGACCGCCGCAGGTCTTGCTAGAGGCGGCTGGTGCAGCGCGCGTGCGCTGAGAAACGATGTGGCCCGAAACGTACTAGACGGCGGGAGCACAACATCGATTCCCAAAAGCTCCTCAGGGGAGGCGACCTCGATCGCTCCCACCCGGGAGAGGGGGCCGGCCAGCAGGGGCCTCATCTAAGGGAGCAGCTCGACAGGGCCGCAACCTCCAATCTTAGATGGATATCCAGACAAGTCAAACACGCTTGGGCGACAGACTGATTAAGTATCTAACTTAACAAAGTCAGATAACATGACACTCAATTCCTCAGAATTAAATGTCATCATAATCACCCAACCGTGCAACCTGGTCTGAATGATAGGCTGAGTAAAAAATACATCTAACTCTTATAGTCAGATAATATTTTAATTTAATTCCTCGGAATTAAATGCAGCCATAGTAAGGTGAAAGCGAATACTGTTCGATTATATTATATACGGCTCGAAAATCACACGTTGCCTCAGCAACGCGGCTCAAGCAGTTATAATACAATTGGCCTTCCTCCCTCGAGAAGAAAGCCAAACAGTATCACATTTCACAAATACGGTGAACATGGTCTGAATAATAGGCTGAATATCTAACTCCTCAAAGTCAGATCATATTTCATTTAATTCCTCAGAATAAAACGCAGCCACAATTATCAGACAATACTGCTTAATTGTATTATATACGGCTCGTAAACCACACGTTGCCTCAGCAACGCGGTTCAAGCTGTTATAATACAACTGGCTTTCATCCCTCGAGAAAAAAGCCAAACGGGCGCGAGGCTGAAACACCCGAAGGCGCACGGCAGTACGCGTCGCGATATTTCTGAATGAAAACAGCCCGCCCCCTCAGGAGCTGACTGCATGCCTCGCACCCACAGTATCCCTACTCACCGTGTCACGTTGTATCACTCTAATAACAGACCCAAACCTGCGCGCCGCTTCGGCAACTCGAGGTTGAATCTGCATTAGGAAAGGCGAGCCTCGATACGGAGCCCATCTAATTCCTCAGAATCAGACAGCTCACGCATCGGGTCCTCCACCCCGGGGGAAGAAGCCGCAGCGCGGGGCCGCGGGCTTCCACGCGGGGAAGGAGAACAATGGAGCTGTCACCGGGAAGGAGAAAATGCATAAGCACTCTCAAGTTCCCCTGACAGACCCATCTGCGAGTCCATGATAGATCAACCGTGCTGCCTCAACAGCACGGGACCGGCCATGGAATTCGCGAGCCCTGTATGCTTGTGAAAACAACGTTAGTAGATAACAACACCAAATACTCTCAGACTGGTAACACAGAGCGCTAACGCTGAAGAGCAAAAAAGCTATCTCTGTTTCGTTCAGACGTCTCTTTGTATCTTCCGGGTGTGCCGTCACATACGACGTCATCACGCAACACCAATCGGATTGGGCTGATTCTACTGTTTCTTCAGACGCGTAACGCGAGGGGCGTTCCCCAAAGTGTCGTCACGATGACGCAGTTCGAGTTCCCTCGAAGGGGAACTCGTCTATAGAAAATTTTTTTTTAGAGTGTACTAAGCCAGCACAGTATACAACTCATGGCTCCCAGCATGCATTGCTGCATTAAGTATGTAACCGATGTTGAGTTTCATGTGCTGATTCTTGATATCTGTGTGCATCTAAACTTTTTACCGCTAGAATGTATTTAAAAATCAGAATTCAGAATGTCTGATCTGTGGAAAGAAAGTATTGTTGGCAAATATGTATTAATATTTTTAGTCAGTGATGAGTTTAGTCCAACATTTTACTTCATGACCCTTTTTATTTATGGCGTATTTTGTTAACACTGTAACAAAAAACTGCCCAACTAAAGGAAACACTGATCACCATAATGGTGACCAAACATATTCAATAAATCATCAACATCTAAAGCTCTGTTAATTCTCAATAAGAGCTTCTAAAGACGTCTTTCAGAGTTGGAGTCAAACTCTGCCATGGGACAGTAACTCTCTAGGACCGAACTTGCCTACCCCTGCTCTAAGTAGAGGAAAACAATGGTTTAATTGTTCCTTAAGGACCAATTGTGTACCTTCAAAGGTACAGTTATAAGTTTTGTTCCCCAAGGAACAAAAGAGTGTGGTCGCTCTATGTCAGGGGTGTCCAAACTTTTTTAAAAGGGGGCCAGATTCGATGTTGTGGACACACCCGGGGGCCGGTTCCTTTTCTTTTATATCTATTTTATATATATAGAACACATTGTTTCTTGAAAACATGACAGATTTGACAAAAGCATGAGCTGACAGTAGAGTAGCTTGTGATAGGACACAGATGTAAATGTATAGATATTTAACAATATCTGTAAAACTTTCATCAACCAAAAAGTTTTAATGGGTGAAATTTAAATATTATTACTGAGTTAGAACTCTATTCTTATTTAAATTAACAAGTGCTCTATTTAGATCACCACAGGTAAAACCACACTGCAAAAAATGCTTTTCTTACTTAATATTTCTGACTTTTTTCTAGTCCAAATATCTAAAAATTCTTAAACCAAGGTGCTTTTACTAAGGAAAATGACATACGATATGTTTTCTTGATTTCTGTTTGGGACAGAAACAAGAAACAAGAATGTAAACAGAAACAATATAATTTTTCTTACCCAATTGGCAGATATTTTTGTTTGTTTTAAGCAAAAACTCACTTCAAATTCATTTTATTTTCCAGAAAACAAGAAAAAATATCTTATGTCATTTAACTTATCTAGTAAATGCATCTTGATTTAAGATTTTTTTAGATATATTTAGACTAGAAACAAGACAAAAATACTAAGTAAGAGCATTTTTTGCAGTCCACACGTGACAAAAAGGGAAGAAAAAAAAATTCTATCTAGAATGGCTTTAGTCTATAAACATATAAATACAAAAATAGTCTGCAATTTGGCCTTTATTGCTCATTTAATACATGTCTACATTAAAAATTAAATAAAATTAGATATTAACCTACATTTCTGACAAATTACCACGGTTACAGGTAGTGTAAACACAGTAAACCCATGATAAATGCTGGTGAATTGTTGTTTGAAAAGTATTTTAACTGAATCGGCTCAGTGTTTCTCCTGATTTGCACGTTAGTGTTGTTGATTAAGTCAGCGCTGTTTAACTGGCTTTAAACTAAATAAAATCACAGAGAGATTCGCAACTCGTACCGGAGACTCTGTGCCGAACTCAAACACTTCTCACGGGCTGTTTAGTGGTCATGTGATCGAAATACTCAGCAAGTAAACACATTGGTTCGTTTTGTTCAGAGTCAGAGCTCGCGTGTTGACCTACGCACAAGTAGCGTTGTTTTGTTCCGCTTTTGGCGTGTTAATGTTTCCTTGGCCTAAAGTCTAGTGCCACCTTGGGTTGACATTGTGAAACTGCACGATTT
The DNA here is from genome assembly GCA_023566225.1 of Romanogobio albipinnatus. NCBI lineage: Eukaryota > Metazoa > Chordata > Actinopteri > Cypriniformes > Gobionidae > Romanogobio > Romanogobio albipinnatus. Next base: position 46,214,686 of record CM042257.1, on the reverse strand, counting down.
GTAAATTATGCATGGCAGACCGCTTGAAATTCATCCCCGGGCCGCATTTGGCCCGCAGGCTGGACTTTGGACACCCCTGCTCTATGTGATTTGATTCACTAAAACGAACAGGTTCATGCGAATCATTAGCTCAGGAATTGCATTGGCAATTCTGTATGTTTGGCACTGAGAATGTATTTTAGGTACAATATTCCATCCGCATCGGCAGAAGAACGCACGAGCAAGAACCGTTAACAGAAGCAAACGTTGTTCTGAACAAGAACCAGTTTCATTATACAGTACATGGCCATTATAAAGCGCATGATCTAATGGCAATCAATGTAAACAGATGTCAGTAAAACTTGATATTCTTGTGCTACGCACATTAATGCTAATAAGACTCTTAAAGAATTAATGATGATTTCCAGCACATCACAATAAACACAGTGTGTGTTCAAACTAAATTTACCTCATTCACCAAGACCGCATGATGACCTGGTGAAATAAACTAGTTCACCATTAATTAGCACTGTATGGCAGACGTTTTCATGACCTTAAACAGCCTCTGGAGGAGAAGACCTGTGTTGGTTGGCCTTGTAACAGGATGTAAAGCTGCTATGAAATATGATACGTGAATGATTTATTGTGTGCATTCCAGTATAATGGACAATTTGTAGTGCAGAACAAATGGCAGACAGTAACATTCAATCTACCATTTCAGTGTTGCGTTTCCTTCTTTCTGTTCTGCTCTCCCTCCTAGCGTTGCTGGCAGACGTGTATTCTTCTTTCTCAAACAGTTAATGTTAATGTTGGCGTATTTGGACCAATAAGCACCAGGCCCATCTTCCAGGAAACATTTACCACAATCAATCAATCCACAATATATTTGTTTAGGACAAATCAGATCCTGGGTTCTAAGCTATAGTATGCGTGAACGTGCATGCTACACATACAGTATGTGCTAGTGTGTTTGCACACAAGTGAGGCATTTGTTGGCCACCAAGCTGGAGAGTTTTCCAGTCAGAAGGACGCCAACATTATTTTTATGTTGTTTGTTTTTTTTAAAGATATCTGATGATAAAGTTGCCATGTTTTCTGAGTGACTCCTGTGCAAAAGAAGTGTGTTTAATTGTACTTGTAGTGTGCTTCAAAACGTTTAATAACTGTACTTGTATAATATTAATTAAATAATATGTCACTTAAAAAGTGTCATATTCATAAATGTCATAAATATGTTCATAATGTCATAAAGTACATATTTAAGGTGCACTATGTAACTTTTCCGTCCGCTAGAGGTCGCCTGTTCAAAACAAAGGCGTAGTTTGATGACGCCAAGATTGAGCGCAGACTCTTGGGACATGTGGTCTTCACCTCACAGCCGGTGGGAAAGAATCGGGATAGGACTCGGGCAGAAATCATGTTGATGGATGTGATTATTAACGTTACTGTAGTCTGAAGCAGAGCAGGGCCGAGTGTTGTGGAGCTGAGGAACCGCTGGAGCGATTGTTAATAAGATGAACGCAACACACGCCTCGCGAGCAGCGGGACTTTTATTATGACACAGTCGCTGGCGCCACTTCCGCTTTTCCGGTCATGAGTATGAGGTAACGCAGCTCTGTTTAACATATTAGACACATCTGAGTGTGTTTATGATGATATTATGGCGTTACTCTGTGCGTTCTCTCAGCGGCTGCTATGACACTTGTTCACACTGCAATGAGAGTAAAGCGTTTCTGCAAAATACAACCAGAAACCGAGAGTAACGCAGATATGACGCCATCGACAGGCCACGCCCTCACACGTCCCGGTTCCTTGGTTAAAATAGCAATTTTCTCACGATTTACAAATAGTTGGAAACATTTGGGATATTGTAAGTACTCAACTGAGCAAAATATATAACACTGTCCGTTTTGGGATATTTTACTGAAAAAATGTTACATAGTGCACCTTTAAATCATTATGTTTTTATCATATTTAACACACATCTCGATGTGTTGACTAACATAAAGTACATGTAAAGTGTAATTTTAACTGTGGTGTTATTTGATATTACATTTAAAGTTAATTGCAACTTTACAAATGTAAAATTACAAATATTTTTAAATATATGACATAGAAATTACATTAAAGTATATTTCACCATGCATCATCAGCTTATTCAACAGTGCACTTTAATTAAATACAATTAGTCCAACGAAGTCAATTGAATTAATTAGGAAATTACATATAAGATGTGCTTAAGTTCCATATGTTTCCACACTCTTAATTTATTGCATTTAATATAAATGTAAACTGTAATACTTTTTCATTTGATTGTAAATAACATGCAATTACACTCAAAAAAATGCAGGGTTAAAAATAACCCAAGTTTGGTTGAAAATGGACTAACCAAGCAATTGGGTTGTTTTAACCCAGCGGTTGGGTTAAATGTTGGCTTAAAACAACCCAATTGCTGGGTTAGTCCATTTTCAACCCAACTTGGGTTATTTTTAACCCTGCATTTTTTAGAGTGTATTGTCAGAAAACATCACATTCTGTTCACACATATGTGTATTCTTTATATTTCCATAATAATTGATCTTTTTGAAAGTATGCTAAAGTGTACTTCTTTTCACAAGGGTCATCATTGTGTGGCTGCCCATTCCGGTTTGCCATCACTCTGACCAAGCCGGGTGAATATTGCTTTTTTTTTACACACACCCATGTCTGCAGAGAGTTTGTATGTGCTCTATATGGGAGTCGGTATGCATCTGTTTACATGATCACTTGTACTTGGCATACATCCAGCCACCCTTTCCATGCTAAATCAGAGATTACTGCGTAATCAAACTCTCATCAGGTTGCTCTTAAAGGCTTCTGTCAAGAGGCAGGGCCGAAGGAAATGACTCAATGAGTAATCAGTGTTCTTGGCCCTAAAGTCACTTTTCAAATCAAGATCTCTTCTCTTCACGTCTGCAACAATTCAAACTTTTGTTGTTCAGGTTATACCATTAAAAATCAGCGATTTATCATTCTGTAAATTGATTGCAAAAGCAAAGGAAGGTGGGCTACAGTTCTTCCTGAAACAGTAAAGCTCTTTAGACGCTCATCAGGGCTGGACTAAATTACTGTCGTAAATGTCCATAGAGGCTGAGTCACAGCCATAGCGCTGAACATGTGTGAGATAAGCATCAAATGGGGAGCTGGCTTTTTATTCAAAATCCCCATTTGCACAAACAGTTTTAGGCAAATTTACAATTAATGTGCCATTGCAATACTTTCTTTACAATAACAAGAGCGAGAAGGATATATTTCCAGAGGGGTTTGGGTTTTGCATCATCTTCCATTAGAAATGCAATCTCTTTTTCTGTTTAATTGTGCATTTTTTAATGTGCGTCACACTGAAAGAGGTGTCTAGAACCATTGCAATACAAACTTTCTGATATGCCAATTTTTCCGGATATTTTGAAATCTGTTAAGACAGGTGTACCAGGAGATAGGATGAAATCTAATGCGATTCTGAACATGACTTGTGGAAAAAATGAATAATGTAATATTTTGTCTGGACTACCCTTCACAATTAATTAAATGTTCATAAATTACACTGCTGCCAAACCAACTCAAAAGCTTCTTCTCCTGGTATTGATGCGTCACAATGCCCAGTGGAAAGTTCATTGAATCAGAATTGCATTTTTATTTGCCAAGTCACTTTGCACTTACGAGAATCTGCTTCTTGAGCAGCTCCCAAGGTAATACTGACGCTCAGTCATCCAGCACTCAGCACACAATACATATACACAAGGTATACAGAGAGGAAATAATACAGTAATGAGCTCATTATGCCATGCTTGAGGTCATGGGTTCGATCCCCAGGGAATGCATGAACTGATAAAATAGCCTATATACTTTGAATGTGTAAGTTACTTTGGATAAAAGCATCTGACAAAATGTCTTCAAATATCAGGAATATGGAAATTAGGGAAACACTTTATTTTGATGGTCCATTTTGAACAATCGGAGTAACTTTGCAACATGTCAACTAACTCTCTGCTTGATATCTGCTAACACTTTATTGTGATGGTCCTCCAACAGACATCCCAGACAGCAACATAGTGTCGGCCCACATCTGTTACGTGTTGAATCCCCATGTACGCCGCGTTTTTAGAACGCCATGAGCATAACGAGGCATTTCACGCTCAAGCGCTGAGCGCTCTGTGTTTTTTTAAACGGTCACCAAAAGTTGAAGAATGTTCAACTTTGAGTAAAACGCAGCGCTCATCACTGTCACTTTTCACCCAGCCGTCCAATCACAGTAGAGGAGGGGCGGGACAAATAGAACACCGACCAATCGCCATATTCTGCTTGTAGAACATCAACCGATGAAAATAGCATTCGGTCCTAAAGTGACAGCAGCCTAATATTCCTGCTGTTGTAGATACAAATTTAAAAAATACAGCTTTAACAAAGATGAATCTTGAATTTCTAGAGTGAACAAAGTGTTATTTTACATTTAGGCAGCTTGTAGCATAAGTGTGAGTACCAAGCAGCATCTCCAGGTGCTCACAGACCAAAAAAAGTTATGTGCACCCCTGATAATATTCTAAAAACATTAGCACAAAAACATTATTTATACATGGTTTATGAAAAAAATTCTGAAACGTTTTAGTTGGACGTTCAGAGAGCATTCAGAAATAATGTATTCATGACTCATAGTTATGTATTCATAACTATTTTTAGCCATTTTGATTTTAAAAAAATGAATTATGAATGCAGATTTGATGGCCAGAGAGAATTTCTCGAATTTGTTTTATTTTATAGCATTTTTCACAATGCAGGACTGATTATGTGAACTACGAATATGATTCAAATTAATGAATGCATGCATATTGTATCCATTCATATAAACCTAATCCTAACAGCTTCACGTCCATGTTTTTAGCCACGTGGTGTTTTACTTTTCATCCATATTATCTTATTTAAGAAGACTTGCCTGCTTCCCGTCACTCTTTGTTTCTCTGGTTGCCATCAAAAACATTGTTCCTCTGGCAGGAGGTTGTGGCATGAAGATACATGTCAAATAAAACAAACGGCAGACCAGTTTCTAAAAGCAAACATGCATTCTTTTTTTGCGCCTTTGGTCATTTTCAGGAAACAAAAGAAATCTTACAGATGGGAACTGATAAATTGAATGTTCTAGACAAACACCGGCTCTCTGCTGGTTTGATCCTATAGCATTCTCACAGAGCTCTTGACATTTTCCATGCAGAACAACCCACTCTAAATGGCTGAAATACACGGCTCCTCATATATCCTCCAAATGCCTCTATTCTCCTCCGTACTTTCATGTACGCTCCAAGCTGAAGCGCTAGGGAATAGCAAAACAAATTGTCTGCATGCATCTTCCTACAATGACAGCCTCCTTATATACTAGTAAACCAGTGCAGACTCACAGCGTGAGACGATATAAGTCTTTATCGTAGTGTTTGGGGTGGTTGTGCACCACAGCTGCCTCTTGCTCTCTGCCAAAGAGATACTAATTGGCCGTCTTTTGTCTCTGTGGCCCCTCCTGCTCACAGGGGCCCTGAAGATCTTGGCCGCCGCTGCAGCTTCTGTGGAACCGAGCCAGAAGGGATGGTGGGCGAAGAGCCATTCCTTCAACTGTCAGCCACAGACCGGCAGGTAAAGGGGGATTTTCCTTTGCCTTTTAAAGGGTTAGTTGAGGTGTATTGAATCCCCATAACCCTCAGGCTTGAAAAAAGATGATGAGTGCTTTGGCATTCCAAAAAAAAAAAACACACACACAATATGAAGAGGGGTCTGAACTTCAACAGGACAAATGGAAGACATCTGAGCTGCCTAGAATGAGTCTTCAGGAATTCCAGTCCCTTGTAGAAACCTAGGTAGGGTTGTAACAAATTTGCATAATAGACCAATCACAACAGACTGAGCCATCTGACCATTCAGAGTATAGTAGACCAATCACAACAGACTGAGCCATCTGACCACTCAGAGTAGAGTAGACCAATCACAACAGACTGGGCCATCTGGCCACTCAGAGTAGAGTAGACCAATCACAACAGACTGGGCCATCTGACCACTCAGAGTAGAGTAGACCAATCACAACAGACTGGGCCATCTGACCACTCAGAGTAGAGTAGACCAATCACAACAGACTGGGCCATCTGACCACTCAGAGTAGAGTAGACCAATCACAACAGACTGGGCCATCTGACCACTCAGAGTATAGTAGACCAATCACAACAGACTTTGCCATCTGACCACTCAGAGTATAGTAGACCAATCACAACAGACTGAGCCATCTGACCACTCAGAGTAGAGTAGACCAATCACAACAGACTGGGCCATCTGACCACTCAGAGTATAGTAGACCAATCACAACAGACTTTGCCATCTGACCACTCAGAGTATAGTAGACCGATCACAACAGACTGAGCCATCTGACCACTCAGAGTATAGTAGACCAATCACAACAGACTTTGCCATCTGACCACTCAGAGTATAGTAGACCAATCACAACAGACTGAGCCATCTGACCAATCAGAGTAGAGTAGACCAATCACAACAGACTGGGCCATCTGACCACTCAGAGTATAGTAGACCAATCACAACAGACTTTGCCATCTGACCACTCAGAGTATAGTAGACCGATCACAACAGACTGAGCCATCTGACCACTCAGAGTATAGTAGACCAATCACAACAGACTTTGCCATCTGACCACTCAGAGTATAGTAGACCAATCACAACAGACTGAGCCATCTGACCACTCAGAGTATAGTAGACCAATCACAACAGACTGAGCCATCTGACCAATCAGAGTAGAGTAGACCAATCACAACAGACTGGGCCATCTGACCACTCAGAGTATAGTAGACCAATCACAACAGACTTTGCCATCTGACCACTCAGAGTATAGTAGACCGATCACAACAGACTGAGCCATCTGACCACTCAGAGTATAGTAGACCAATCACAACAGACTGAGCCATCTGACCAATCAGAGTATAGTAGACCAATCACAACAGACTGGGCCATCTGACCACTCAGAGTAGAGTAGACCGATCACAACAGACTGAGCCATCTGACCAATCAGAGTATAGTAGACCAATCACAACAGACTGAGCCATCTGGCCACTCAGAGTAGAGTAGACCAATCACAACAGACTGAGCCATCTGACCACTCAGAGTAGAGTAGACCAATCACAACAGACTGAGCCATCTGACCACTCAAAGTAGAGTAGACCAATAACAACAGACTGGGCCATCTGACCACTCAGAGTAGAGTAGACCAATCACAACAGACTGAGCCATCTGACCACTCAGAGTAGAGTAGACCAATCACAACAGACTGAGCCATCTGACCAATCAGAGTAGAGTAGACCAATAACAACAGACTGAGCCATCTGACCAATCAGACTATAGTAGACCAATCACAACAAACTGAGCCATCTGACCACTCAGAGTATAGTAGACCAATCACAACAGACTGAGCCATCTGACCACTCAGAGTATAGTAGACCAATCACAACAGACTGGGCCATCTGACCACTCAGAGTAGAGTAGACCAATCACAACAGACTGAGCCATCTGACCAATCAGAGTAGAGTAGACCAATCACAACAGACTGGGCCATCTGACCACTCAGAGTAGAGTAGACCAATCACAACAGACTGAGCCATCTGACCAATCAGAGTAGAGTAGACCAATCACAACAGACTGAGCCATCTGACCACTCAGAGTATAGTAGACCAATCACAACAGACTGAGCCATCTGACCAATCAGAGTAGAGTAGACCAATCACAACAGACTGGGCCATCTGACCACTCAGAGTATAGTAGACCAATCACAACAGACTTTGCCATCTGACCACTCAGAGTATAGTAGACCGATCACAACAGACTGAGCCATCTGACCACTCAGAGTATAGTAGACCAATCACAACAGACTGAGCCATCTGACCAATCAGAGTATAGTAGACCAATCACAACAGACTGGGCCATCTGACCACTCAGAGTAGAGTAGACCGATCACAACAGACTGAGCCATCTGACCAATCAGAGTATAGTAGACCAATCACAACAGACTGAGCCATCTGGCCACTCAGAGTAGAGTAGACCAATCACAACAGACTGAGCCATCTGACCACTCAGAGTAGAGTAGACCAATCACAACAGACTGAGCCATCTGACCACTCAAAGTAGAGTAGACCAATAACAACAGACTGGGCCATCTGACCACTCAGAGTAGAGTAGACCAATCACAACAGACTGAGCCATCTGACCACTCAGAGTAGAGTAGACCAATCACAACAGACTGAGCCATCTGACCAATCAGAGTATAGTAGACCAATAACAACAGACTGAGCCATCTGACCAATCAGACTATAGTAGACCAATCACAACAAACTGAGCCATCTGACCACTCAGAGTAGAGTAGACCAATCACAACAGACTGAGCCATCTGACCACTCAGAGTAGAGTAGACCAATCACAACAGACTGGGCCATCTGACCACTCAGAGTAGAGTAGACCAATCACAACAGACTGAGCCATCTGACCACTCAGAGTATAGTAGACCAATCACAACAGACTGGGCCATCTGACCACTCAGAGTATAGTAGACCAATCACAACAGACTGAGCCATCTGACCACTCAGAGTATAGTAGACCAATCACAACAGACTGGGCCATCTGACCACTCAGAGTAGAGTAGACCAATCACAACAGACTGAGCCATCTGACCACTCAGAGTATAGTAGACCAATCACAACAGACTGGGCCATCTGACCACTCAGAGTATAGTAGACCAATCACAACAGACTGAGCCATCTGACCACTCAGAGTAGAGTAGACCAATCACAACAGACTGAGCCATCTGACCACTCAGAGTAGAGTAGACCAATCACAACAGACTGAGCCATCTGACCACTCATAGTAGAGTAGACCAATCACAACAGACTGAGCCATCTGACCACTCAGAGTAGAGTAGACCAATCACAACAGACTGAGCCATCTGACCACTCAGAGTAGAGTAAACCAATCACAACAGACTGAGCCATCTGACCACTCAGAGTAGAGTAGACCAATCACAACAGACTGAGCCATCTGACCACTCAGAGTAGAGTAGACCAATCACAACAGACTGAGCCATCTGACCACTCAGAGTAGAGTAGACCAATCACAACAGACTGAGCCATCTGACCACTCAAAGTAGAGTAGACCAATAACAACAGACTGGGCCATCTGACCACTCAGAGTAGAGTAGACCAATCACAACAGACTGAGCCATCTGACCACTCAGAGTAGAGTAGACCAATCACAACAGACTGGGCCATCTGACCACTCAGAGTAGAGTAGACCAATCACAACAGACTGAGCCATCTGACCACTCAGAGTATAGTAGACCAATCACAACAGACTGAGCCATCTGACCACTCAGAGTAGAGTAGACCAATCACAACAGACTGGGCCATCTGACCACTCAGAGTAGAGTAGACCAATCACAACAGACTGAGCCATCTGACCACTCAGAGTATAGTAGACCAATCACAACAGACTGGGCCATCTGACCACTCAGAGTATAGTAGACCAATCACAACAGACTGAGCCATCTGACCACTCAGAGTAGAGTAGACCAATCACAACAGACTGAGCCATCTGACCACTCAGAGTAGAGTAGACCAATCACAACAGACTTTTTTTACCTTTTATGCATGCAAATCTATTGTAGGATACTCATTTTTAAATTAGGAATAAAATAGCATAATATGGGCACTTTAAATAAATATTCCACATTTAATATATGAGATCAATCAACAGCTTTTGTGGGATAATTTCCCTAATTTTCTTAGCAAAAATCTTTTTTTTAAAAGCAGAAATGTGAAGCTTATAATTTTATAAAAGCATTTACATGAATTATTCTGTTAAAACGTGTATTATTTGATCATCAATAGTAAATGTATCTGTTTACATTTACATTTATGCATTTGGCAGATCCAAAGAGACTTACAGTGCCCTTATTACAGGGACAATCCCCCTGGAGCAACATGGAGTAAAGTGCCTTGCTCAAGGACACACTGGTGGTGACCGCTGGGATCGAACCAGCAACCTTCTGCATATCAGTTCCATGGTTTAACCCACTGGACCACCATCTCACATTAATCATCAACAAAGTAGTAAACCTGGATTTAATGTTACACAGAAAATGTTAGTAAGTGTTTTTACACTGAAATCATGTTGCCATGCGTATTTTTGACATCGTGTGGCTATACTATTGAAAAGTTTACGGGTTGACCCCTAAACGACTCACTGGAAGCTGATATTTTCTGTCTGAGAAATGATGATTGAGCTTGAACATTCCCTGAAACCTGTCCGTGAACACCTGGCCGAAGCTTCCACCTGTATGGCGCACATGTCAGGCATGAGCCAGCTGTGAAAGGAGGATCAGAGAGGGTGGCGTGATGACAGGGCGAGTGCTAATTGAAAGGGCTTAGCGCTGATGTCACAAATCCAGCATTCACTGGCTCTACAGCTGCACAGGTCAGCAGAACCGACCCTATCAGTCAGAGCTTTGAACCGCAGTGGAGACCCTTCGCCCGGCCTGAAATAATGGCCGGAGGACACGACGTGAGCGAAAGCCCCGCCCTGCATCTGCTGGAGACACCTGGAAGAGTCCGGGGAGGTGCGAGAGCTTTCAGCCGCGTGGGAGATTACATGCTGACAGGACATAAAGACTGACAACAGTCATTACACTCCACCGGGGTTATGCCCTTGTCAAGGTGACTGGATATGAGAGGTAGCAATTAAAAAACTGATTAACGTTATATATATTGGGTTGCACTTTATTTTAAGGTGCCTTTGATACACTATAAATATGCATTTAAGTGCTGAGTAATATTACAGTTTTTTCCAACTGCTTACACACGTTTTCAAATCTCTACACACACTTCCCAAAACTGCACACATAAAATGCAAAATGCCTCACATCTCCTTCAAAATGTAACACTTGCATTCAAAATGATCAACAAGTGTTGTCCTAATCTCATCAGAGATGGCTCTCCTTCCTTCTCTTCTTTACCCTCTTTCAAAACCAATCTGACCTTTGACCTATTTATAGGCCTATACTACAGTAAAGCAGTGATTGGTTAGTGATCAGTTAAGCTGTTTGCACATGTGAGGAGTGTGTGTGTGACCTGCTGAGTAAGAGTAGCATTTTGACTGGTTGTGTTTGGAAAAGGAAAGCAAGTCACTTTGTGTTTTAGGTAGAGAATTGTAAATGGTAGATGCAGAGGCTTAAATTTCATCTGACAGTTGGGGGAATGAACATGAAATTTGTCAAGAGCAGTTTTTGAAGGAGACACAAATAATACAGCCAGAATCTTACTTGTAAGGATATGTGTACCACACACACACACACACAAAACATTTCGTACTTATTTAGAGTTTTGGTGCACTGAAAAACTATCGAATGTCCGTTTTTCTTTTCTCTGTCATTTTATCTGCCCAACAACACAAAGCGATAGTAGTTTAAATACGATTAAGGTTCACCACGCAGTCATATTATAATTAGTAAATGATCTTACACATAGTATTTTATAGTATGATATTCAGATATTTAGATATTCAACTGCAGCAAGCCCTGTGATCTGCCACTTATTATCATACACTGCAAAAAATGCTTTTCTTACTTTGTATTTTTGTCTTGTTTTCAGTCCAAATATCTACAAAATCTTACATTAAGAAGCATTTACTAGACAAGCAAAAGTTTTTGTCTTGTTTTGGGGGAAAATAACTCCAAATTAAGGGAGTTTTTGCTTAAAATAAGCAAAATAATCTGCCAATGGGGTAAGCAAAATAATCTTGTTTTCTGTTTGAATTAAGATTATTTTGCTTACCCCATTGGCAGATAATTTAGCTTATTTTAAACAAAAACTCCCTTAATTTTGAGTTATTTTCCCCCAAAACAAGACAAAAACTTTTGCTTGTCTAGTAAATGCTTCTTAATGTAAGATATTTTAGATATTTGGACTGAAAACAAGACAAAAATACTAAGTAAGAAAAACCCAACACAGATCTGACAAAGTGGCCGTCCACATATACTTTCGGTTTAGAATTAGTGCCAATTCGGGGGCGGGTTGCTTGAATTTTGGGTTCATTAGCCTAATATTATTAATGATAAACACAACAACAAAACAGTGCAATGACACACTCCCTTAAAGGAACACTCCACTTTTTTGGGACTTTAGCTTATTCACTGTATCCCCCAGAGTTAGATAAGTCCATGCATACCATTCTCATCTCCGTACATCCCATAACTCTGTCTGACGCACCCACCGTTAGCCTAGCTTAGCACAAAGACTGGAGGTATATGGCTCCAGCTAGCCTACTGCTCAATAAGTGACAAAATAACACCAACATTTTCCTATTTACATGTTGTGATGTGTGTAAAAATAACAAGGTTACATGAGACACAGCCATATTATAAACGTATACACACTGGGGACTATATTCTCAGAAGGTGCAGCACTGCTCTACTTCTGCGGAGTGATTTGCTCGCAGGACCGGAGAAGCCCCGCTGTTACGTCTGTCAACAAAACCGACTAGGAAGATAGTAGCGAACGTGACTGTTGATCATGGCTGACTTTGAGGAATTGTCAGAGGATTTTTACTTTGTATCAAACCAAAATCCAGAACCATATCGTTTTGAGCCAGAATACACAGACAAGGAGTTACAAACTTTGGAAGCTGATAGACAAGACGCCGAATTACCTCTGGCACCGCTCATTTGTTACTGTGACAGTCAGAGCGCGTTCGTGACAACACAATACTAACATTACAGGGGATATGGAGCACGGGAACAACTGCAATACAGTAGTGACCGCCCTATTCATGTAATAGTGTCACTAATGGTACATTAGATCTAGCTAATGGCACTGTTACAGGCGGCTAGTCATCTAAAAACATAAAGGAAGTACTTACCGCAGCTGCTTGCTCTGGATATGGATCCAAACACCTGTAGCTAGCCATCATCAAGTAGCCTACCATCGGGTTTGCTCAGAACATTTAACCGAGGACGACTATTTTGAAAAAAATGGAATTTGCCACACGGATCGTGAAACGTGGGCTGAAGGATGCGGCCATCCCATCGGTAGTGACTACAGACAAGACAAAGCGGACCACCTGTGGCTGTGGTAATTGTTCCGTTATGTTTTTAGATGACTAGCCTCCTGTAACAGTGCCATTAGCTAGATCTAATGTACCGTTAGTGACACTATTCAGTCCTTCCAGAAAAATGCGGCCTTTTTTTGTGATTGTTGCGGGCAAAAATCCTTGATTATGCGGCATGTTTTCTTAAAAAATGCGATGGAAAATGCGGGATATTTATGCAATTTTATGCGATGAAATTACGGGAACTTGCAAAAACTGCGGTTTGATGAAAAAGAGAAAAAAAGCACTACATCACAGAAAGTGCTGGGAATATTTAAGTTCCCATCTTGTTTTATTGAAGACCTTAATAAACACACGGCTCAAATTTACAAAACATTGAGTCAAACAAGTTCTGTAGCTTTACAAAAGGAATATGCTACAACTTCTGAAAAATGAATAAATAACTTCCTGTTTTACAGAGGTAGCTTTACAAAACAGACATTTGAGTGCTTCCAATGCACAAAGTGCAATCTCTTAAAGGGTTAGTTCATCCAAAAATTTAAATTCTGTCATTAATGACGTCCCCTCATGTCGCTGGACACCCGTAAGACCTCCGTTCATCTCTAAATAACGACTTATATAGTGATGACCGATTTCAAAACACAGCATCATGATGCTATGAATCAGTGAGTCGATTCATGATTCGGATCGCGTGTCAAACTGCTGAAATACGTGACTTCGGCGATCCGAACCGCTGAATCGACTCACTGATTCATAACGCTTCAAATCGTTGAATCGACTCATTGATTCATAACGCTTCAAACCGCTGAATCGACTCATTGATTCATAATGCTTCAAAGCTTCATGATGCTGTGTTTTGAAATTGGTCAGCACACCGGGAAACTGCTTTGCGCGACTTTTTCTGTTATTTTTGTTGGCAAATGGGAGTTTGCTCTTCATCATGGTTTCACCGATATCTATGGTTTCTCCACGGGGTTTGCAGCTTTTCGATGATGTTCACGTCGGGTAATTACGTCACTTCAAAACCCATAGCAACAGGGGGAAATGGCGGCTCTTGTGTGAAGTAAACGAACATTTGTCAACTTTCTGCTAATATATATATGACTTTTTTGCAACGAAAATGCGGGGATTATGAAATCATGCTAGGCCCGCATATTTTGCACGCGGAAATAATTGCGTTTTTCTGGAGGGACTGACTATTACATGAATAGGGTGGTCACTACTGTATTGCAGTTGTTCCCGTGCTCCATATCCCCTGTAATGTTAGTATTGTGTTGTCACGAACGTGCTCTGACTGTCACAGTAACAAATGAGCGGTGCCAGAGGTAATTCGGCGTCTTGTCTATCAGCTTCCAAAGTTTGTAACTCCTTGTCTGTGTATTCTGGCTCAAAACGATATGGTTCTGGATTTTGGTTTGATACAAAGTAAAAATCCTCTGACAATTCCTCAAAGTCAGCCATGATCAACAGTCACGTTCGCTACTATCTTCCTAGTCGGTTTTGTTGACAGACATAACAGCGGGGCTTCTCCGGTCCTGCGAGCAAATCACTCCGCAGAAGTAGAGCAGTGCTGCACCTTCTGAGAATATAGTCCCCAGTGTGTATACGTTTATAATATGGCTGTGTCTCATGTAACCTTGTTATTTGTACACACATCACAACATGTAAATAGGAAAATGTTGGTGTTATTTTGTCACTTATTGAGCAGTAGGCTAGCTGGAGCCATATACCTCCAGTCTTTGTGCTAAGCTAGGCTAACGGTGGGTGCGTCAGACAGAGTTATGGGATGTACGGAGATGAGAATGGTATGTATGGACTTATCTAACTCAGGGGGATACAGTGAATAAGATAAAGTCCTAAAAAAGTGGAGTGTTCCTTTAAACAGGCTCTTTTACATTTCGCTTTGAAAGCAAATCTTCTGTGATTATCTTGTCTGTCAGATGTTTGCTCTCGTGATTAAATCTGACTCAATGGGCAAGTGATGTTAACGGTGTTTTGCCTAATCTGTATTAAAGAGAAAAGAATCACTTCATCTGATGTTTACACTGAATAAAATAGCCTTGACAGCTACTTACTGGTGTTTCACAACTGCTGTCTGAACAGCTTTGTTCTCTCCCCAAAATGTTTCTAAACTTAAAACGCCTTTTTTTCCCGTTTGCGTTTGTATTATTATACTACTTACACAATTATTTTATGTATATATCATTATATTATTTACTATACTCAGCATGTTTTTTTTTTTGTGGGGGGGGGGGGGGGGGGCTGCCCCGCGTTAAGTGTAGCGTTTTGAAAAAAGTGTTTTATGCAAATGAAAATTGAGTCAAAGGCTGAGAAATTGCTTATGGTTTTGGAGATTTGTTGTGTTATTTTGCACTTTGAGTGAGGGGTTTCAAAAATCGTGTGACATGAACAGATTTTGTGTGTAAAAACTGTAAGTAACTACATGTACTTTCTATAGGTTTAGGATTAGGGTTTGATTTGGTTTATAGTTAGTTGCATGTAATTATGCATAATTTATAGTTATTACTATAGTAATAACAGCCACATGTAACAATGACAATGTAAAATGTTACCAAAAGTGTGCGTGTGTGTGTGTGTGTGTGTGTGTGTGTGTGTGTGTGTGTGTGTGTGTGTGTGTGTGTGTGTGTGTGTGTGTGTGTGTGTGTGTGTGTGTGTGTGTGTGTGTGTGTGTGTGTGTGTGTGTGTGTGTGTGTGTGTGTGTGTGTGTGTGTGTGTGTGTGTGTGTGTGTGTGTGTGTGTGTGTGTGTGTGTGTGTGTGTGTGTGTGTGTTATAATTATATTTGCATATGTATCCAGGCTGGGTAAGACTGTAAAATGACCCAGTTCAATTCTCTTGCTGGAATAAATGATTATTAAAGTAATTTAAGGCAAGAACCCACTGGCAAAACCATTGTTTTTTTCATGCACTGGTCAATTTTGAGATTTTGCTTCCATAACTAGAGGAAAGAAAACATCTCAAATACACAAGTGTTTATTTTGTTACACTTTATCTATTTGCATCTGTAGATTTCAAATACGTTTAAAGGCCACAAGTTTTTCTTCCGGCTCTGAACCAGAAGCACTTACACACCAAACTTTAACATTTTATTCACATCTATATTCTGAAGGTTTTTAAAGAGGGGTTTCTTCATACTGTATATCAAGACTTTAGAATTTTTTAACCTAAAAAATGGTCACATGGTCAAATAACATGAAGGTATACACAAGCCGGTTCTAGGGGTGATTGTAATGTACCACTGCGAAGAACTACTTTTGGTCAGTTATCTTTTTCTTTCAGAGGAACACATGAGTGGAATAGACTTCCAACGGAGCTTAAAGAATTAAAATGTATAACAGGTCATTGTGGTTTCCCAAAAAACCTTAAAAAATGGTTACTGTCAAATCAAAATTGTGATCATTTATAGGCATTTGGGTACACTATTTTCGTTACTTTTGTTTTGTTTTGTCTTGTCCCTAAGATCAACCTGCCAAGGGACTACAGATGAAAATTAGCCAGTGTTGGCTAAATCTGGCACATTTTTTACATATTTTATGTATTATTAATGTGTATTGTCCCTGATTAAATAATAAATGAAATGTTTTCTGGCTGTTGACAGTATTCTATGATTTATGGTTTATGATTAAAGCAAGAGAAAATCCTTTAACTCTAATGTGTCAACAATATTAAACAAAATTTTGAAAACGTGTCTCATATTTCTGTTGTGGAAATGTATGCAAATCAGTGCATATTTAATTAGCCTCATTTGCTTGTTTAACCATAACATTTCAGAAGACAATTGTCTTATTATACTGCGATTAATATCTATTCATTCAATTTTAACCTCAATAATTAGAGATAATTAGAGTCATTCAATGTAAACAAAGAATGCTTTTTTATTTCCTTTAATAATAATGCAAATAATTGGTTCCTAAACGATTGCTGATGCACTGTAAAAATAAGAGCTTTATTTTTAGAGGAGTAAATATATATTGCTCTGCATCGCCGCTTGACTCGTTCATAGCAATATCTCTGTATGTTTGCACTATGCCAACTCTCAACAGATTGCGTACTTGTTAACTCGTGTTTTACACATCTCTGTTCTTTGCATTTCTCCACACTTCCTCATGGGCCTGGTAAAGGATTATGGGATACGGTGAGTTTGAGCCATCTGGGGCTCCTCCAGCGAAGGAGTCCACCCACACAGCCGGTCCCCCGTGAGCCAGACTCGCAGCCTGAGAGATTGCACTCCTCCGCTTATTTTGTCTGACTTTCATAAACAAGTCCAGGGGTCAAATAATCTCTCTGTATATCTGTCTGCGACTCAAGCTGACTGCTTTTAATATTTAGACAGGCAGTAATGTTCCTTATACTGATCTGCCTACACCGTTAGCCTTTAAAATCCCTTGTGGAACTGCCAAGTTACTGTGTGGGCCAAAGTTTGGCTACCCTCAAAACAGTTTAATCATGTTTGCCTGCAGATTTGAGCTGTATTGGATGACTTTGGTGTTTATTTTAAGTCCCATATCAGGCGCTAACAACCCATTTGTTTATGTCATTGTCCCAGAGGGTGTGTGATGCCATCATAATACAGTGTCACTGTGTTTTGATGACCTCTGAACTCCTGTCAGTATTAGAAAACTGGGCTGTGTGCGTGAACGCTGTTAATGGTATAAGCGAGAGAAAAGTGGCTAATTAATACCTGATGCCGATATAAAAGTTTTCAGCTTCACGTTGCGCTGCATTACACCGTTTTCCCACAAGCAAGGTTTTTTCATGAGACGTTTGTGCCCAATGTTTATGAGAAATTATACTCAGGCGAGGCTGATTACTCTTCTTTAATGATGCAAATGAGAGCGCACTGTTTACTCGGCCTCCGTCTAAATGAAAAGTTGAAAGTTGACCTGTCTCGCAGTCAGAATGAATGTGAAAAGATAGTGTTTCAGCGTAGGAGTGATACACAACATCTGTGAATTGTTAATACTACAAGAGAGAAACTGGTAAATATTTGAAAAAGAGGGCAATTAACAAATAAACAGTGACCCATCCACATCCTGATGCATTATGTGTTGTACACGTATGAAACAGGTGTGTATGAAGCCATGATGTCATAAGACAAAACACATGAGCAGTGATGAGTCAGCAATTGCGCTTTTAAAGGATTAGTTCACTTTTAAATCAACTTTTGCTGATTATTTACTCACCCCCATGTCATCCAAGATGTCCATGTCTTTCTTTCTGCAGTCGAAAAGAAATGACGATTTTGGATGAAAACATTCCAGGGGTTTCCTCCATATAATGCACTTCAATGGACTCCAAACGGTTCAAGGTCCAAATGACAGTTTCAGTGCAGCTTCAAAGGGCTTTAAACGATACCAAACGATGAATAAGGGTCTTATCTAGCGAAACGATCAGTTTCTGCGAGAAACCGAGCAGTATTTATGCTATTATTTTACCTCTTTTCAGTTAGTAGTTGTTAATAAAAAAATATTTTTGCTAAATGGAAATATGACACATGGTGATTAAAAAGTCCACACAATGGGCCTCATTCATGAAACTTTCGTAAATATATGAGCAAATTTTGAGTAATTTGCGCATAAAATTGACATTTACTCCAGATTCACAAACGCTTCGTATACCACGGATTCAGTAGTTAAACATGTGTATATTAAAGGTCCCGTTCTTCGTGATCCCATTGTTCAAACTTTAGTTAGTGTGTAATGTTGCTGTTAGAGCATAAATAATACCTGTAAAATTATAAAGCTCAAAGTTCAATGCCAAGCGAGATATTTTATTTAACAGAAGTTCCCTTTCAAAGCCTACAGCGAACGGCTGGCTTGGACTACATCCTGGTACTTCCTTCATTAATGACGTCAGTAGAACAGACTAACCTCCGCCCACAAGAATACGTGAAAAAGGGGGCGTGGTCTTGTTGCTGTCCCACGTGGAGAAGAGGAAGTGTTGCGTGGAGAAGAGGAATTGTTGCGTTTGAGTGTGTTTGTCGCCATGTCGTCGAGACGCTGTTATTTTCATCCCGGAGTCAAATCACCTTTGTTTGGCTTTCCCAGGGACGCTGTAGAGATCATTGAGCGCATACATCTCCCGTTAAGAGGCGTGACCTTTCCACGTTCGCTAAGCTGCGGTCAAATCACAACACAGGAACCGCTGGCACAATCAGAACTCGTTACGTATTTCTGAAGGAGGGACTTCATAGAATAAAGGAAGTCATCAGCCGTTTTTAGGACAGTGAAAACAGCGGTGTACAGATGAGTAAATTGTGTTAAAAATACTGTGTTTTTTTACACGCGAAACATGAACACATGTTATATTGCACACTGTAAACACAATCAAAGCTTCAAAAAAACACGAAGAACGGGACCTTTAATGAATTCCAAACATTCGTAAATAGGACGCGTGCGTGCACGCTCATTCATAATTAGCATAATCCCCGCCCATGAGTTACAACTGCAAATGACGTGTCCAGGAACGCTGCGGAATCTTCTGGACTTCTTTCTCAGGTTTGGCTCCAGTATTTTGCATAAATGCTAAAGAGACTAATGGTTCGTTTCACACCGGACGCGATTCGCGCGAGTGATTTACATGTTAAGTCAATGCAGAGATGCGAAATGGCATTCTGCGGCGCGATTCGCGCGAATGAGGCGGCGAGATTCGGGTGAATCGCTCAAGTTGAAAAATCTGAACTTTGGCGGATAGTTCTCGCCGCGTTAACCAATCACGAGCTTGCTCTAGTAGTGACGCATTTACAAGCGGAGGCAGAAATCCGAACAACAATGGAGGACAAGATAATCGTGGCCGTATGTGGATACCCGGAGCTGTATGATACATCATCCTATCACTACAGGAACGGGAATAAAAAGGATCTTGCTTGGAAGAACGTGAGTTACCCTCTCAACAAAATCTATGTCAGCCATTTCACAACGAGACTGGAGCAGAAAAAAAGAGCCAGAGCCAGCGGCAAATGTGAGAAGGACTAGCCGAGGAAAGGCGGGTCTCCCCGGGTAAACGAGCGCGGAATGTCACTGATCGCCTGGATCTCACAACTCCGAAAACGGCAGATAAAATGCTCAAATAGGCACTCATTTTATAAATTTTAAAAAACCACAGATTTGAGCTTTAAACAACTATATTATCGCCTGAAAAAGTCTATAAACTACGTTTTGTCACACATTAATAATAGTATTTTTTACAAAAAAGATGTAAAGTGACCGAGACGAGCTGGCTCATCTAGGCTCATATAGGGCAGAAGCCCCTACCATGACGCGAATTTGCGTCTGTTGTGTAGTTGTCAGGCTTGAATTTCACGCGCGAATGAAGCGAGTAAACTCAAAATGTTCAAGCGTCCACCTTCGCGCGATCAGCGCAAATTATTTGCGCGAATCGCGTCTGGTGTGAACGCCACATAAGTGGCCATATGCCTAGCAATAAATGTTAAATTATCATGTGTCCATCAAAGCATTTTAGCCAGCTTAAAAATGCCTGGTGCTCTTCTGAAAACGGCCAGCTGGCGGCGCTTGAGAGCGCTTTGCAAGGGCAGCGTTTTTCCATCTGAGATACTTTGATTGATATGAATATGATACAGAATATCCATGGCAGTATTGTGTTACTAGTATCTCATTTTGAAGAATATTACTGAATATAACAAATGCAGTCAAAAGCAGTATTAACTTCTCCATTATTGTTGTTCAGTTGGTGTACAAGTGGGATGATTGGTCGGTGTAGTTTTTGTCCCGCCCTTCCTCCACTGTGATTGGACGGCTGGGTAAAAAGTGACAGTCAGTTACCCAACGTTGAACAGTAAAAAAAAGGTGGGGAAAATCAACTCTTGAAATATTATTATGGTACGTAGTGCATCACAATGCAATGTCATCAGTTTGCCTAAATTAGAAGACCGAACGTTCAAATGTTTTACGCACAATTTCTTTCGTACCAACTAACATTTTGAAAATACGAACATTTTCGTGAATCCGAAAATTTACGTCAGAGCGGCTTTACGAACGATTTACACACAAATCCGTTCTGCTCATGTTTCATGAATGAGGCCCACTGCATTTAAATGAACACGCATTTTGATCATAGTTGCCAAGTCCGCGTATAACACGTGACTTTGGGCTTCTTTTTTTGGCAAGTCGCGTTAAAAATCATTAGTCGCAGGTTGCAGTTTTTTGGGCTTATTTTAAAAAATTTGTTTGCTTGTTAGGAAAATATATTAAGCAACTTTGTTTCTTTATATGTATGGTCGCTGTTTTGTCCAATACATTGGCTGACACTGTCTTCTCACAGCTAATAGCCAATCAGTGCAACTATACAAGTGCTGTAGTAACCCGTCCTCATACATCCCGCCTCCTTCTCCCCCTCATTGAAGAAAAATCGCGTTCCACTTGCAGGCACGTAATGATAGTTAGTAGAGGTAAATAGACGTATACATTTTCACAAAAAATGCCACCAACAGAGATGTACAGAGATAGAGAGCAAACAGGGAAGAGAGGCACTTAATTTAATTAAAAATATATTTTTTATAATGTATTTATCATATTAGGCTATTATAAAAATAAAAAAGTATAGTAGAAACAATAACAGTAGGTATGGTTCAAATTTATTTTATTATAAATATGTGGCTATATTGCAGCGCTCCCTTAGTGCTTGCCTATGTCCCAATGTGCATACTATCCATCCTAAATAGTATGCGACATTAGTCATTTCAATACTATTTAGAGCAGATAGTATGCACACTGAGATGCAGGGCTTGTCTTTTTCACGGTTTGCAGTGTGTGTGTGTTCCCTACTCCCTGATCCTAATTTGTGTGCACTAACTCCGACTATGGGTTACCATAATTGGTCACTTTTTCTCTTTTTCCATCTCCAAACCTCTTCTGTTCACAGCTGATCGGAGGATATTACATGTCCTTTATTTCAATTGGATGATTTTTGTAATATCACATCTGTTTTTGCTTTTCAAACTCCAAGAGGCTTCAGTTTAATTATGTTGCAGGCTCATTTATTGATTAAAAGTAATTGATCATAAATAATATTGATGATAATAAATAATATAATAATATTGGGCTTGTTTTTGAAGCTGCGGTCGCTTATTTGTCTCGCGAGAGTTGGCAACACTGATTTTGATTGGTAACGACAGTCATATGTCATTTTATGATGACAGACGTAACACGACACTGTCATTATTTTTACGCCAGCTAGAGGGCACATGGCTTTAAAAGGTTAAAAAAAGTCGTAATAACAGTAAATTATGCATAATAACATGCACCTAAACCAAGCCCTAATCCTACCCTAACTCTATAGTAAGTAATATTACTCAGTACTTAAATATATAATTACACTGTACCAATGACACCTTAAAATAAAGTGCAACCCAATATTTCAAGGGAATATTTTATTCAGGTTTTTTATTCATACCTCATTTTCAAAAGTTAAAGGTAATGACGTTAAAAATGGGGGTAAATAAGACCAATATTTTTAGGAATTAAAAGCTGAAAATGTTATAAAATCATTTACATGCCGTCTCTTAAACATTGTGCATTATTTGAGCTGTTTAAATCAAAATATTTATGAAGGGTTTTAGGCATGTTGACGTCACTGCTTCTAAGGAAAATGTAATATAATTTTACACAGGAAATGTTTTTTTTTTTAACACTCGATTTATGTTAAAAAAATTAGTTCGCTTCAAAATGAAAATTTCCTGATATTTTACTCACCCCCATCTCATCCAAGATGTTCATGTCTTTCTTTCTTCAGTCGAAATGACGTTTTTTGAGGAAAACATTCCAGGATTTTTCTCCACATAATGGACTTCAATGGGAACCAACGGTTGAAGGTCCAAATCACTGCAGTTCCAGAGGAAGGGCTTCAGAAGCTCTGCACGATCCCAGATGAGGAACAGAGTCTGATCTAGACAAACCATCGGCCATTTTCTGAAAAAGAATTACATTTGTATACTTTTAAACCACAAATGCTCAACTTCGGTGTTCTGCTTTTGCACGACATATGACGCCCTCACATCGGAAAGGTCATGCGTGATGTAGGTGGAAGTACCGACCCAGTGCCGAAAAACTCATGTTCTCCTCTAAAACTTTAAAATTGTCCGACATTGTTGTTTTACCTTTATTTTTGTACAGGCCGTTTTAATTAGTCTTTGCACGTTCGTTTTAACCACATATGTCACGGATATGCCCTTTCCGACGTGATGAGATGCATTTGTGGTTAAAAAGTATTTTACTCTTCTTTTTTTTTTTTTTTATGACCAATGGTTTGTCTAGATCAGACCCCATTCCTCGTCTGGGATCGGTCAGAGCCTCTGAAGCCCTTCCTCTGAAACTGCATTGATTTGGACCTTCAACCGTTGGTTCCCATTGAAGTCCATTATAAGAAGAAATTGAATCCTGGAATGTTTTCCTCAGAAAACGTCATTTTTTTTCGACTGAAGAAAGAAAGACATGAACATTGGAGATGGGGGTGAGTAAATATCAGGAAATTTTCATTTTGAAGTGAACTGATCCTTTAACACACATGTTGTTTACATGTTGTGTTTGAGATTTACTTCCATTCTAAATGTCTTACACTGTAACCTTTTTTTTTCAACATAATTAGTCATAGTGTGGTACATTATGCCATCATGTATAAACACATGCCACAAATGCTGTCAATTGTTCTTAACTGAGCCAAAAATATATTTCTTTATTGGCCAAGTTTTTTTTATATATATAGAACTAGAACCAGATCAATCAGACACCTGTCTATAGTGCATCTATAAAAACTGCCTGACACTTGTGTGTTACAACCCTTGTGTGTGTGTGTGTGTGTGGTTATATAAATCAGTCTGGAGGCGGTCTGTCTGTAATTACAGGTTAAACACCTCCACACAGCCCAAATGCTGAGAGAGGCGGAGCACATATGGTGTCAATACATTTTAATTACACTTTCTAATTCACCCTTTCCAGCTCTGGACGTGCTAAGACACACTTCCCCTCCATACACATATCACTGGGCATCAGGGCTCAAAACAGTCTCTCATGTGGAGCTACAGTGCCCTCTATAGGATAAAAGAAGAGGGATGTGATATTGACCAAAATACAAAAGTTGCTATCCTTTCCCCCTGACTTTAAAAAGATGAAAACAACCTAATAATGACGTATGCTTTTGTACAAGAGAATGAGTGTATATGATATTAACCCCTGTGCTCTGTTAAGATTGACTGTATTCCCAGAAACCTCAATGATTTATGTGTGAAAATAAAAAAGGTTACACTTTATTTAAAGGTGTCCTTGTTGAAGTGTAATTATACATTTAAGTACTGAGTAATAACATGTACTTACCATAGGGTTATGATAAGGGTTTGGTTGAGAGTTAGTTGCATGTAATTATGCATAATTTACTGTTATTACTATGATAAGTAGTACATTTTTATTTGTTCCCTGCTCTTAAGATGCAATAAAGATTAGGCTTCAAATCTAAATTAAAAATTTGAATTGTCCAATATTTATTCCAGAAAACCCTCAACCAGTCTGAGTGAGACATCAGATCCGCACAAGAGGTAATAATCACTGACATGGCAAACCCATCATTTTCGGGACTTTTACAGACTGCTAAGTTTCCAGCCTTCTGACCCCCAAAGTCCATCATGTCACATCCGTGTGACTCTCTCTGAATCTATAACCCACTCTTATGT
Source organism: Romanogobio albipinnatus (assembly GCA_023566225.1). Lineage (NCBI taxonomy): Eukaryota > Metazoa > Chordata > Actinopteri > Cypriniformes > Gobionidae > Romanogobio > Romanogobio albipinnatus. Next base: position 46,189,841 of record CM042257.1, on the reverse strand, counting down.
CTCTATTAAAGCCTGGGAATGATGTCACTTCCAGCAGTGTGCGATAATTAGCGTTAGCACGATTCCCTCATTGTCTTCGGCTTGTGCCGTAGGTCAAACAGCGAGATGAGAGCCAAATGTGTAAGAACATTCGCAGTTCTCATAACAGAAATGCAGATGTTACGATCTTTGTATTTAAAAAGGCAAGGCAGAAGCACCCACAGTCACATTTGTCTGGTTTATAAATGAGCAAAGGGACACATTAAAATAGGAGTTAAAGGATTAGTTCGCCTAAAAATTTAAGTTCTGTCATTAATTATTCTCCCTCATGTCCTTCCAAACCCATAAGACTTTTGTTACTCTTCATAAAATCTGAGCGATTTCTGTCCCTCCATTGACAGCTACACAACTGTCACTTTGACACTTCAAAAAGTTCATAAAGAGATCGTTGAACTACTCCATAAGAATTGAGTGGTTTATTCAACATTTTCTAAAGAGACACAATCACTTTAAATGATGAACAGATTTAATTTAGGCTTTTATTAATGTTTAAACATTGATCAGCGAACATAAACAGAAGCTCGACCGAACCTGCTTGACATGTGAGAACAAACTTCATTGGTTCTTGCAGAAGCTCAAACGTGTTAAGTAACACGAGAATGAACCTCATTGGTTCTTGAGGAAGCTCAAACGTGGTGTGTAACACGAAAATGAACCTCATTGGTTCTTGCAGAAGCTCAAACATGGTGCGTAACACGAGAATGAACTTCATTGGTTCTTGCAGAAGCTCAAACGTGGTGCGTAACACGAGAATGAACTTCATTGGTTCTTGCAGAAGCTCAAACATGGTGCGTAACACGAGAATTAACCTCATTGGTTCTTGAGGAAGCTCAAACGTGGTGCGTAACACGAGAATGAACTTCATTGGTTCTTGCAGAAGCTCAAACATGGTGCGTAACACGAGAATGAACTTCATTGGTTCTTGCAGAAGCTCAAACATGGTGCGTAACACGAGAATGAACCTCATTGGTTCTTGAGGAAGCTCAAACGTGGTGCGTAACACGAGAATGAACTTCATTGGTTCTTGCAGAAGCTCAAACATGGTGCGTAACACGAGAATGAACCTCATTGGTTCTTGAGGAAGCTCAAACGTGGTGCATAACCCGAGAATGAACCTCATTGGTTCTTGCAGAAGCTCAAACGTGGTGTGTAACACGAAAATGAACTTCATTGGTTCTTGCAGAAGCTCAAACGTGGTGCGTAACACGAGAATGAACCTCATTGGTTCTTGCAGAAGCTCAAACGTGATGCGTAACACGAGAATTAACCTCATTGGTTCTTGAGGAAGCTCAAACGTGGTGCGTAACACGAGAATGAACCTCATTGGTTCTTGTTGAAGCTCAAACGTGCTGCGTAACACGAGAATTAACCTCATTGGTTCTTGAGGAAGCTCAAACGTGCTGCATAACACGAGAATGAACCTCATTGGTTCTCCCTGAAGCTCAAACGTGCTGCGTAACACGAGAATGAACCTCATTGGTTCTTGTGAAAGCTCAAACGTGCTGCGTAACACGAGAATGAACCTCATTGGTTCTCCCTGAAGCTCAAACGTGCTGCGTAACACGAGAATGAACCTCATTGGTTCTCCCTGAAGCTCAAACGTGCTGCGTAACACGAGAATGAACCTCATTGGTTCTCCCTGAAGCTCAAACGTGCTGCGTAACACGAGAATGAACCTCATTGGTTCTCCCTGAAGCTCAAACGTGCTGCGTAACACGAGAATGAACCTCATTGGTTCTCCCTGAAGCTCAAACGTGCTGCGTAACACGAGAATGAACCTCATTGGTTCTTGCAGAAGCTCAAACATGATGCGGAACACGAGAATGAACCTCATTGGTTCTCCCTGAAGCTCAAACGTGCTGCGTAACATGAGAATGAACCTCATTGGTTCTTGAGGAAGCTCAAACGTGCTGCGTAACACAAGAATGAACGTCATTGGTTCTTGCAGAAGCTCAAAGGTGATGCGTAACACAAGAATGAACCTCATTGGTTCTTGCAGAAGCTCAAAGGTGATGCGTAACACAAGAATGAACCTCATTGGTTCTTGCAGAAGCTCAAACGTGATGTGTAAGACGAAAATGAACCTCATTGGTTCTTGTGAAAGCTCAAACGTGCTGCGTAACACGAGAATGAACCTCATTGGTTCTTGAGGAAGCTCAAACGTGCTGCGTAACACGAGAATTAACCTCATTGGTTCTTGCAGAAGCTCAAACATGATGCGTAACACGAGAATGAACCTCATTGGTTCTTGTGAAAGCTCAAACATGTTGCATAACACAAGAATGAACCTCATTGGTTCTTGCAGAAGCTCAAACGTGTTGCATAACACAAGAATGAACCTCATTGGTTCTTGCAGAAGCTCAAACATGATGCATAACACAAGAATGAACCTCATTGGTTCTTGCAGAAGCTCAAACGTGATGCGTAACACGAGAATGAACCTCATTGGTTCTTGTGAAAGCTCAAACATGTTGCATAACACAAGAATGAACCTCATTGGTTCTTGCAGAAGCTCAAACGTGTTGCATAACACAAGAATGAACCTCATTGGTTCTTGAGAAGCTCAAACGTGATGCGTAACACGAGAATGAATCTCATTGGTTCTTCCTGAAGCTCAAACGTGCTGCGTAACACGAGAATGAACCTCATTGGTTCTTGTGAAAGCTCAAACGTGCTGCGTAACACGAGAATGAACCTCATTGGTTCTTGCAGAAGCTCAAACGTGATGCGTAACACGAGAATGAACCTCATTGGTTCTTCCTGAAGCTCAAACGTGCTGCGTAACACGAGAATGAACCTCATTGGTTCTTGTGAAAGCTCAAACGTGCTGCGTAACACAAGAATGAACCTCATTGGTTCTTGAGGAAGCTCAAACGTGCTTCATAACACGAGAATGAACCTCATTGGTTCTCCCTGAAGCTCAAACGTGCTGCGTAACACGAGAATGAACCTCATTGGTTCTTGCAGAAGCTCAAACATGATGCGGAACACGAGAATGAACCTCATTGGTTGTTGCTGAAGCTCAAACGTGCTGCGTAACACGAGAATGAACCTCATTGGTTCTTGCAGAAGCTCAAACGTGTTGCGTAACACAAGAATGAACCTCATTGGTTGTTGCTGAAGCTCAAACGTGCTGCGTAACACGAGAACGAACCTCATTGGTTCTTGCAGAAGCTCAAACGTGTTGCATAACACAAGAATGAACATCATTGGTTCTTGCAGAAGCTCAAACGTGTTGCATAACACGAGAATGAACCTCATTGGTTCTTGTTGAAGCTCAAACGTGCTGCGTAACACGAGAATGAACCTCATTGGTTCTTGAGGAAGCTCAAACGTGCTGTGTAACACGAGAATGAACCTCATTGGTTCTTGTTGAAGCTCAAATGTGCTGTGTAACACAAGAATGAACCTCATTGGTTCTCCCTGAAGCTCAAACGTGCTGCGTAACATGAGAATGAACCTCATTGGTTCTCCCTGAAGCTCAAACGTGCTGCGTAACACGAGAATGAACCTCATTGGTTCTTGTTGAAGCTCAAACGTGCTGCGTAACACGAGAATGAACCTCATTGGTTCTTGTTGAAGCTCAAACGTGCTGCGTAACACAAGAATGAACCTCATTGGTTCTCCCTGAAGCTCAAACGTGCTGCGTAACACAAGAATGAACCTCATTGGTTCTCCCTGAAGCTCAAACGTGCTGCGTAACATGAGAATGAACCTCATTGGTTCTTGAGGAAGCTCAAACGTGCTGCGTAACACGAGAATGAACCTCATTGGTTCTCCCTGAAGCTCAAACGTGCTGCGTAACACGAGAATGAACCTCATTGGTTCTTGTTGAGGCTCAAACGTGTTGCATAACATAAGAATGAACCTCATTGGTTCTTGAGGAAGCTCAAACGTGTTGCATAACATAAGAATGAACCTCATTGGTTCTTGCTGAAGCTCAAATGTGCTGAATTATCTCTTTAAGATGCATTTAGAAAATATGTAGGGGGGTTTTCATTTCATGACAAATTTAAGTTTAACTTAAAAAAAGTTAAAATATGTAAAACGAAAAAATATGTCAATGCAAAGACCACACATCCGTGCCACCATTTAAATTTACTGGATGTTGACCATTTTTGTGGCAGCGTTAGACAATAAATAGAGTGATATTTGATTAGTAGTACTTTTGTGTTTCAGGATTATCATATAAAGTTTCAAGTGGAGAAAAAATGGAAAATCACTGGTTACAGCAGAAATGTTACGTCTCATTAGTAGCGGATATTTACAGGTTGAAGGCTCTGCCCTTCTGTGAACAGTTGTTCATGGCAAAGTAATGAGGCCTGTGGTAGCTGGATTCTCCAGTAATTGAAGTGATGGAGCATTGCTACAGAGGGAAAACTCGACATGTAATGTATTTATGTTGTCATATGGTGATGTGTCTCATTCTAACTAATATTGCCCCTTTTGTGTGTGAATAACGTTTAGAGCCACAAGTTTGTTTTCCGAGAGGCTCCTTGTTAGGTTCGAGTTGAACTGATGAAAGCCTACAGTGTGTTTGCTCTGTTCTACTTGCATTAGTTCAACTCAAGTGTGAGAGTTTGGTCTGGACAATTGGGCACGTCTTGGGTGTTATGCTGGGAAAAGGATGAAACGAAGTATGAAATACAGGAATCAAACAAAGCAGCGGAAACTCAAAGTGTAAAAACATCTCAATCCAGCAACAAATTTATTCATTATGCCCATTCAAGTTCTCATAATTGTGTATTTTTAAGTTAATGGAAGACCACTGCACAGCTTTCAGACATCATCATGGAGAACTGAAGACTAGAGATTGGCAGTCGAGAAGGGGATAACCCACTAGCTCTTGGATAAAAACAAGTCAACAGTGTCATTTAAGTGAGCCGTTAAATCGAAGTCTCGCCTTCGCCATGACAAACTGAAAAATGATTGCGAGTCAATTATTTTAACAGTTTGGCTTGGATAAGAATAACACTGTATGGGAGGGACATTTGTTTTACCAACAGCAGGAGGAGGCTGAGACTTCTTTTCAACAGCATATTTTAAGATGTTTAGCCGGTGAGATCCCAAGACTTGTTCTTCTACGCCTTGCTTTCGTGGTTGTGAGCAAACTAAGGGATGTTTTTGAAACCCCACAAGCTGCAATCCTAGTCCTGACGTGAATGCGAAGAACCTCTTGATTTCGCCTGATGTTCAGGAATGCAATCAGACAGGAATCAGCTCACCTTAGCCTCTTGCTCGAGTAGACGGTGTCTGCAATATCTTTATTTGCACTCTGAAGAGCTGAACAAAGAAATAACAATATTGGAATGTCTGGCCAGAGCTGATTGCCAAAGATAACTGTAGCAGATGTCGGCGGAGGAATCTCACTCGTTCTGCCAGGCTCTTGGGAATTTCACCAAGCGGAGAAGCCATCAGATCTGAAAGTAAAAGCGCAGCCGAGGATCGGACCGCAGGTGGTGAAAGCTTTTGTCTGAAACCAGCTGGCTCTTACAGGCCATGCTTTAGGTTCTGCCACATTTGATGGCTGTTGTTCTCGGAGGGTTGCAGGTAGCTTGAACGACCGAGCAGCCGCTAGTTTGGACGGCTGTGAGAGTGATGATTGGTGGACATGGATAAAAACTCCCAAAGCCAGGATCTTGATCTCGAGTCAGTATCAATACCAGACACAATAAGAAACATCTCCCCAGCAAAACCGCAGCAGACATTCCACGGTTGCATTACGTAATCTAACCAGTTACATCGAGATTGACATTTGTTCTGTGACAGATTGGAGAACTATAAGAAATCTTCACTTTTTTAACTTTAGTGAGTGTGTAGTGTCGCTGTTTGAGCATAAACAACATCTGCAAAGTTACGACGCTCAAAGCTCAAAGCAAAGGGAGATATTTTCTTCTACAGAAATCGCTTTTTAAGGACTACAACAAACGGCTGGTAGGGACTACAACGAGTTAGTGACATAACCCAACTAACACTAACATTTACATAAACCCCGCCCCCGGGAACATGTTGAGAAGAGGAAGAGTCGCTCAAGCTGTCGTCCGTCTTTCACATTTATTGATACAGTACGAACACAAATGCAGACGCATGTCATAAAAGCATGACATCACTAGTTATAACCGTAATTAAACTAAACTATTCCTGTTCTCTCTTCATGCTGCAGATATTCTCTGGCTCTGTGCGTTTTACAACAGTTCAATTTGTAGATTATCATGAGAGAATATGCTAATCAATGACTTGAAGATAATTATCTCATAAATTCAGAGGTGGACAAAGTACGCAACTCTATTACTTGAGTAAAAGTAAAATTACTACTGGTCAAATATTACTCCGTTACAAGTGAAAGTTCTAAAAACAGATTTTTACTTAAGTAAAAGTACAGAAGTATTTGTTTTTAAAAGTACTTAAGTATCAAAAGTACATTTCCTTTTTTATGTCAATGCATTATTTTATTATTGTTGTATAAATGCACATTATGCCACCAAGGTGGTTTAAGCCAGTCAGTGATGCTCCATCCGACATGCTGGCATACGGCTACCTTAAACTCATTTCTTTACATTTGTATAGAGCGTTGTAACTTTTAGACAAGTATTGAAATGTTGAATTTCTTGTATAAAAGTTACAAAGCTCTTTACAAAGCTGCTGTCACTTTAAGGCTGAATGCACAGATCCTATACATGATACGCATCCAATATTCTCCCAACTGTTTACTCTTCTCTTTCTCCCAGACATTTACATTTTTTAACATTTTATGAGACATGCATCAAAGTGTATGCCAACTAAACTAATCTTTAATCTTTTGAGAAAACTGAAACATACTTTTTAAGTATGGCCATGGCCACACACTGCACCGAGGAACCGTCTTCTTCCATTTTGCTGTAAACTGATCATTGTTAAAAAAAATGTTGGGAAACTTCACATGACCCTATACCAGAGTGCTTACTGATAGGCTGTCTGAAAAAAAAAGAAAACAAAAGAAAACAAAAGAAAAAAAAATACCTTTAACGAAGACAAACATCATCCACTGACTTTTAAAGCTGCTATAGAAACGACTTTCGACTTTGAGGACCTTGATAGAAATGTAGTGGAGTAAAAAGTACAATATTTGTCTTTCAAATGTATTGAGGTTAAAGTAAAAGTATCCCTAAAAAATAGTACTCCAGTAAAGTACAGATACTCAAAAAGTGTACTTAAGTACAGTACTCAAGTAAATGTACTTAGTTACCGTCCACCTCTGCATAAATTCATCAACTATCCCTTCAGTCTCATTCTACATGTTGTCTCTTCTTCTTGAGTCTCTCCATCATTGTCCGACTCTGAAATGAACATAAAAGGCTGAACAGTTTCGGACATTTTCAGTGTGTGTGTGCGTGAGGTAATCGGAGCTGCTAACACGAGCTCTTGAAGCTCCGCCCTCTTGAAGCTCAGGGATTCTTGAAAGGCATTTAAAGGGACACACAAAAATTGCAAGTTTTTGCTCACTCTCAAAAAAAGATAATTTTAACACACTCTAAAAAATGCTGGGTTAAAAACAACCCAAGTTGGGTTGAAAATGGACTAACCCTGCAATTGGGTTGTTTTAACCCAGTGAATGGGTTGTTTGAACCCAGCGGTTGGGTTAAATGTTTGCTTAAAACAACCCAACCGCTGGGTTAAAACAACCCAATTGCAGGGTTAGTCCATTTTCAACCCAACTTGGGTTGTTTTTAACCCAGCATTTTTTAGAGTGCATGCTATAAAAAATAATCTGTGGGGTATTTTCAGCTTAAACTTGACATACACACTCTCTCTGGACGTCAGAGACTTATTTTACATCTTGTAAAAAGGGGCATTATAGGAGCCCTTTTATAAAGTACTCACTGTGACATGAATATGCCCTCTGTCCATTAAGCATGGCAGCATTTAGCAAGGATTAAGTATTAAGAGCATTAAGAGGAACCTGGGAGCCTGGGTCAAGAACTGTGGGAAGATCTCAGGCAAATGCACCTTACCTCACGAGTCTCATGCTGCTCCTCCAAACATTCTGTCATTCACAGAGAGACGAGGAAAGGTCCAGAGGAAAGACTACAACTTCTAAACACGACTTTGGTATCTATATGTCATCCTTACAGTTCTTGGACGGCTCCAATGTCTCTTCAGACGAGCTTCCAAAAATGTTTATTCCACCCTAAAGATTCATCTCTTTCAAGTTAAATAGAGTAGCTGATGCATATTTGCCATCTTTATGTTTTTGTATCTGATATCCATCATAAAATGGTACTTTGTGTCTTCAAGTAAAGCAAAAGGCATAGTTCATCCAAAAATGAAAACTCATTTTTTTATCATCCACATGTTGCTCCAAAGTACCATAGTGCTATGGAAGATATTTAAAAATAAAGGTTATTTATTGGCATCTATTGTTCCATGAAGAACCTTTAACATCCATGGAAACTTCCCATTGCACAAAAACTTTTTTATAGTGAAAAAAAGGTCCTTCAGATTATTAAAATGGTCAGTTTTTTGGGGGGAAACCCAGAATGATTCTACTATGGCATTGCTGTGAAAACCTTCTATTGTTTTTGAGAGTGAACATAAAAGAAGATATTTTGAAGAGAATTTCAACTGTTTTTGTCCGTACAATGAAAGTCAAAGGGGTCCACAACTTTTCAAAATTGGTTTTGTGCGTGTGTGTGTGCATGCGTGTGTGTGTGTGCCACATAGGGGTGTAATGGTACACAGAATGGTACCATTAATGGTACACTTTACTATAGCATACACAAACAGCACTTTTTCAATTAAATGATTGTTAGGCTGCATTAACTAGGTCGGCCAGAACCGGGAACACTTCCCATAACACCTGATGTACTCGTGACATCATCAGAAGAATGGCATCTACGCTAATGATAGTCTCTCTGTTTTATCCCGAGGTTTACTGCAGTCAGCCAGATCCGGGCCGTATCCAGATCAGATGATGGACCTACGCCCAGACGTTACCAAAGCATGACCCTGAAGTGTCTGCAGAGACCGTGTCAATTAGACCCCCTGAAATTGCCTCATCGACACGGCATCCTCAATAAACCCGTCTCCGGCGTGATGACTCCGATTGTTTGAATATTACAATTTGATAATTGTTAAATCGATATGTCATCCTCATTAAACCCATCTCAGGCATGTTGCCTCTGATCTTTCGAATATTCTGATCTATTATAACCTCTGACCTGTAAAGTTGCCATAATAATAATCATACGCTGTTTGTTAATTGGCCAGAGGAGAACTGGCACCCCGACTGAGCCTGGTTTCTCCCAAGGTTTATTTTTCTCTATTAGGTCACCTGATGGGGTTTTGGTTTCCTTGCCACTGTTGCCTCTGGCTTGGCTTGCTCAGTCGGGGACACTAAATTTCACTAAATTTTTCTTAATTTTTTCAACTAAATATCCAAATAAATTGAATTATTAAACTAAATTAACCATATAAACTAAATTACTGATCTAATTACTGATCTAAAGCCCACACTGTCACTGTATGATAATTGAAATGAACTGATGACATCACCGTTTTCTCCGTAATGACTATACAGCTGAATAAACTTCCGTTGCATTATTTTGCTGTTAAAAACTGTAAAGCTGTATTTCAAATTAGTTTTTTCACCTAGAGTCATCCCTTGCGTTATAAAATTACAAAATGAATAGAATAATGAAAAATAATACTTGTGCAGAGATTAGTTTTCTTTGCACTTGAGAGTTCATTAACATGCAGTGACAATGGGGAATGCCCAAAGTTCAATATTGCGCTTTTTCAAGAAATCAGGGGAAGATGAGCGAGAAGGAGAAAAAACGCCATACCTTTCCACGAGGAGACAGTGAGTGAAGCGGTGCCTGAGGCTTCCCATTTTTAGGACACACATATATCATCACTGGACTTCCACGACACAAATCGGCACAATGCCAAATGATTCTGTCTCATTATAACAGCGGAAACAACTTAAAATACTTCATCATCTATGGTCAGATAAGAGTAAGACATAATTCGAAACTGTAGAGAATACACTCACAATAAAAACAAAACATTGTGCTTTTGTAAAATAAAGAAATAAAAACGCTTTCTGCCATCTCGGTTTCCTTTTTCGTGAAGTTAGTGGAGTGCGTCACAAAAATGAATGGAAACTCAGCGTATAGGCTACTATACGAACTCTTGTTTTGGGATGGTGCATAGATTGTCTCTTCTTCTGTTCTTTTTTCCTGTTGTGGTGGTTAGCAAACAGCATTGCATTATTGCCCCCTTCTGGATTGGAGTGTGGAACACCTGTGACTGACTGTATTCGTCTTCTGACTGTATGAACCGAACCATGACGGTAATACATGTACCGCTACACCCCTAGTTCCACAGAATAAAGAACAACATGAAGGGTGAGTGAATTCAGGTTGATTGGGACATCTCAATGGCAAAATATACCTCAATCACCCGGAATTCACCCCTATATGCTGACCGAATATCCATTTTTGGTTGAACTATGCCTTTAAGTAATGAACAAAGGACTCCTGTGAACTCCTATGCTTCGGTGAACCCAAAGCTCAAAGGATGATGGGATAACAGAAGAGAAAACGACACAAATGTCTCCGCACCCAATGAGGTGGCCAGCGTTATGCCTTACTAATTTTTACAGTCTAGTTTATAAGGGTGTCCGAGGGGTGCAGGCATGGTGAGGCATCGGAGCAGGTATCTCAAGAGTCCTTCCCTCATATGATTCTGCTGAAATAAGGGCGCCACTCGACAGGCATGAAATTTTACATTGGAGACAACTTTGTGAGAGCGTGAGGCTTTAGGATGTGCTACAATAACATGATTCCCTCTATCCCACATCCTAAAGCTCATATAAGTTCCCTCTTGTGGCTCATTACCACCTGTGGCTGAAAAAGTATGTTTATAAGCTCCAATCCCTGAAGAGAGGCTGCCATTCGCACGGCTTTACAACCCAGAGAAACCCAGGAAAGAGACGAAGGATAAATAATATCTATCATGTCATATATTTACTGTCCTTTTGCAGTCGGTTGCAAATACGATCCCCTTTGCTGCTCCTCGAGGTGGTGTTATGGACTATGTATATCCACAGGACTATCACTTTCACAGTGTCTCAGTGCCCCCGCCTCCCAGCTTCACATAAGTCATTCACGTTGGGGCGATTTATCATTGTGAGTAATGCTCTGGATGAAGCGAAAGGCTACAGTGAATTTAGGAAAGGAGGGGTAAGGAAGTTGTGGGTGTGGGACACTGCAAAACTGCCCAGATTCAGGACCAGTTGCCTTTAAATCAAACCCCATCAAGGGGCTGTGATTTGGTGCGGGGGGCTGATTTGGCACGGTTTCCAGGTGTGACATCTCTTGCAGTGGAAGCGCAGAATGACAAAAACAGCTTGGCTGGACACAGAGTATAGTTGTGTAAATGCTAGATTAAATCAGATTTATGCTTTTCAGCATAGAAGCAGTACATATGTCTTTCTAAACCACTCCAACCCTCTTTTCTCGATGCTTTCAGTAGGTTCGATGCTGTTGAATTAATGGAGCAGAGTGTAGTGTGCACATGGGAGGTTTTTCCTGCTTCTTTTGACGTCTTTTCATCTCAGTTCACTTGCATGTTCTTGTGCTGTTTTGCAATGTTATAGATGAGAAAGGGTAGTAAATTCATTCAAACCAAGCCAAGTTGACACCTCACTAAGCTTTCACTGTTACTGATAAGACTTTAATTTAGGGTCCAATTCTCACTATTAATAGTTGCTTATTATCATGCATATTACTAGGATATTGGCTGTTTACTAGTACTTATAAAGCTCATATTAATGCCTTATTCTGCATGATCATATTCTACATCCCTTAATCACCCAATACCTAAACTTAACAACTACCGTACTAACTATTAATAAGCTGTAATTATGAGTTTTTTGAGGCAAAGGTTGTAGTTAATAGTGAGAATTGGACCCTAAACTAAAGTGTGATCCCAGTGTGAACTTAGTTAAATGTGCTAGTGGTACAATTTAGGGACTCATTGGTATTAAAATGATTTTTATTTATACTGCCAATACCTGCTAAATGCCCAATATTAATTCTTCAACCTTCCCTTGGGTCATTTTGAAAAATATAAGTGTTCATCGGAGTGGTCCAAGACCTCAGGACTTTTGTCGCAATTGAACCACGAATACACAAAATATATTCAAGGAGTTTATGTGGTTATAATAAAATAAGCAACAAAGGTAAATCATTGTTTTAATAAAAAAATCTAAAAATGCATTAAAAATATAAAAATATATTATAAAATGAAATTATATAAGCTTTCTGGACAAAAAAAAAAGTATAATTTTAGGTATTCGGGTCATTTTGACCCATAAGGGAAGGATTTGCTACAGGATGCAAATTAAAAATAAAACACTAAAAACTAATTTTAAATTCTAAAAAGGTGTAACGTAGCTGCTCCGAGACAAAGGCTAAAGATCCAAATGCAGCTTTTTTGAAGGGTAATCCAGACACATAACCCAAAATACAGGCAATAGGTCATACACAGGCAAGCAGTCCAAAAAGGCAAACAAGGCAGGAGAGACAGGCAAAAGGGTGGACCGTGGACCGTGGACCGTGGACCGTGGACCGTGGACCAAGGACCAAGGACCAAGGACCAAGGACCAAGGACCAAGGACCAAGGACCAAGGACCAAGGACCAAGGACCAAGGACCAAGGACCAAGGACCAAGGACCAAGGACCAAGGACCAAGGACCAGAAATGCAGTATTTCACTTAACAAGACTTCACCGTGAATGACAAGGTGAACATGGTTTATATAGGCAGAGGAAATTAGGTAAATGAGACACAGGTGTAAACAATGAGTGCTGATGAGTCCGGGCAAAGGATTATGGGTAATGTAGTCCTTGATGGAGTGACAGTCCGGGGTGGTGTGGTAATCAGGCGCACTTTCACTGGTGAATCGTGACAAACGGTAATTTAGGCAGCACAACATTACAAAAAAAAGTATAATCATTTGGGCATTTGCTAAAAAAATATATTTAACAGTGTTAATAAATTATTTTGGGTGAACAATCCTTTTAACCTTATCTGAGCATTAGATGATGGCAAACGCAATCATCTATGCCATCATCTACTGCTCAAAAATGTCTAATAAACAGTTCATAATTTAGTATTTGACTCGAATACCTATAATTATACTTTTTTTTGTCCAGAAAGCTTATATCATTTTTTATAATATTTCTTCTATTTTTAATGACATTTTTGGAGACTTTTATAACTTATTTTATTTACCTTTGTTACTTTTTTATTACAACCACATAAACTCTTCAAATCTAGTCCAATCTAAAAAAAAAAGTGTGTATTCGTGGTTCAAATGCAACAAAAGTCTTGGACCACTCCGATGAACACTCTATTTTATTTTTATTTTATTTTTTAACGAGTTTCGGGTCAAAATGACCCGAGGGAAGGATGAATAATTAGACAAAAACAGTAGCATTCTAATATTGGCCATTTATCAGGTATTGGCCATATAAATAAAGAGAATTGTAATGCCAATGTTGTCGACTGATGGCTAAAAAATCCCTATATAATATACTGTTGTTAGTAAAAGGCTATTATTCTGTGGACTGGAAAGAATTATGGTATTGCAAAGCATTTTATATGCATGCAGCAATGTGATTAAAAACTGATTATAAGTGATATGTAGAGATCCACTGGAGGCAAGTTGTAGTTGAACCCAAGTGCAGTTTTATTTAAACAAGGTAAACAGATTCCAACAATGACTTAGCTTGACTTGACTTGACTTTTGACTTGACTTTTGACTTGACTTGACTTGACTTGACTTGACTTGACTTGACTTGACTTGACTTGACTTGACTTTTGACTTGACTTTTGACTTGACTTTTGACTTGACTTTTGACTTGACTTAGACTTGGAGGTCACATGACAAGAACCAGGAAACTTCAAAATAATAAACTTCAAAAATAAAAGACATGAAACAAACAAAACCCAAAACCAACTGTGACATAACACCAGTGTAAGTGAAATGAACTGTCTGAATTTTTTTTCAACACATTCACTATGGTATTGCAACCTATAAATCAATATGTCAATGAAACGAGGTTAAGTTTGTAATATTAATTTACCCTGGAGCAAATGTGTCCTTACTGATGTGGCTATTATAGATAGCATTGGCAAAGAGTCAAGAATCCAGGTCATGAACCTATTATCCAGTACTCAGCACAGTGGATCTCAATGCTTTATCCAATAAGTTACAAAGATGAGCTCAGCCAATTGTTCTCACCTTAAGAGTTCCTCTAGTGTTTATTGGGTAAGATGTCAGACGGGGTCAGACACAGAATCGAGGTGCTGAGACTGCTATAACAAGGCCCACCTGTGGATTATACCACCGTTAAAGAGAGAAGACAGAACAAGAGAGTCAATGATCTGGCAACTATAAAAAGAAACAATATTAAACTGACAGCTGTTACAAGTCTTTTATGTATTCAAGAATACAAAATGGGTTGTGAAAAAGATCTAGGCATCCTATCAGAACAACTGGACACAAATATGCTATATAGACTCCATTAGTCATCTGGAGTGATTTGACTTTTTGGGAGTGTCACATATATCTGCGCCGCCTCGTATACAGGAGTGATGGATCGCTAACTCTCAGCAGGCACTTCAGAAGAGTTTCTCTGATTACATAATTGGCTCACAACACCACAGGGAGAAGGTCCTGTTTGATATTTCATGTCTTTGGTGGGTCTTTTGGCCTTGAGCGGTCCGCGAGTCTACGAGGGAAAGCGCCACTGTCTGTTCGGAGGGTTTTATGTTCAGTTTGTCTTGGCCGCAGGATGCATATCGTTCCGATGACATTCTGCAGACATTTCCAGTTTTTTGTTTTAGCTCCATCCATCTCTCTGTCTGTCTCCATCTCAAGCCTCAAAGAAAGAGAGAGGCGAGAGTTATGTCTCCCCCTGTGTTCTCACTCACTCAAACCTGGCTCGAGAGTCTTGTGGGGTGGTAGTAAGGGGTCCGCTGCGTCTCCCAGCATTCCACTTTTTGGCAGTCCCGTGGACCTCCTGACCCCCTGTTTGCTCCCCGGCCCCATCTACTGATGAGTGATGGCTAATAAAAAGGTCCTCTCTTGCCCTGGAGTGTGTTAAACATCTCACTGGCAATGCAGAAGCCATTTCTCTCTGTCTGGTTATCCGCACACGTTTGCATACCAGCACCCATCAGACGAATTAGAAGCGGCGGAAGCAGGCGAGATAAAAAGTTGGCAGATGCAGGTACACAAAGCCAAAGCAATATGTAGTTTTAAATAAACAGTTTAACCCCTTGCCTGTCAACCACCCAGGTTAGTGGGGCATTTTGACATACCCCCCAAAAAATTATTGCTGCTCATAAATCTTTCTGAATAGACACATTATTTCTAACATTTAAGAATAATTTCAGTGGTTTCAGTCATATTTAGGCATCCTAACCTGACGCGATGCGAGAAAATCCACATCAGCCAATCAGAAGAGCTCTCATTACTGCAAATAGATAAATATGATATTATTATATAAATTAATACATGTTAATAAAATATTTAAAGCTGGGGTACAAAATGATTGTGATTAAGTTTTTTGTTTAGATAATATATGTGTGTGTGTACTGTGTATAATTAAATACACACACATGTATGTATATATTTCAGAAATATTTGCATGTATATATTGTATATATAATTTATCTTATACGTAAATGTAATTGTTTTATAACATATTTTAATATATGCATGCATGTGTGTGCATTTATATATACATAATAATTATACACAGTACAAACACATATATTATGTAAACACAAACTTTTGATTATTTTTTCCCCAGAACTAAAAATATGATTATAATAATAATTCTTAATAATAAATATCAACAATCATGTTATATAATGATAAATATTTTCATATAAATTAATAAATATTAAACAATATTTGACGTTAAAAATACTTGATTGGCCCCATATTTGTCATGAAATACACTTTTTTAACTATTAAATGTTTTTGTTTCCTTTAATTTCTAATAATTTCTAAGATCTGAAGTCATATATCCATTGTGGCTTTCAGCATGGCTATCAAGGTCACGTAAAATTATATTTAAAATCTTTTTAATATGAAATAAAGCACATAATCAGCACCTGAGATTATGAGTTTGTATGATATTGTTCTAAACGTGTCCTCGCGGAAATAGAAAATATTTACTTCTTTTGTCACATACTGTTTTTCGCATATAGCAGAGAATGATGCGATTTCCCTACTACTGCTTTTCTTCTACTTCACTTTCCTTGCCTTTAAGCTTCACTATCGCCACCTAGAGATAAGGCGCACAGATCGTATTACAGATCACAAGACACCAGTCATCCTGTTTGTTTATCTTAGGTTTAAAATTATTTTAATAATGAAACTCTACAGTAAATTAAAATTTTATGGTAGGGTTAGGGTAAGGTTTAGGGTTTGGTTTTGAGCTATATGAGTCTGTATTCATTTGATAGTATAATTTATTTTAAAGGTCCCGTTCTTCGTGTTTTTTTGAAGCTTTGATTGTGTTTACAGTGTGCAATATAACATGTGTTCATGTTTCGCGTGTAAAAAACACAGTATTTTTCACACAATTTACTTATCTGTGTACCGCTGTTTTCACTGTCCTGCTGATGAGTTCCTTGTTCTATGAAGTCCCTCCTTCAGAAATACGTAACGAGTTCAGATTGTGCCAGCGGTTCCTGTGTTGTGATTTGACCGCAGCTTAGCGCACGTGGCACGGTTCCTGTGTTGTGATTCGACAGCAGCTTAGCGCACGTTGCATGGAAAGGTCACGCCTCTTAACGGGAGATGTATGCGCTCAATGATCTCTACAGCGTCCCTGTGAAAGCCAAACAAAGGTGATTTGACTCCGGGATGAAAATAACAGCGTCTCGACGACATGGCGACAAACACACTCAAACGCAACACTTCCTTTTCTCCACGCGACCGTCCTCTTCTCCACGTGGGAGAGCAACAAGACCACGCCCTCTTTTTCGCGTATTCTTGTGGGCGGAGGTTAGTCTGTTCTACTGACTTAATTAAAGAAGGAAGTACCAGGATGTAGTCCAAGCCGGCCGTTCGCTGTAGGCTTTGAAAGGGAACTTCTGTTAAATAAAATATCTCGCTTGGCATTGAACTTTGAGCTTTATAATTGTACAGGTATTATTTATGCTCTAACAGCAACATTACACACTAACTAAAGTTTGAACAATGGGATCACGAAGAACGGGACCTTTAAGTTTAAGACTGGCTGTTATTTCATACTTGAGATTCAAAGGCAATATAAGCTAGTCTAACAAACATTTCATACATAAAACGTAAAATTATTTACTTCAAAAGATGGTTTTAGTCAGTGACATCAACGCTTGTTTCTTTTCAGGAGGCGTAACTTCTTGTAGCAGGTGTAGCTTGCAGGGGTGTGCTTTGCAGACATACCCTTATCAAATTTTCGATAATTTATGAGACAGCGCTTCCCCGGCAAGATTTTACGAGTTGCCACATTCGTATGAATTCGTACAAATGACCAACCTCAAACCCCGCCCTAAACCTACCAGTCACTGGGGTTTAGACAAAATGTGTACGAATTGGTTGTGAGATAGCGTTGGATTTTCTCAGCTATTTCTTCCAAATGTTGCTTTTTTCAAATGAAACTTACCCACATTCAAGTACTGGTAAACAAAACAAACTAAAAAAAGAATGCATGAAGCTTTTTTTGTTTTTGTTTGTTTGTTAAATCTTGCATGTTCATACAACAAAATATACTGGTAGCCATTACATTTTTTGTGAAAATGATCAAAAATGCTGGCAGTGGTTTGCAAATTTTTTTATTTGGGAAGGAGTTAAGCACATATTGGGTCACCTGTCATTCTTACAGTTTAATTTCATGACCAAAAATAGGGCATATAAGGCTGTTTTCTATCAGGCCTATGTGTAAAGACTCAACTCTTCTTACTTAAAATATACTATAATAATAAACATTTATAAATCAGATATACTATACTACTTATGCTTTTATTTGAACTTAATTCAATCAATAGGGGACAAAAAAACTCATCCCCACAAGTCCAAAAAGACTGAGAGAGACAAACATTAACGTGAATTTGCTTGAATTTAACATGCTTGTTTGCAAACGTGATGACAAACGCTTAGCTCGCCCTTTTCAGGCCTGTTATTACACTTCCAAGATCTGTTTGTTAGGACAGATGGTCTGGAGCGTCTCCCGGCTGAAGGCCCTTGCCTGTAAGGGAAAAAAAGGGTTGCAAAGTTACAACGTTAAGACAGGGATTTCTGTCAAAGCTGAGCGCATATGACCCAGTGTGTAAGGCCTGAATATACAGGAGGCAGAACAACTGTTGGAAAGTTACTGATTTCCCATGGAGAAAAGCCAGATTGCTAAAACTAGATTGGTAACAAATCATTTTGTTCAGATCATTCTGATGATATAAATGTTAGTGCATCAATCTTAATGGCTATTATAGGCCAGGCTATGTTGTAAAGCCCAGCGGTGGGTCTTGCCCTCCATTATGAAAGCTATTGATGTGTTTTGCTACCATGAGGACGTGCAGGCTGGTATTGTGCTAGTTTTGGCCAATATTTTATTGCTTTTAAAGCTTCTGCTTCCTTCCTCGGATGAAGTATTACAACTACTGTTTGTTATTGAGCCAAGAAATCACAGGTAACAGGGGCCATTCACCATCCGCCAGAAGGAGGGGTTGTGCACTTCACGGAGAATTGACTTTATATTGAGTCTCATAAAACACTGCGACCTTCTCAAAGACGTTACTATGGAAGCAAATAAATAGATGTGTTTTTCCCCCGTCCCTTTCTGGAGTCAGAACCGAGATGGTCACCATCCAGCCTGCATCTCTTTTGGCAAAGGATCGTTGGTATGTTTGGAAAAATACTCCACAGAGGGTTTTTGGGTCATTAATAAAGCCTAATTGCAGCTAACCTAGCTGTTATCGGCTTCTCCTTAAACAAGCAATTTGCTATGAAATTCGAGATTCTGCACTCGTTTATGCTGTGTTGGTCAGTTCAGCGTTTATATAAACACTTTATAAATCCTTCTTTCTTATGAAGACGTGCGAGCCTGCGGCCGGCCTCTGTTGCCTGCAGCTCTTTCTTCATGCTTATTTTAAAATGAGGCCATCTCAGATGTTTCTTATAGTTTATTGAAGAACCACAATCCATCGACAAAAAAAAAAAGTCCTGGATCGCGATTTCTTGATTTGGACGTTCGAGTTATTGCCTTTGTCTGCGCTAAGCAAAATATACATGTTTCATTTCTAGGGGAAAGTTGAGAGAGACTGCCAACGACACTGAAAATTAGGGCTTCGTTTAGCAGGAAATTACAAATCCGCCTTTCAGACGACGGCATCCTACCTGTACATCACTTGGTAAAGACCTGGAGGAGATCGGTCATGGGCACGGCCGATGACAGTGTCAACTTGGGCCGTTTATTTCTCATTTACATTAAGAATGACGTTCTGAATAACATCTCCTATGTTATTATATGTTGTGCAAATGACATCATTAAGGGGATGGTTTTACTCACAAAATACTATATTTGATTAAGGGTCAGGGACGTACAGTAATAAAGGTGCAGTTACTTGTTCCATTGCATTTTAAAATTGCTCATTTTAACTCTTTCCCAGCCATTGACAAAATTTGCACGGCTTTCTGTGTTTGCACTCTTATTCGGTAGGGGGCGCTATTACACATCTTCAACAAGCAATAAAAGCATTGCTTATGCACGTTGTAGTCTTTGAAAGAAACCCTAAATTGTCATGTGATGTAAACATCTGTAATGATAGTCCACTGGAGCGAAGTGTTGAAGAAGTGCAGTTTTATTGCCAATAATCCAAAGTGAGCAAATAGAGACTTGACTTGACTTTTGATTTTTGACTTGACTTTTGACTTGACTTGACTTTTGACTTGACTTGACTTGACTTGACTTGACTTTTGACTTGGCTTGACTTGACTTGACTTGACTTGACTTGGCTTGGCTTGACTTGACTTGACTTGACTTGGCTTGACTTTTGACTTGACTTGACTTGACTTGACTTTTGACTTGACTTGACTTGACTTGACTTGACTTTTGATTTGACTTGACTTGACTTTTGACTTTTGACTTTTGACTTGACTTGACTTGACTTGACTTGACTTGACTTGACTTGACTTTGACTTTGACTTTGACTTGACTTGACTTGACTTGACTTGACTTTTGACTTGACTTTTGACTTGACTTGACTTGGCTTGACCTTTGATTTGACTTGACTTTTGACTTGACTTGACTTGACTTGACTTTTAACTTGACTTGACTTGACTTGACTTTTGACTTGACTTGACTTGACTTGACTTGACCTTTGATTTGATTTGACTTGACTTGACTTGACTTGACTTGACTTTTGATTTGACTTGACTTGACTTTTGACTTTTGACTTTTGACTTGACTTGACTTGACTTGACTTGACTTGACTTTGACTTTGACTTTGACTTGACTTGACTTGACTTGACTTTTGACTTGACTTTTGACTTGACTTGACTTGGCTTGACCTTTGATTTGACTTGACTTTTGACTTGACTTGACTTGACTTGACTTTTAACTTGACTTGACTTGACTTGACTTTTGACTTGACTTGACTTGACTTGACTTGACCTTTGATTTGATTTGACTTGACTTGACTTGACTTGACACAAGAGACTAGGGAAGCACATGACACGATCACATGGCAGACCAGAAAACATGACATTGAACATAGCAAAAAGAGAACATGAAGCATGATCAATAAACATGAAACAAAACCAAAATACACCATGACAACATCAAGTAAAAAATCAAGGTATATATTTATACCTTGAACACATGAGAGGGTACACGTCTCAATCATTATTTCAATTTATATATATATATATATATATATATATATATATATATATATATATATATATATATATATACAGTGAGGAAAATAAGTATTTGAACACGCTGCTATTTTGCAAGTTCTCCCACTTAGAAATCATGGAGGGGTCTGAAATTGTCATCGTAGGTGCATGTCCACTGTGAGAGACATAATCTAAAAAGAAAATCCAGAAATCACAATGTATGATTTTTTAACTATTTATTTGTATGATACAGCTAGATCAAACGTTTCCTGTAGTTTTTCACCAGGTTTGCACACACTGCAGGAGGGATTTTGGCCCACTCCTCCACACAGATCTTCTCTAGATCAGTCAGGTTTCTGGCCTGTCGCTGAGAAACACGGAGTTTGAGCTCCCTCCAAAGATTCTCTATTGGGTTTAGGTCTGGAGACTGGCTAGGCCACGCCAGAACCTTGATATGCTTCTTACAGAGCCACTCCTTGGTCATCCTGGCTGTGTGCTTCGGGTCATTGTCATGTTGGAAGACCCAGCCTCGACCCATCTTCAATGCTCTAACTGAGGGAAGGAGGTTGCTCCCCAAAATCTCGCAATACATGGCCCCGGTCATCCTCTCCTTAATACAGTGCAGTCGCCCTGTCCCATGTGCAGAAAAACACCCCCAAAGCATGATTCTACCACCCCCATGCTTCACAGTAGGGATGGTGTTCTTGGGATGGTACTCATCATTCTTCTTCCTCCAAACACGTTTAGTGGAATTATGACCAAAAATTTCTATTTTGGTCTCCTCTGACCACATGACTTTCTCCCATGACTCCTCTGGATCATCCAAATGGTCATTGGCAAACTTAAGACGGGCCTTGACATGTGCTGGTTTAAGCAGGGGAACCTTCCGTGCCATGCATGATTTCAGATCATGACGTCTTAGTGTATTACCAACAGTAACCTTGGAAACGGTGGTCCGAGCTCTTTTCAGGTCATTGACCAGCTCCTCCCGTGTAGTTCTGGGCTGATTTCTCACCTTTCTTAGGATCATTGAGACCCCACGAGGTGAGATCTTGCATGGAGCCCCAGTCCGAGGGAGATTGACAGTCATGTTCAGCTTCTTCCATTTTCTAATGATTGCTCCAACAGTGGACCTTTTTTCACCAAGCTGCTTGGCAATTTTCCCGTAGCCCTTTCCAGCCTTGTGGAGGTGTACAATTTTGTCTCTAGTGTCTTTGGACAGCTCTTTGGTCTTGGCCATGTTAATAGTTGGATTCTTACTGATTGTATGGGGTGGACAGGTGTCTTTATGCAGCTAACGACCTCAAACAGGTGCATCTAATTTAGGATAATAAATGGAGTGGAGGTGGACATTTTAAAGGCAGACTAACAGGTCTTTGAGGGTCAGAATTCTAGCTGATAGACAGGTGTTCAAATACTTATTTGCAGCTGTATCATACAAATAAATAGTTAAAAAATCATATATTGTGATTTCTGGATTTTTTTTTTTGATTATGTCTCTCACAGTGGACATGCACCTACGATGACAATTTCAGACCCCTCCATGATTTCCAAGTGGGAGAACTTGCAAAATAGCAGGGTGTTCAAATACTTATTTTCCTCACTGTATATATATAAAAATGTAAAACAAAAAAATAAATGTATTAATTGATAGCTTTCAATTATACTGTATGTTGAACGGCTATAATTAATGTTTAAATCATCATCATTTCATCGGATCATTTTCATAGAGACATCAGTATCAGTATTAGTATCAGTGATACTGGCCTTTATTCATAAAAAGATTTTGATCTTTATGTTGTTTCTACATTAATTTGGAGATTAGTTGTGAAATTAGTACATTATAAAATATATTTAAAAAATCTATAAAAATGTGTTTTTAATTGTGATTAATCGTGATCAATCACAGAAAAAAGTGTGATTAATCCAGTAATTTTTTTATTGATTGACAGCACTAATATTTACAGTAAAAAAAGTGAATTATAAATTCATAAAGTTTTTGGCAAGTCTCACCATTAGCCTCGCCATGTCATAAAATAATTTGAAAATTTTTAAGAGACCTGTTAACCTTGACACAATCCTTTTCTTATTATTTATTATATTATCATATAATGCATTATATGCAATATATATATATTAAGTAGATAATTTCTAAAGGAATAATAATAAAAATTCAAAAATTATTTTTAACAAAAATTAAAACATGCTCTTTATAAGAGTTGTATGTATGAATTGCATTTTAACTTATTTTTGAATAAATTATTGGGGAGGACAAAAAAATGACCATCAACCCGTATTGACCCGTTACCAAAACACACCATGGATGTGTTCAGATCATTATTCACTCCAGAGCTACGTCCTCAATCCTCATTTGAGGCTTGGAGTTTGACGAGGATCCAAGAGAATACAACACATGGCATATAAACTACAGGCCAGCCGACAAGGGACCCATCCGAAAATCAGCGCTACATCAGGGCCGTAACCGTGAGAGGAGATGAAAAATGAAAAGTTTTACAGCCTATGTCTTCCATATGAGGGCCGCAACCCCTCCGCCCTCAAGGCATGATGGACGCTTGCAGCTGTGGGACGTGCTGGGAGAGATGATTTGCATAGCCATTGGTCAACAGCTGCTGATGTCATTAAGGGTGGCTGGGAGAGGGGTATATCCGTTCCCCTACCGGTCTTTGTTGACCAGCCCTAAAAAGTTGCATTTCTAAACTGGTTTGCTTCTGCGGTCTAATGCTACCTTCACGTGCAATAGGAATTATCGTAAACGCAACTTTGCTAGTTGAAAATTGGACATGAACGCCCTCTAAAGTCTTATTTACCACTGGGAATAATTTTGAAACCCAAGTTCCCAAGTTGGGCGTGCTATAAACTTGGTGGAGCGGAGAACGTTTTTCCACAACAGCTACATCGCCTTGTCTTCTTGTTAAAGTAGTGCATATTTACACACATGAATAATCGTTTGAAGCATGTTTTACACACAGCAAAAATATCATGTGTTTGACTGAAATTTAAAATAATAATGGTAAATGTTTGTGGTGCGATCTGTTCTGAAAATCCAAATGCAGGTTTTTTAGGGGTAATCCACAATCGTTGAAATTAAAGAATTCGCGGGGCGCTTCCGTCGGCATGAGTAAGATAGGCTATAAGACCCGCAATATGTCTCTCAGCTGACATTTTTATTTATTTACATTAGTAAGCTACAGGACATAGTCTTTCAAAACATGACCTGCGCGAAAGAGAAAAAATAATAATGCATCATGTACCCAGCACTTCTGAAAATGCACTTCTGAATGCGTCTCTGTCCCCAGCACATTTTAAACCAAACTGACGCCCATGGTCGTATCTGGAGTCGCATTGCGCCAGCTGTATGATTGGGCCCTTTATGTGTTTTGGCCGTTCATTTACACGACAACAGCGATTCGTCAGCCTGAAAACGCAAGGTTTTGAAAACGGGTTTCAAAGTGCAAGGTTTTGAAAATGTAAACAACAAAAATGTAAATCTGTGAAAACCGTGATGTCATGCACATGCGTACGCAGGTGTTTCTTGACAAAGCAACATCTCCAACTACTGGCCTGGCATACAGCCTTTTAATGGTGCGTTCACACCGGACGCGAATAAATCGTGCTATTCGTGCGAAGTTGGACGCTTGAACATGTTTTTTTTACTCGCTTCATTTGCGCGTGACATTCACTTCACAACAGACGCGAATTCGCGTCATGGGAGGAGCTTCTGCCAGCGGCTCGTCTCGTTGAGAAATGGCTGACATGGGCTGTGTTTACACGTCTTTTTTGTTGAAATCTACTGTTAATGTGTGACAAAACGTAGTTTTAAGACTTTTTCAGGCGATAATGTAGTTGTTTAAAGCCCAAATCTGTGGTTTATTTATAAAGAGAGTGCCTATTTGAACATTTGATCTGGCGTTTTCGGAGTTGTGAGCTCCAGTGGATCAGCGGCGCTCAGCGCTCATTAACCCCGGCGAGAGCAGCCTTTCCTCGGCCAGTCCTTCAGACATTTGCCGCTGGCTCTGATGTCTCTGTGGTGTCTCGAGCTATAATTCGTCTTGTGTGTATGTAACGGCGATCTTTGATCTCATGGATCTATAATTTGTTCCCTGGCAAATCGTTTAGGCTGAGGGCAAAGTGAAGTTTCATTACTTTTTTATTTTTAGGCTATTTAACTTTACGTTACCGTTGTAGCCGACTAGCTCTGACTTTGAATGTTTGACTGAATTGTTTGCTTTATTTCATTTATAGATTATTATACGTTTTACTTATACTTTTGTATTATTGATCATGCATAAACTTGCATTTAACAAAAAGAGACTGGGTTGTGTTTCATGTCATTTAATGTTATCACAGTGATAATCATATGCACACTGGTTTGAACCAGATATTAATATATGATTAATATAAACCATATGATTTTCTCCTCATTGTTGTCACTACTAGAGCAAGCTCCTGATTGGTTAACGCGGCGCGAATATCTGGCAAAGTTCAGATTTTTCAACTCGCATGAATCACGCTCAATTCGCAGCGTGTCAATCGCGCTGCAGAATGTCTATTTACTTAACATGTAAACCACACGCGAAACGCTTCATTCGCGTCCGGTGTGAACGCACCATTAGTCATTTTCGCAGATTTGTGTGAACGGGGATTTTGACAATGTTGTCGTCTGTTTTTAGAGCATCGTTGCTGTGTAAAAACACCCTCAATTAGACATTAGTATAATTAAAAAGAATTTAATCTCAGTTTAGCTGAGTAAATCCTTGGAGCAAACCAAACAAGCCCTGAACATTTAAAAAAAAACACACATATATTTGATATATAATCGTATTTGATGATTAGTTGCATTTGATATATTTTACTTTTGCAATGGGTTTGTAAAAGGTGTTTATATGCATGTTTAGCCTTGCATTTCCACTGTTCTGACCAGTAGGGGTCACCAGTGTGTGGCGTTTCGAACACTTCGAAAGAGTGCGAATCAGTTGGTTCAGAGCTCTTTCTGGTGGAGATCATGGGCACTCCAGCTGGTGGTTGTGACAGTTTGATAACAACTTTACATTTAGGCTTTAATAAGATTTCCTCAAGAAATCAGCCAGATTTCCTCCATAACAGTGCTCGACAATGTCAAAATGATTGAGATGACCAATCAAATCAAAGAAGGTGGGCTTTACTGTTCACAGAAACCGAACGTGAATTCAAGCGCAGCACTTTAGTTTTTAACAGCGAAAGAGTGCGAGATAAGATGCAAGTTGCATAACATTTATTATTTCCCAGACAGCAGCATATAGTGTCCAGATCCGGGCCACGTCTGGTACATGTGAATTCACGTGGGGACGACACTATGTTGCGGTCTGGGTTGACTCTAACCCCAATAATATTAAGTGAAGCAAAAGTACCCAACATAAGAAATATAGGCTATCATTTACATGATTCATGTAATTCATCATTTAATTTGACGAGAGAAGAAGCACTTTTGCTGTTTTTAAGAAATTGAATGTGTGCATATTTTAAAATACAGTTCACATTGATTACTTTACCAAGAAATATATATATTTTACTGTTCTTCTTTCCTTTTCTTTATTCCCCAAAATCCATTTAAATCCTTTATTTAATTCCTTTTAATAAAATGACCATTACCCTGCCAAAAAAACAAACCCAATGACTACAGTCTTGCTTCTGTAAACTCCCATAATTCTCTTTCAGTGTTGGACAAGCTTCTTTCCTCGAGGGGAAAATCGTACTGTATTTAATATCTCAATTACGATAGGCAGGATTCCAGATCTCGGTTAGAAACCGGTCTTGCGTCACTGAAACGAGACGAAGTGTAAACTTCTGACCGCATTGTGAAAGCACCATTTACCGAAGGGAATGAGATTGAAGATTGTTTGCAACCGGTGAACTTTCGCTGTGGATGACATAAACGTACAAAAAATGCAACGATAGTCGCTCAAAAAGGGTCAGAGAAAATGGCCCCTATTATAAGAGAAGATTTACTGTGGGCAAAGCTCATTAGACTCAAGAAACTAGTGGAGACACAATGAATAATGGCTTGCCTCGGTATGTTTGTGCAGTCCTCTTTAATCTGTGTCACTGTGCCCGCTGTGCTGTGGATGTTGGAGCGTTTCCCGCTGGATAACTGACAGTGCCCACCATACGCCCTTCTACTGTGCCCTACTCACCCAGTCTGAACCCATTCCTTCTCAAAAGCGCTCGACCTGACCGGCCGCTCTCACCGCCATTTAGCAGCAACTGCCGCCACCCGTCCGCCTCGATAATTACCCACAAAATGAAAAACAGGAAAATGTAATAACTCAGACTGGTGATAATGAAATAAAACTGTGAAGAAGAAAAAAAAAACACCACTCTGCGTTTCAGGGATCGGGAATATCATCTGAGCTGCAATAATTTCCCAGATGAAGTAGTGTCTAGCCTCTGAAACGGTGAGGCTTGGGAGTGGGAAATGAAGCCGAGACTCTCTGACTTTTGGCCCAGGAGCCATTTTGCTCTTTCTTTCTTTCTTTCTTCATCACCTTTTCTTCTCCGAATGCAAAACGTTATTGGTCGTAAACAGGCCCAGAGAAATCAATTAGCATTTTCTTAAGTTGGACTAAAGCACAAGTTTGACAGCAAACATCGTCATGTATTTGTGGGACAATGTAAAATAAGAATGTCCATGACAAAAAAGGGGGGAACAATGTAAAAAAAAAAAAGGATTGTGAAAAATCTTTCTATAATTTTCAAGACAATTTTAAATGTATTGTCATGATGGAACCATAAAGTATAATATTAAACATTGCATACATGCGAGTATACACAATTTTATATTTTTTTAATTTGAATATGTGCGTGTGTGTGTGTGTGTGTGTGTGTGCGTGCGTGCGTGCGTGCGTGCGTGCGTGCGTGCGTGCGTGCGTGCGTGTGTGCGTGTGTGCGTGCGTGTGTGTGTGTGTGTGCCCGTGTGTATATTTATCTGTCCAAGTGCATTATTTCCCTTTAAAATAATTTGATAAATTCATGACATATATCACTTTATTCTATAAAACCTATTTAGTTTGAATTAGTTTTTAGTCGGTACATTTAAATAAGACTTAAATAATATTTTTTTATGATTTGTTATCTTAAACCCCCCAAAATGTCAGGTGATGCAACTGTCCGAACAAATGAACAGACAAGAAAACTATTTAAAATGGTGTCTTGATAATAAAAACATAAAACTAAAGACTATGGTATCATTTTAGGTTTGAAAACTTTCATATAAACAAATGTTATAAATATCAGTTGTTTTAAAGCTGTTAACAGATAACTGAAAAACTTTCCAGCAATTTAAATATCAGGAAGGCACAACTGTAAACATGGCTCTTTTATTATGAATTTGCATCATCCATGAGGAGCCCAACTGATCCTTGTGGCAGAATGAAAAGGTTTGCAGATCTCTCTCAAATACGGGTAAAAACTGCTCATTTCAAGAATGAGTAGGTTGGTACTTTCCATGTCAGGTGGTACAACTACAGTATATATACAACTATTTGGTTGTAACACCATACAAAAAATCCGTCAACAATTAATTTAAACACTTTGAAATATTATTTAACAGCTGAAACTTGTTAAACACATTGTTCATCACTCAAAAATATGCATTACATTAGTTTTTAAAAGAGTTTTATTTTTGTCAATGACCCATAAACAAAAAAATCCATGTTAGTTGCGGTTGACCGCAATTTGACAGCACTAATATATATATATATATATATATATATATATATATATATATATATATATATATATATATATATATATATATATATATATATTTGTTAGTATATATATAAGTTTATTGGAAATTATTGGAAATGTACTTTGTATTCATGCTGGCTTCATGCATGAATACTATTGTCAAGAAAAGGCTCAATTTTATTACTTAGATTTAAAGGGGAGCCCTATATGCAACTTTTTCCCCAAAATAAACGTAACTATAGCCTTTTTATTTTACCATTTATGACTCAAACATCTCCTGATGAGCATACTGACACCTTGTCCGCTCACAGTGGGTGCACCTATAAGCCTGTATCCTATTTTTCATATTTTCTGACGGGTCGTCTTTTCCCGCGCTGTCTGCGGATGTGACGTCAAGCGCGTTCATGTTAAACGTTTCAGATCACTCTGGCACCACCGCTAGTCAGCGAGTAGCCTACACTCGCAAGCAGTGCAATGGATTTAACGAATACACAGAAGAGACCCAGGACAACTCGGACACCAACAGTAACTCCACAGAAGACTAAAAAAGTTAAACCCCTGACAAGTGGCCAAAAAAGGTCGAAGATTGAGAGAGACCGGCGCATTGCAAGGACTAGAGTGAACATCGGCTTCGCATTTGACTTCGCATATATATATATATATATATATAAACAAAAATAAATATGAATAGTGCATCAGTAATGTAAAGTCTTTTTGGGTGTCTAGAAAAGCGCTATATAAAACTGATGGATTATTATATAGCCATGTAAAGCTACATTATATTGTTTGTTGTTTCTATATCTTAACAAAAAATAAGAGGTAAATGAAGATGTAAAGTGTGATGCATTTTATTTCACATAAGACATGTAGTCAATAAATATTGCTAAATAGTATTATGTATATGTGTCTTTCATACTTGGTGATAGTAAGCTACTTGTGTATAATAAGTGGTCAAGGACAGTGCTCAGTCGTCAAGGACAGTGCTCAGATTTGTGTTTTTAATATTCTACGAAAGTTTCGGTCTGTGCGCCCTTCATCAGCGTGTATGCCAATGGCGAAATGGGTTTATTTATTTATTTAATGTATTAATTTTTTGTGTAGTTTGTCAGCTACACGTTTGACGTTTTGATAAGAGAACACTTATGTCAAACATTATATGTATTTGACTGTTCTTACCTCTGTAAACATAATGTTGACCTCCTTGCAGCAGATGACTTGTGAAGTGTGCACGTACGAGCGCGCGCTGCGAGAGCGAGCAGAAATGAAGAGCAGTTCTGTTTTTTGGCCACAGGTGTCAGAAAAACGCATATAGCCCCTTTAATGTCAAGTGGTGTAACCAAGTACAAAGTAATATACGCTATGTTGCCAAAAGTTTTGGGACGCCTGCATTTACGTGCACATGAACTTTAATGCCATCCCATTCTTAATCTGTAGGGTTTAATATGGAGTTGGCCCACCCTTTGCAGCTATAGCAGCTTCAACAGCTTCATATTTCGTCAGGCACTGATGTTGGACGAGAAGGCCTGGCTCTCAGTCTCCGCTCTAATTCATCCCAAAGGTGTTCTGTCGGGTTGAGGTCAGGACTCTGTGCAGGCCAGTCAAGTTCCTCCACAACAAACTCCATGTCTTTATGGAGCGACGCTTTGTGCACTGGAGCGCAGTCATGTTGGGGCAGGAAGGAACCATCCCCAAACTGTTCCCACAAAGTTGGGAGCATGAAATTGTCCAAAATGTCTTGGTGAAGCATTAAGAGTTCCTTTCACTGGAACTAAGGGGCCATGCCCAACCCCTGAAAAACAACCCCACACCACAATCCCCCCTCCACCAAACTTTACACGTGGCACAATGCGGTCAGGCAAGTCCCGTTCTCCTGGCAACCGCCAAACCCAGACTCGCCCATGGGATTGCCAGACAGAGAAGCGTGATTGGTCACTCAGAGAACACGTCTCCACTGCTCTAGAGTTCAGTGGTGGCGTGCTTTACCCCACTGCATCCCACGCTTTGCATTGCACTTGGTGATGTAAGGCTTGGATGAGCTGCTCGGCCATGGAAACCCATTCCATGAAGCTCTACACACTGTTCTTGAGCTCATCTGAAGGCCACAGAAGTTTGCAGGTCTGTAGCTGCGCACTGTGACCCTCAGCATGCGCTGACCCCGCTCTGTGATTTCACTTCGTGGCTGAGTTGTTCCCAATTGCTTCCACTTTGTTATAATCCCACTAACAGTTGAGCGTGCTTGATTTATACACCTGTGGCCATGGACCTCTCTTCTTTTTCTTTTTTTTTTAATACAAATATCATGAATTATTCATAAATATGATTATGTTTTTGGAGAGTTGCACCACATGACATTTTACAACCTACACTATTTTTGCCTTGTCATAGATGAGGTCAAAATAACTGATATTTTAAGAGATTTATTGACCTAGACACACAGTCCAGAGGGTCATGATATAATTTCCTGATATTTCCAAAATGAACTTTAATACAGAAATTTAAAAAATGCTCAACGTTGAAGTTGCATATCACGTCATTGACCCTATTACCCAAAGTTGAAGCACAAATCTGAAAACAAAACAAACTGCATCTGTATCATTATTATGTCTCTAAACCGAAATGAGCATTGAGTCAACATCCCACCTAATCTGTAACCTCCAGGAAGCCTAGAAGCCTTTCCACCAAACCCAAGCACTTTGGCTTAATTTACTTCTATTCTCAGCCGACTCCCTGGCTGTTTTCACAGGGACATCGCTGCAGGACTCTCATTTCATACTGCGCCTGCCAGCTGACTCATGAAAAATACACAGCAACCCGCTCCAGTGTCTCGTTGCATTTAGCACTTACACTAACCAAACCCCATTGTTATTTTAGCTCAACACTGAGGAATATGCTGAATGCCTCTTCTGAGCACCTTGCTTGTTTTTTGAAGGAGCAGCCCTCCTGCATTTCTATTTATGTTTCGAAAATGAGCCCTTCCCTATACAGTATATAATGGATCGGGACCTGGAGAACAAGGCCACAAACTTTACATGTTCAGTGGAAAGACACAGATTCTGTCTGATCAACAACTTTTCCCATGCTCTAGATGCATCATTCCTCGTTCATGCGCATCATTTTTGTTACTCTGAAATCATATTATATTTGAATTTGTCATCTAATCCATGCATCACTGTCATTTTACATCAGCATGTCATGCACCCAAAACTGGCATGATACATCACTGTTGTCCCGATCTGATGACACTTATTTAACACTGAAAGATGCAATGCAAAATATGCCCATAACATACAGAAACACAGGCAGCTTGGGAATAGATGAGTGAGAGGAATGAATAAAAAAGCCAGAATCTGAGAGAAAAAAGACAGACAGATGGGCCTGGAAGGGAGAGAGGAGGTCCAACTTGGACTGTTGAAGTGTTTCTTATGTAATACCACACTCGTACTTGTGTGCCAAAGCTTTTTAGCATGTTTGTAAACCTGGCAGGTCTAAAGCGCAGCTTTGAAATCAATATTTGAAATAAGTTTTCATCTGTCTTCTGTCCTAAGAAACACAGATAAATTGAAAAAACACTTTCAGGCAGAACTGAACCTGCCATGCCGTATCCATTTTATTGTAACTGATGGGTTTGCGGCCTAATTAACTCAATCTTTTGTGTAAAACATCAACATTCTTGTCCGGGGCAGAAGGTTATGCAAAAAGTCAGTGTGTGTGTGTGCGTGTGTGTTTTAAATTCAAGACACAGCAAATGGCAGCTGTGAATAACAATTTAAAGAATAACGACGTAATGTTTTGAGAATAATTTCGTAATTGACCTTTTACGAGAATATAGTCATAATAGTTTCATGTAATAAACAGATTCATTATTTCGAGAAACAGTCATAGCATTATGAGATTAAATTAGCAATGAAAATAACACCAAACACGACATTCTTCTCCTAATTGTATTATATTTCTCACGTACTCACATAATATAGTGAGTTTAATCTCATTTTCATGTAACTTTGACTTTATTCGCCAAATATTGGTATTTTAATCTCATAATGTTATTCTAAATGTTATTAAAAGGCCTGTAAAAAGGCCAATTATAAGATTAATATAAAATCATATACTACACTCTAAAACATGCTTGGTTAAAAATAACCCAAATTGGGTTGAAAATGGACTAACCCAGCATTTGGGTTGTTTTAACTCAGCGGTTGGGTTAAATGTTTGCTTAAAACCACCCAATTGCTGGGTTAGTCCATTTTCAACCCAACTTGGGTTATTTTTAACCCAGCATTTTTTTTAGAGTGTAGAACCACACAAAACCAGAATGGAAAATTAAATATATATATATATATATATATATATATATATATATATATATATATATATATATATATATATATATATATATATATGGAAATAAAAATTTAAGTTAATTTAATTTTTAAACTGTACAAAATAACTAGCGTCCCATACACTTTAAAAACTTGGATAGACACGATAAAACCAATGGATTATTTCCATTGTGATCCCAGATGTTATTAAAAATGATGGAGGCATGTACAAAAGAGACAAGGCAATATCTCCCAACCAATATTAATTCAAAATAACAACAATCAACAATCACATAATACACATCCAATATCCTAACTATAATCACTTAATTGAAATAAAATTAATTAAATGAAATACAAAGTGGTATATTTTTGGAATCGTTAAGGCCCCAGTGAAAGCTTTTGTCCCGTTATGTTAAATGTGATTCCATTAATTTGACCTGCTGTCTCAGCTCTAAGGAATCCCTTGGATATCCTGTGTGTCCGAGCAGGATGATCCATTCGGCAGTATCGACACTGATTTGCGTGTTTTACCACCCACATTGTTTGCAATGGCAGCGTCCCAATGACTATCTGTCAGCGTCGGCCACTACTGTTTGATTACAGTGTGCCACATGCATCAGTCAACACATGCTGCAACACACATGTGTATATATGTGTTTGGAGGCAGCCGAGGGAGAGAGGAAGTATCAGGTGTGGGTTTGGTTAACAGAGGGGTTTTCCTCTGTCAGTACGCACCTAAAGAGCAGCCTCGAGGGCCCGTGGGCATCGGGTGCTGAAAGCTCGGCCTCTGTCCGAACAGATGTGAAGAGGGTTGAATGCGGTTATACATGTGAGAGAAAGCATACAATGCAGACCAGGACAATTCCTTCTGTTTTTCTGCATTGATTCAATCTATCTACTTAAACGTGTAAAGCCTGACATATGAAATAACAGCCTCTAGACAAAATACAATACTGTATATTAAAAAAATCAAATTTTTGTTAAGTATCATATTTGATATATCTGGCTTTTATGCCTCACATTGTATGATATAATGAGAATATGAAGTTCATGAGCAAAAATATGCAATTTGGTGCAAATGCTGATATTTATTGCCAAAAAGTAAGATACAATTCTGATGCTAGTAATGTAAATCAATGGGATCTTTATAACAATATAGCAGATACTTACACAAAATGCATATAAACAGGGGTGCCACTGGGGGGGTTGGGGTTAAGGACGATTCAAAGGGCCCGCACACTTTTGGGGCCCCCAGAGATCGGTTTTATTAGTAGTAAAAGTACTAGTAGTAATGTAATAGAAATTAAATGGACTGCATTTATATAGCGCTTTCAACAGACCCATGGCCATCCAAATCGCTTTACACATTGCCTCACATTCTCCCATTCACACAACGACGGCGGTGTCAGCCATGCAAGGCGCAATCCAGCTCATCGGGAGCAGCTGGGGTTAGGTGTCTTGTTCACTGACACCTGGACACTTGGTCAGGTGGAACCGGGGATTGAACCACCAACCTTCCGGTTTGTAGACAACCTACATGAACCACTGAGCCACTGCCGCCCCTAAATTATAAAGGTATAATCTACCAAAGTTACAAATAAAACTAAATTATGGCTTATTTCTAGCCTGATGTTGTCATACTCAATTCTAGTCAGAATTTGAGTCTGATACTGCTCCGTTGGGCTGTGATTATGGGGCGTGTTTAAACCGAACCAGGAAAGACCTCAATTGGATAGACCTACAACCAATCAGAGCAATGGAGCGACGCATAACTAGTTGTCAAATGTCAACAGAACTCAACTGCACTGTGTTGCCAAGTCCGCGGGTTGAAGCGACCCCAATTATGTGATATACAGACCCAGGAATGCAAAATTTAGCAGCAGTCCAGCCAAAATAACACATATTTTACCCCCCAAATGCCATTTTCCCGGAGAACCCCCCCACCCGGAAAGCTATTGGGCTTGTTTTTGGCTAGTTTTGAGTAGCAATTGGGCGGGTTTTGTTGTAAAACTTGGCAACCCTGTCTGCAAGCAAGCTAGAATAAGTCACGTTAGAAGAAGAAGATGAATGTAAACGATCTTTGCCGGTGTTGTAAAAAAAGAATTTAAGGATACACAGAGTACTTACCAACACCATCATCATTTCTGAGAGAAATAGTGAAGGTGAACGCATATACGAACAAGTTCTCCGTTTAGGATTAGAGCAAATTCAACCCAAGCGCCTTTGATGACGTGGATGATTACGTTACTGTTTATCATCTGTCCATCATCGTCTAAAGCCCGCCCTGACAATTTCATTGGTCCGAACAGTTTCTGTTCGGGCATAATTACTTCTCTATGGATCAAGTCCAGACCGAACTGCCCGTGCAAATTTTTTGGTGGGCGGGGCTAAGTTCGTCTGGCATCCAGGCTAGCTTATTTCTGCATTTCTGGCAAAATCCGGCAAAACGCTCCCCTCATGAACCGCTCACGCTCACCAGTAAAACTATGTTCGCTCAAATCCCGCTCCGACATGACATTTCTCTGTACTGTAGGCTACTATATTTGTTGTAGCCATTAAGAAATGGTATTTCGTTTCATATTTATGTTTAAATATTATAATGTTATTTTTCTAATGTCATCTTTGTTTGATTATGAAAAGTGAACAGCATGAGATAGCTTGGACAATATGTCGGGAGACATGGAGTGGGTGAGACATGATTTTGACCACTTCATTAAGTTTTGTTTTGTAGAAAGCCTTTCTTTAAAATGAATGTCATTTTGTATAAATTGTATCTTAATTGTAATCAATGTTTCATCAACCAATTGCCTGGTTTTAATAAAAAAAACACACAATAATCATGACATGGAGGCGCCGGCACGATCACCTGCATTACACGTGAACTAGAGCGCGTCTCATAAGTGAACCAAAACTCTACTACTTGCCTCACAGACATGACATATTTCTATATAGAAATGTATACTTTTAAATGAAACAATTCAAAATGAAAAGAAACAAGCTACTCTCTGTTTATGTAACCCGTATGAAATGTGCATTTCCCTCACACGTTCACTGCGAAGATGAAGACACTGACACAGCAACACATTCTCATGAAATGCGTATATATTGCACGAATTGCATTTTTTGTGTGATTTATGCGCCAAAATTTGTTTTTACGTGCATTTGATACGCATTGTCAGTGGTGTGGGGTACGTGCATATTACGTATCATATTTACGTGAAAACTGCGTAACATATGCATGTAAAAACTCATTTTGGTATAATAAAATGAGTTTTTACGATAAATACAATTCGTGCTATAGATACGCATTTTCATGAGATCAGGCTGGGCCCAGAAAAAACTAGTTTATTCATAAACATTTAAAATGTCTCCTTGCTATTTTTTGACACATTCATAATCATTACTTTTGCCGGTTCTTTGTGGCAAGCTTTCTGCGTGCGCTTGAGTGCGGAATAGGCTAATGTATTATGTAAACGCTCATTATGGTTTAGAACTCTCTCCAGTATAT
Source organism: Romanogobio albipinnatus (assembly GCA_023566225.1). Classification (NCBI taxonomy): domain Eukaryota; kingdom Metazoa; phylum Chordata; class Actinopteri; order Cypriniformes; family Gobionidae; genus Romanogobio; species Romanogobio albipinnatus. The sequence goes on along the minus strand of CM042257.1, from coordinate 46,153,287 downwards.
ATATATTTATGTAATTAAATTAATAAAAGTGCTTAGTCGACTAATGGCTTAAATCAGGGGAGTCCAATCCTGCTCCTGGAGGGCCACTGTCCTGCAGAGTTTAGCTCCAACCCCAATTAAACACACCTGTACCAGCTAATCAAGGTCTTATTAGGCATACTAGAAACTTCCAGGCAGGTGTGTTGAGGCAAAACTCTGCAGGACAGGAGCCCTCCAGCACCGACTTTGGACACCCTTGGCTTAAATGACTAAAACTAGTCCAGTAGAAAAAACTTTAGTCGGGGGCAGCCCTACTTATTTCACATATTTTTGAACCAGCATGTCACATTCTGGGTTGATATAGGGCAGTTTTATTAAATTGCAGACAAAGATTTTAGATAGCTAGGTTGGATTGTATGTTTGGTTTGGCCCAACCTCATATTCTTTCATAGGGCCCAAAATTGCTAGCGGCTCCCCTGCATAAAAATATCAATATCTGCCAATAATATGACTTAAATGATATTTAAATGCTTAGTTTATGATCAAAGCTCTGTAGTTTTATTAAATGTTCATCTTGAAATATTACTAACAATATAAAAGTTATACTTACTTTAACCATGAGCAGAAGGTGGACGTTTTAGCAATTACTGTATACTAAAATTACTTTTCGTTGCTAAAACACGTCTATACTATCAATCAGACAACACAAAGCATGTATAGATTGTGTGCAACAGGTTTATCAGCAAGGTTTTGATCATATTGATCATTTAGAGGCCTTAGAAATTTGCATATCAAGTAACAGCACATTTTTAAAACATTTTTACCGGTTGTCCATTTTCATAAGGTTTAAATAGCGATGAGAACGCTAGCTCTGGGATCTCAACTTACCCTGAGTCTACAAATATCCTCAAGTTGATCAAGTTCTTTGAGAGAGATGTATCATTAAATCCTTTTATAAATGCAGCCTTCGAGCCAATTAAACATCCAAGAAAAACAGGAAACCCTAAATATGTGGTTGTAATCTGTAAACGGATTGACTACATCTCTGGTTTGGTCTTAACAAACTTTTTTAAATGTTAGATATTCCAAACTCGCATTTGGCCGGTAAATGCAATCCCTCCGGCTCGTACTGTAATTTAGAGAAGAGTTTCTACGGCCATTAAGAGGACGTATCATCTTACTGTAAAAAGCTGATTCAGTGCATTCAGTGCATATGTGAGATGGTGGTCCAGTGGGTTAAACCATGGAACTGATATGCAGAAGGTTGCTGGTTTGATCCCAGCGCTCACCACCAGTGTGTCCTTGAGCAAGGCACTTTACTCCATGTTGCTCCAGGGGGATTGTCCCTGTAATAAGGGCACTGTAAGTCGCTTTGGATAAAAGCGTCTGCCAAATGCATAAATGTAAATGTGCATTCACCGTCTTATATGTCAATAGAACGTCTGAATGTGAAGTTTGCTTTGTGCTTCAGCTTCTAATGAGATGTAATATCTGGCCAAAATCAGTCCTAGATATTTTATTTCGATAGTCTATACAATTCTAAGTAACTTTGCAACATGTCAACTCACTCTCACTAGAGTATCACTGTAAACCCGAATATGTTGGCAAAACTCAAAGATTTTGAGGAAATCAATTTAAAAAGAATTTAAGTTAAGAAATTTTGTTTAAAGAGTTAGTTCACCCAAAAATGATTACTCACCAACAAGTCATCTTAGGTGTATATGACATTCTTATTTCTGATGAATACAGAGTTTTATTAAAAAATCCTGGCTCTTCCAAGCTTTGTGCGTTCACACCGCCGCTGGCGAGAGCGTCAAAATTCGCTCTGGCTGCCCTGCCAGCAACGCTGTAGAAAGATTCGTGGACGCGCTGACACTCTGACGTAGATCGAATGCATGATCTTTTTTAACTTTATTTAAAGGAGCCGCTAAGCAAACATGCATGTTGATCATATTTGTACAGACTGACCAGAAGTAGGGTATAAGTTAACCTCATGAAATGTTTTAAATCTGAAAGTTAAAAAAAATGATTGATGAAAAGAACTTAACAATAATAGTTACATGTTTGCTAATGAAATAAACCAATTAAAAGCCATTTGTGTGGTGTGGCTTTTGTGTTCATGGTTTCCATTTTGCTTGGGAACTGTCACAATTTACCAGTGTGAGTGCCTGTGATTACCAGCAGAGGGCACTCCACCCCGGACTGTCACTCCTTCATATACTACATTACCCATAATCCTTTGCCCGGACTCATTAGCACTCACTGTTTACACCTGTGTCTCATTTCCCTGTTCACTTCACCCTATAATAGCTTGATTATCTCAGTCATTCATTGCGATGTCTTGTTTTGTCTCACACTGCATTTCTGAGCGTTATCCGTGGTTTCATGTCTCTCTGTTTCTTTGGAATGCTTGCCTCTGTCCCTTGTTCTGTTTGCCTGATTGGACTGCCTTCCTGTGTTTGACCTTTTGCCTTTTCTCTGACTACGATTGTGGATTATAGTGATGGCAAAGTGAAGCTTTCTGAACCAGTGAAGATTTCAGCACAATTGTATCAGAAAAAGGTTCATTACTTGAAGCTTTTTGAATCAGAGCTCGACGAGGACCTCTGCTGGTGAAAGAGAGGGAAATCACTGTGTCGCAAAATGTTTTGCAACCATTATCTTAGAAGCAAAAATTAATTAATGGATAGATGAATGAATCAATAAATTAAATACATGACGACAATCTGTTCCATTGCATACTCCTAGTAACTCAAACCAATAAAGATAACATTTTGTATTGTGAATGTGGACATGTTTCCTGTTTGTGAATAAATAAAACTTATGAATAAAGGAAGTAGGCCTAGACTAAATAAATGCAGGTGCATGCACACACACACACACACACACACACACACATATATATTTATATATATATATATATATATATATATAGAGAGAGAGAGAGAGAGAGAGAGAGAGAGAGAGAGAGAGAGAGAGATTTAGTAGATTCATGTAATTGTCAATAACAACAATATTTTTTAACCACTTAATTTTTTCAATACTTGAAAATGAACAAAGTTGGGGGAAAAAAGTAGGCTGGTTTTCACCAATTTATATATATATATATATATATATATATATATATATATATATATATATATATATATATATATATACAGGGAGTGCAGAATTATTAGGCAAGTTGTATTTTTGAGGATTAATTTTACAACATTAATGATTAAACAACAACCATGTTGTCAATGAACACAAAAAACTCATTAATATCAAAGCTGAATATTTTTGGAAGTAGTTTTTAGTTTTAGCTATTTTAGGGGGATATCTGTGTGTGCAGGTGACTATTACTGTGCATAATTATTAGGCAACTTAACAAAAAACAAATTTATACCCATTTCAATTATTTATTTTTACCAGTGAAACCAATATAACATCTCAACATTCACAAATATACATTTCTGACATTCAAAAACCAAAAAAACAAACAAATCAGTGACCAATATAGCCACCTTTCTTTGCAAGGACACTCAAAAGCCTGCCATCCATGGATTCTGTCAGTGTTTTGATCTGTTCACCATCAACATTGCGTGCAGCAGCAACCACAGCCTCCCAGACACTGTTCAGAGAGGTGTACTGTTTTCCCTCCTTGTAAATCGCACATTTGATGATGGACCACAGGTTCTCAATGGGGTTCAGATCAGGTGAACAAGGAGGCCATATCATTAGATTTTCTTCTTTTATACCCTTTCTTGCCAGCCACGCTGTGGAGTACTCGGACGTGTGTGATGGAGCATTGTCCTGCATGAAAATCATGTTTTTCTTGAAGGATGCAGACTTCTTCCTGTACCACTGCTTGAAGAAGGTGTCTTCCAGAAACTGGCAGTAGGACTGGGAGTTGAGCTTGACTCCATCCTCAACCCGAAAAGGCCCCACAAGCTCATCTTTGATGATACCAGCCCAAACCAGTACTCCACCTCCACCTTGCTGGCATCTGAGTCGGACTGGAGCTCTCTGCCCTTTACCAATCCAGCCACGGGCCCATCCATCTGGCCCATCAAGACTCACTCTCATTTCATCAGTCCATAAAACCTTAGAAAAATCAGTCTTGAGATATTTCTTGGCCCAGTCTTGACGTTTCAGCTTGTGTGTCTTGTTCAGTGGTGGTCGACTTTCTGCCTTTCTTACCTTGGCCATGTCTCTGAGTATTGCACACCTTGTGCTTTTGGGCACTCCAGTGATGTTGCAGCTCTGAAATATGGCCAAACTGGTGGCAAGTGGCATCTTGGCAGCTGCACGCTTGACTTTTCTCAGTTCACGGGCAGTTATTTTGCGCCTTGGTTTTTCCACACGCTTCTTGCGACCCTGTTGACTATTTTGAATGAAACGCTTGATTGTTCGAAGATCACGCTTCAGAAGCTTGGCTATTTTAAGACTGCTGCATCCCTCTGCAATATATCTCACTATTTTTGACTTTTCTGAGCCTGTCAAGTCCTTCTTTTGACCCATTTTGCCAAAGGAAAGGAAGTTGCCTAATAATTATGCACACCTGATATAGGGTGTTGATGTCATTAGACCACACCCCTTCTCATTACAGAGATGCACATCACCTAATATGCTTAATTGGTAGTAGGCTTTCCAGCCTATACAGCTTGGAGTAAGACAACATGCATAACGAGGATGATGTGGTCAAAATACTCATTTGCCTAATAATTCTGCACTCCCTGTATAAAGCTGCAGAACAAAAGCCAAATATATTATCAACCTTATTAAGTGAACTCAAATGAAAGTGTTCCCACATTTCAGAACCATGACAAAGTCTCGCAACAATAAACTAGCGCAATACAACAGTTCTAACAACCCGTGTCGCGCATTTTTAAACCTTTTTGAATCAGAGTACGAAGCAGTCACGTGGGTGTGTGTGAAACGAAGCTTCGGACGTCATTGGTCACGTGATTTTGATAGAATGAATCAAGCATCGATACAAAGCTTCACTGAAAATCGTTTCATTTTTTTGACACACGCTTCAGAGCTTTGGTGTCACTGTTAACATCAATAGTGGATTACCCTTTAAATAAAGTTGTATTTGGATCCTCAACCTTCAGTCTCGGAGCAGTCCGTTACAGGAACTAATGCGGTCGGAACCAATGTTCATTTAACTTAAAACTGTCATGTAATCTCAACATAAATATGTTTAGTAATGGAAACTTGGCTAGCTTCAACTAGCTAAATCAATAAATGCTACCTTGCTAATTGGTAACACATTGCTTTGATAGCATTAGCAAAGCATAGCGCTTGCTGAATGAGGACAGCAATATAAAACATTTAACATATATCTGTTCTCAAACTAACCTCATGATAGTTCACCCAAAAATTTAAATTCTGTCATCATTTACTCGCCCTCAAGTTCTTCCAAACCTGTATACATTTCTCTGTTCTGCTATACACAAAGGAAGATATTTGGAAGAAGGTTTGTAACAAGCAGATCTCGCCCCCTCGACTTAGTATTTTTTTCCTACTGTGGTAGTCAATGGGGGGCGAGATCTGCTTGGTTACAAACATTATCTTCTTTTGTGTTCATCAGAACAAAGAAATGTAAAGAATTTAAATTGTTGGGTGAACTATCCCTTTAACATTAATCTTGCACAAAAAGAAACATAATTTTAGAATTTATTCTCCCTTGTGAGTGTCGTGGCAAAGCATGCTGGGAAATAGAAATCCCAGCCCAGTTTTGGTTAAGTTTGTCTAAATGAAAAGAAACAAGTTCATAAAACTCAAAACACAAACTTAAAATGTGTCAGTTTTGAGAACTCAAAAGAAAAAGAAAGTTGTGAATATTCATAAAAGTTGGTTTGATTGAACAAATGTGTTTAATTTGAGTTGGCTCTACTCAAACCAATTACTTTGAGCGGTAGGGTTAGTACGTTGACATATACTTTCAAAGTTACTCGTAGTCTGTCGAGTGGACCATCGAAAAAGGGTGTTACCAATGACTTTATCATTTTTATCAATTACCATCAACATTCTTTTCCTCTTAGAGCCATTGAAGCATAATAAACCTGCATATTTTTCAAGAAAATAACCTGCGAGAAGCACTTCTAAACAAACCGACTAATTGCTAAGCATAGCAGATTCTCAAAAGAGGAAATGAGAAATAAGTGGCTGAGATATGAGAAATGAAACAGCAGCTCCTGTAAACTACCCGTTCGCCATCCTCATCTTTAACCCAAACAGCCCCTAAACACTTCACCCCCAGGTCAACGAAAATTCAATCATTCTGAAAACATAAAACACCAGGCCTCCCATAATCCCCCAGTGGTATGTTTCCACTTTAGCAATAATTGTATTTTCTCTTCAGATATCTAATAGAACAGCAGCAGCAATGGCTTGGTGCTTGTTTAATTTCTTCCATCTGTTCTCCTTTGGACCCGAAGAGATGTCGAACAAAAGGGGGAGGCCATTAATAGGAATACAGTTTACAGAAGTGCCAGCAGAGCCTGTAGGTTCGGCCTGGAGCAGGCCAAGAATTTCACCTCATACTTTTAGGCAGAAAAATCTTTCCTCAAATCCTCAAACGCATGGAGCAGCTCATTCATCTTTATGAAGATCTCCAAAAGACTGTTGTCAAAATGTTTATGCAATTCTGTATATAATCAGCAGACGGAATTTGAAACTCTGAACAATATATATTTAATGGGGAATAATAGCAGGGTGCTTTCAGTTTGCGCCATGAAGAAAAAACTCAAAATATCTGTCCTTAATAACTACTGAATTGTGAGGCAGCTCGGGTATTTATATATGAAGCATTGAGTATTAAGTAATACATTTTTACTGCGAAAAAGCCCAGACTTAAAGCATTGGCCAAGAAGCAAGCACTTGCAGATGTGTTGAAATGAAAGTTGTTTCCTTAGTCATCGGCGACATCTAGAGGAGGAAACTGATAGTGAAATCCAAATCCCATGTATATTCAAGACACTTTTGCCTACATACTTTGTGTTTTGTGAACATGTCGCTTGGGTGAGTAATTGTTATGCTATGCTATATTGAACATTTAAAGGAAAGATAAAAATAACAATCCCAGGTTGCATCATTCATCCCATGCTATATGCCTACATTTATACAAATGTGTTCCCTTAAGTACTGGGACAAAACTAAAATACAATGGCATGTATTAAGGAATAATCACTCGGTATATATAGGGCAAAACAATCAAATGCAAAAATACTGTGTCAGCTATTGTACAGATGTAGCAGCTCATAATGTAATTATTGTAATAAATAACAATCAAATAATGTTCATAATGTATATAAACAGCTAACACCTAACCCTAACATTTTTAGGGATTTCATGAGAAATTACATATAAACTCACCATGTAATATTGTCATGATTGTAATAGCTTCAAAAATAATAAAATAATATTACTATAAAGGTGCACTATGTAACTTTTCCGTCCGCTAGAGGTCGCCTGTTCAAAACAAAGGCGTAGTTTGATGACGGCACGTTTGAGCGCAGAATCTTGGGACATGTGGTCTTCACCTCACAGCCGGTGGGAAAGAGTCGGGATAGGACTCGGGCAGAAATCATGTTGATGGATGTGATTATTAATGTTACTGTAGTCTGAAGCAGAGCAGGGCCGAGTGTTGTGGAGCTGAGGAACCGCTGGAGCGATTGTTAATAAGATGAACGCAACACACGCCTCGCGAGCAGCGGGACTTTTATTATGTCACAGTCGTCGGCGCCATTTCCGCTCCTCCGCTCATGAGTGTGAGGTAACGCAGCTCTGTTGATCATATCAGACACATCTGAGTGTGTTAATGATGTGATGACGTTACTCTGTGCGTTCTCTCAGCGGCTGCTATGACACTTGTTCACACTGCAGTGAGAGTAAAGCGTTTCTGCAAAATAAAACCGGAAACCGAGAGTAACGCAGATATGACGCCATCGACAGGCGACTCCCTCACACGTCCCGGTTCCTTGGTTAAAATAGCAATTTTTCTCACGATTTACAGATAGTTGGGAACATTTTGGGATATTGTAAGTACTCAACTGAACAAAATATATAACACTGGCCTAGTGGTTTTTGGATATTTTACTGCAAAAATGTTACATAGTGCAGCTTTAATGAAGGCAAGCCGGTGGAGGCAGTGATGCTTTGGGCAATGTTCTGCTGGGAAACCTTGGGTCCTGCCATCCATGTGGATGTTACTTTGACACGTACCACCTACCTAAGCATTGTTGAGACCATGTACAGCCTTTCATGGAAACGGTATTCCCTGGTGGCTGTGGCTCTTTCAGCAGATAATGCTTCAGGAATGGTTTGAGGAGCACAACAACGAGTTTGAGGTGTTGACTCGGCCTCCAAATTCCCCAGATCTCAATCCAATCGAGCATCTGTGGGATGTGCTAAACAAACAAGTCCAATCCATGGAGCCCCACCTTGCAACTTACAGGACTTAAAGGATCTGCTGCTAACATCTTGGTGCCAGATACCACAGCACACCTTCAGGGGTCTAGTGGAGTCCATGCCTCGACGGGTCAGGGCGGTTTTGGCAGCAAAAGAGGGACCAACACAATATCAGTCATAATGTTATGCTTGATCAGTGTATGAATTATATATTCGTTTTTAATATTTTTAAATTGTAATAATTTCACACACCATCGGGCCCTAAAAAGCTAACCCACCCTAACCCCATTGGAATTGCTCAGATTATTTGATTTGTGTTCCTATTTCTACCTCTCAGTTTTTCTCTTTCATTGCCAGTGTGTTTTGTTTATTTGATTACAAGTTTACAAACTGTCCCCTATGACAACATTAAAATGGACGTAGTGTCCGTGACGTCACCCATAGGATTCTGAAGAGCAGTTTTGAAGTGTAAAGTAGGGTCGAGCTGGCCGTTGCCATCTTGGCGTGTCACTCCTCGATAACAGAAAATGGGCAAAGAGGCGGGACGTGGGCGGAGCTGAGGTGACGCGATGACTAACAGTCAGCAGACAAACGGCAATCCACCTGTCACTCAAAGTGGCCACGCCCTTAATTATGCAGAACTTTAAGGCTTTATATAATGTAAACTAATGAGTTATAAAAAAAATTCACCCCCCTCACAGTCGTCATGAAGGGCAAAATTAGTCGTAAAGACCAAAACCACAATTTGTACCAGACTGTAAACATGTGTTTTTCTGCTGTAAAGTTGGGCATTTTAACATGAGCTCAATGAGATTCTCTAGTGGCCAGTCGATGAATTGCAGTTTAAGCCACTTCCGTGTTGGCTTCAAGAGAAACTGCGGGAGGTTGTGCTTGTCTTCAGTCTGGACCCCACCCTTCTTGTTATCTCCTTATTGTTTAATTAACCCCACCTGTTCCCTCCTGATTATCACCCTTTATAGTCTCCTCGTGTTTGCAGTCTGGTGTCGGATCGTTGTCTTTTGTCTCCTATTTTTCCTGTGATCCTTGATGTTCTGTTCTAAGTTGGTGTTGTTATTTCTATTTTTATTTTTCCCCCTCATGGGTTTTTGGGTTTGTATTATGTTTATTTTGTCAATAAATCACCCATCTCTGCAACTGAGTCCTCAATCCAGTTTTTCCTTGGTTTGACGTGATAGAACGAATCGACCATTAGAGGACTCAGCAGGAGGTGGATTTTCTTTGTTCCCCATCCTCCTCCATGGAACCCTTAGGATACCTACTGAGCATGCGGTATGTGAACTCTAAATACAAAGCGGATGTAAGAGAGTTCGCTTGCCAGTTCCTGGTGGACGTGGACCATTTGGTCCACAATGAGTTGGAGAGTAAGGAGGCTTTCAATCTCTGCTTGGATATGCCACTTTGTCCAGGGGAGATGGAGAGGCTGAGGAAGCAGGGATTCTGGGACTTTGTCTACCACCTGAAAGAGTCCAATCGTCTTCGGCCAGCAACATTCCTTGAAGAAAGGCTCCCTTCGTGATAGTTCCGGTGCTCCCGAGTCCGGTGGTTCCAGTTTTGGTGGTCCCGAGTCCGGTGGTCCAGAGTCTGGTGGTCCCGATTCAGGCATCTAGCCCTGCCGGGGAGGGCTCCGGCCCGAGCACAGAGTCCGGGGAGGGCTCCGCTTCCCATGTCGAGTCCAGAGAGGGCTTCGCTTCCTGTGTCAAGTCCAGAGAGAACTTGGCCTCCTGAAGAACTTGAGAACTTATTATTATTATTATGATTATTATTAGCAAATATTCCCAAAATGATTATTTCCAAAATAGAATTAGACCTAGATTTTCGTTCACTGTTCTATTTCATTATGCTTTATAAAAATAAAAAATACCCCCCCCCCCCCCCCCAGTGTTCAAGACATGGTTACGGCCTTGCATTAACTCATGATTATCTGTGCATTAATTAAGAATGAATTAATGCATATTAGTGCACCCGTATTGTAAAGTGTTACCAAGTCTTTAAAGTTTAACATATTTGAATGGAAGCGAAGTACAGAGTGTCATTGGCCTACATGTCAAAGGCTGTTAATGAGGATCATTAAAGACACACAGATGCCTTACAGAAAACGGCTGTGTGAAGGGCAAACACGCGTCAGGTAGCAGTGGGTAAATCTTCACTTCCATTTGCGTCATAGTCATGTCATTGCGTTTGCTTCTGTCACTATGGGGGGACCTGGCCGAACAGAGATAACAGACAACAACCTGCTAAAGCCAACAAGGACATGCCGCAATTTCCAACATTTGTCTCTTCATTGATGTTATCGTCTAATGACGTCTAAACAAGATCCAACCCACCATAATTCCTGAAGTAAGCTGTAAAATATACATATTTGTGATAGGCCTATTTAAACAAAAAAATAGGCTATGGCAACTATAAATGAGGCATAAACACATACATTTATTCATGGCATTTGTCACAAACAAAAGATGGCATGATCAAAAATTGCCTATAGTAGGCTATACCTACCCTACCTTTTTAGAAAAGGTTAGCATAAGAAAAAAGGCGGCCTTAATGGTGTATGTGTCCGATTCATTAAAATGAGGCATGCAGTTTATTTAACTTTAGTCATGATGTTTGGCTTGAAAGGCTGCCTGTTCACTCTTATCTGTGCAGGGTGAGCAGACAAACCCTTGTGTAAACTGAGATGTACATTTATAGTTGGTTTGAATGCACTGTCACACCAGTCCATCTCAGCTGCAGGTGCAAACTCATACTAGAAGGGAATATTCTGGCTGTTGCATTGATCCGCACGGTCAGACATGAAGTCACTGAGCATTTACCTCTTTGGGATTTTTGCTTTTGTGTCATCCGATGCCATTTCCGCCTCGACAGATGCGCAAAAGATACCTAATGCAATTAAGATGCGCAACTGGAATGAAATATTCCAGATAAAAGATTTGACACGCAATGCTCCGACCAATAGGAAGGCACCTGAGTTCATGATGGAGTTATATGATGCCGTTGCGCACTCAAACGGAACGCTGAAAAACAAGAAAGTGCTGGAAGGAAATACTGTTAGAAGTTTCAAAGGTGTGTAAATGTAAATGGTGAATGGCTGATGTTACAGTGGACGTTTAGATGCTAATGCAGAGATTTTGTTTCTAATCTAGGACAGTCCAGTGGCTCATATCACTTCTTTAATCTGACATCATTTGGACAGGACGAGCGTGTGACCAAAGTAGAATTCCGAAGGTTTCGCCGTAAACAGCCTTTTATGGGACGGCATCCTTTTTACAAAGTAAGTTGGGCATTTAAACACTTTAAAAGCCGGTTTAAGTGTATGCAGCGGCTTATACAGCTACTATCTCTATATACTGTAAATATTCTAAGAACGTTTTCCCATTAAGTTATGAAAACGTTATTTCTGAATGACTTTCTTCTCTGATTATTCAAATGTTGACGCTCTAAAACAAGTAGTAACATTTAAAAAAAAACACTAGACAAACTGTTTTAGAAAAAAAAAAAGAATGCTCCATGAAAGATTTTGAGAACATTATTAAAAAGTAGGGGAGACCGGGGATGGGTTGTAACATTTTTTGTTTGAGCATCAGTAACTCAGTGGTTTTTTAGATGTCTCAAATTTTGATACATGGTAGCCACATTTGTCTGCTACAAATATAACTCACATGGACATGTACTACACCAGGGGTTTCAAACTGGGGTCCGGAGACCCCCAGGGGTCCTCCAGAAGGTTCTAAGGGGTCCCCAGAAAAGACAAAGCAAAAATGAATAAAGTCTACCGAACAGTTTAATTTATAAATGTTTCTCTCCTTTCTTGCCGTCTACATACTTTCCAGAATTGTATATGTTTGCTTTGTATCTTTCTGTTTTTTCTCACTATAGTCCCCTTTATCTTGCTCACTGGGGTTCTTAACACAGTGTGTAAGCTGCTTACATACATTTATTCCAAAAGTTGCTTATACAAATCATTTTTAATTGAAAATGTTCTTCTTCAGGTTTATACATCCAACATTAAGTATAGCCAATTTAAGTTAGGAAACAATATGTCACACTTGCTATTTATCTAACAGTTTAAATGTTTTTTCCATACATAAATATATAGAGATGGATTTTAGGAAGGGGGTCCCTCATTAAAAGTTCATCATATTTGGGGGTCCTTGGCATCATAAAGTTTGAAAACCCTTGTACTACACAATCACAGATTATGTGAGTTAATGTCAAATAAAAAGAGTTCCGTTGTTACAACTACTCTACTACTGGGGTGAGTTGTAACTAGTTGGGGATAGTGTAACACTGAGAGGTAATTTGATGAAATAACACTCACACTATCCAGTTTTTGAAGCATAAAGAAAGAACAGTTTGTACGGTATAAAAACCATTACGCTTATGGACCCTTCCCTTACACCTAACCCTACCCTTAAACTTACCCATACCACCACACCTGTCCTTAACTTTACCTGTATCCCACCTAAATATTAATAAAAGTGTTTAACAATACAATATGAACACAATAAATACATTGTACTTATTGTATTTTCTGACGTAAGTACATAGTAGTTAAGGCCACCTAATATAAAGTGGGACTGATAATTTTTAGCTGGTAAGAAGACATGCGCATAAACTATGATGGAAACACATTTACTGAATAAATCCCTTTAAACGCAACAGCAACAACAACAACAAAAACTAATGTGACTTTGCCTAGCAGACGATGTGATTGATAACTGGACTCATTGGAATCATCATAGGGGTTGGTTGTAACATTTTAAAATAAACTGTTACAATTATCCCCACCCCTAACAGCCATAGCTTACAGTTTTAGCATGTGGGTTTGAAGTTAGCATAAATACAAAGCATCAAAATAAACTAGAGAAATAGCTACTTCATGTGATTTAAGTCTAATAATTGTACCTATAAATTCAATGATTGCTAGGCAAAACATAATCTGGTGAAAAATGTTACTTTCTTCCCTGAAAATCAGTTTTTGGTCATAAAATCAATAAACACTCACCTAAAGGATTATTAGGAACGCCATACTAATACTGTGTTTGACCCCCTTTCGCCTTCAGAACTGCCTTAATTCTACGTGGCATTGATTCAACAAGGTGCTGAAAGCATTCTTTAGAAATGTTGGACCATATTGATAGGATAGCATCTTGCAGTTGATGGAGATTTGTGGGATGCACATCCAGGGCACGAAGCTCCCGTTCCACCACATCCCAAGAGATCTGGGTTGAGATCTGGTGACTGTGGGGGCCATTTTAGTACAGTGAACTCATTGTCATGTTCAAGAAACCAATTTGAAATGATTGGAGCTTTGTGACATGGTGCATTATCCTGCTGGAAGTAGCCATCAGAGGATGGGTACATGGTGGTCATAAAGATGGACATGGTCAGAAACAATGCTCAGGTAGGCCGTGGCATTTAAACGATTGCCCAATTGGCACTAAGGGGCCTAAAGTGTGCCAAGAAAACATCCCCCACACCATTAAACCACCACCACCAGCCTGCACAGTGGTAACAAGGCATGATGGATCCATGTTCTCATTCTGTTTACGCCAAATTCTGACTCTACCATCTGAATGTCTCAACAGAAATCGAGACTCATCAGACCAGGCAACATTTTTCCAGTCTTCAACTGTCCAATTTTGGTGAGCTCGTGCAAATTGTAGCCTCTTTTTCCTATTTGTAGTGGAGATGAGTGGTACCCGGTGGGGTCTTCTGCTGTTGTAGCCCATCCGCCTCAAGGTTGTGCGTGTTGTGGCTTCACAAATGCTTTGCTGCATACCTCGGTTGTAACGAGTGGTTATTTCAGTCAAAGTTGCTCTTCTATCAGCTTGAATCAGTCGGCCCATTCTCCTCTGACCTCTAGCATCAACAAGGCATTTTGGCCCACAGGACGGCCGCATACTGGATGTTTTTCCCTTTTCACACCATTCTTTGTAAACCCTAGAAATGATTGTGCGTGAAAATCCCAGTAACTGAGCAGAATGTGAAATACTCAGACTGGCCTGTCTGGCACCAACAACCATACCACGCTCAAAATTGCTTAAATTTTTCCATTCTGACATTCAGTTTGGAGTTCAGGAGATTGTCTTGACCAGGACCACACCCTTAAATGCATTGAAGCAACTGCCATGTGATTGGTTGATTAGATAATTGCATTAATGAGAAATTGAACAGGTGTTCCTAGTAATCTTTTAGGTGAGTGTATTTGCTCACAGTCATGTGCAATTTCTCCTGTGAGCTCAAAAAGAAGATGGGAGTGTATGATATTAATTCCATTACCACAGCTCTTTTCTGAACGGTGGAACTTACAGTGTTACAACCTCCCCAGTCTCCCCTACACTCTCAGAAAAAAGAACAAAAGGTATAACTGTACCTTTAAAGGTACACAATTGGCCCTTAAGGTACAATTAAACCATTGGCAGGCAAGTTCGGTCCTAGCGAGTCGCTGTCCTGCAGAGTTTGGCTCCAACCCTGAAAGACATCTATAGAAGCTCTTATTGAGAATTAACAGAGGTTTCGATGTTGGTTTTATTGAAAATATTTGGTCACCATTATGGTGATCAGTGTTCCTTTAGACTCTTGGCTTTTATTTGAGTTTGTGATCTTTGTTACAGTACTAACAAAACATATAATGTTCAAATCAAAAGAGGCCATAAACAAAAACTGTCATGAAGAAAAATGTTTGACTGAAATCATCACTGACTAAAACTATTAATAAATAATATTCACCAATAATACTTTCTTGCCACAGATCAGACATTCAGAATTTTGATTTTTAAATACATTCTAGCGGTAAAAAGTTTAGATGCACACAGATATCAAGAATCAGCACATGAATCTCAACAATGGTACATACTTAATGCTGCAATGCATGCTGGGAGCCATGAGTTTTATACTATGGTGGCTTAGTAGGGTTGGAGCTAAACTCTGCAGGACATCAGCTCTCTAGGACCGAACTTGCCTACCCCTGACTTAGAGGTACAAAAATGTACCTTAAGGGTACAGCCCCAGTGAGAAGCCATTGTACCCCTAAAGATATACAATTATGTACTTTATTTTCTGAGAGTGTACTGATAACTTTGGACAAATTCTATTAAAGTTACTGGAATACTGTTTATTCTTGTTGTGAAAAGCTGTAAGGAAATGTTCAAGGCTTAATCTGTTGCTGTTCTCTGTTTTAGGTCGACCTGTATGAAGCGCTGGACAGCAGATCTAAACCTTGCAGAGGAAATTTGACAAGCTCAAGGTTATTACCGGTCTACACCAAAGGATGGGAGGTATTCAACATCACACAAATGGTAAATAAAATTCACTGCGAAGAAGAAAATAATTTGTAACATTTGGTTTGTGCCGCTGTCGCAATAACTCCTCAATTATTAACAGGTGACCGAATGGATTCTTCACAGCTGTACAAATAATGGTAACCTGGTCGTGACTGCTTTACCTTCGGGTAACTGGTTTGAGTCCAGAATTAAGGAATCGCAATCAGAAGAGACCAATGCATATTTAGTTATATATTCAGATGACGGACGAAAGCACTACCAACACCCACCTTTCCACACAGGTACAGTAGTTGAGCCATAAAACATACTGAGATTCTCCAGGCACAGGTATAATATATGAGTGTTTTCTAGACTATGAGCACTTTTGGCTCTGTGGTCTTTCAGAAAATAAACTCTCTTAAAATACTTTCTCTTATGGACATACTAAGTTGAAATGGACACATCTCAAATAGTATGATGGGAGGGAATTTTAATATGTTAAGACTGAAAGTCTGGGTTTGCAACAAGGGTAAAACAATACAATAAGAGGCATTTGAAAAGTAGCAAAAATGATTGGTGAAGGCCTGGTAAAATTGTCCAGAACATTCGTACTCGTATAACAATAATAAAAAAGTTGAGTTTAGATTTTTTTTTTAATCAACCACAGGGATATAAAAGTACCCAGAGTTGAAGAAAGACTCAACTATAATGCATAATGTGTGTCTCATTGTTGACTCTCTTTTATAGGACAAAATACCAGCACATCCCTTCAATTCCTTGAGCCTACAGGACATTTAGTGAAGTCAATGCGGAACCGCAGGAGCGTGCGTGCATTAACTTCTACATGCCAGAGAACAAGCCTCTACGTAGACTTCACTAAGATTGGCTGGTCAGGGTGGATAATATCTCCCAAAGGTTATAACGCATACAGCTGCATGGGCACATGCCCGTTTCCACTGGGCGGAGGTCTACGGCCTACGAATCACGCTACCGTGATCTCCATCATGAACGTGCTGAAACAATCGCATAAGGTGGGGAAGCCGTCCTGCGTGCCTGATGTGCTTCACCCCATCACCCTCCTGTACATAAATGATGAGGAAAATCTTGTAGTAAAACAGTTCTCCGACATGGTAGCGGCCAGTTGTGGCTGCCATTAAAGTGCAAAATCGCAAGATGTAAACATATCTGTTGATGTGTACTGTTCGAACCAATCAAATTTAGATAGCATTAATATAAGTGGATATTTGTATGGGTATTTGTAAGTCTAAACCAAATTAAAGATATTGAATGCAAGCGATACGATAATGTCTTTTCTAAGTGTGAAACCATGAGCCATGTCTATCATTATGAGCCATCTGTGATTGGAAAATGCCCTTTCATATACCACAACTCAAGTTTGTTCTGTCAGTACATGTGTTGTAATAGTATGTCATCCTGAGAAAGACGTGCATTTTGTCAGACAATTGACCCCGATGAGTCATCCTGACTTCCTTTATTTTCTCAGCCAATGATGTGTGTTATGACAAATACCACATAATGTTGCAACCCAACTTTACAGCAGTTTTAGCAGGTGATAAGACACATGCAGACCTCCTTTTCACCACTTGGTGGTAGCAGAATGGTATAGTGGGATGCGGTCGGGATGCATACAATACATGGCTAATGCTGACTGAAATCACCAAGGGCCAGTTGTTCAAAAAATTTCATCTGGATCAGAATGATCTGGGTTTGGAAATCCCAGGTTTTGCTATCCAGGATCAGGTAATCCATCTGACTTTTGTTCCGGTTTTTCAAAACAAAATTGGATTGGATCACCCTGATCCAGATACACACCTTTACAGATGACCAAATCTGGATTATTAGTGCTCTATGGAGGCCCTAAAGGGGCATGGTGATGAAAAAAGAAAAGAAAAATAACACATTTCAATGCTTTTGTGTTCTCTCAGAAAAGTTTCACGTAGCGTTCACCCGAGAAACCTTGCATTCGCTCGCTAAGAACTTTTGACTGGTTCATTTCTTATAATTGATAAAAAGTAAAAAGTCTTAAGAGATAAAAGAAACATTTTAAATCCATCCATCCATCCATCTTCTTCCGCTTTATCCGGGGCCGGGTCGCGGGGGCAGCAGTCTAAGCAGAGATGCCCAGACTTCCCTCTCCCTAGACACTTCTAGCTCTTCCGGGGGGACACCGAGGCGTTCCAAGGCCAGCTGGGAGACATAGTCCCTCCAGCGGGTCCTTGGTCTTCCCCGGGGCCTCCTCCCGGTTGGACATGCTCGAAACACCTTCCCGGGAAGCTGTCCCCTCTCGATGTGGAGGAGCAGCGGCTCTACTCCGAGTTCCTCCCGAGTGACTGAGCTTCTCACCCTATCTCTAAGGGAGCGCCCAGCCACCCTGCGGAGAAAGCTCATTTCGGCCGCCTGTATCCGGGATCTTGTCCTTTCGGTCATGACCCAAAGCTCATGACCATAGGTGAGAGTAGGAACGTAGATTGACCGGTAAATCGAGAGCTTCGCCTTACGGCTTAGCTCTTTCTTCACCACGACAGACCGGTACATCGACCGCATTACTGCAGAAGCTGCACCGATCCGTCTGTCAATCTCCCGTTCCATCCTCCCCTCACTCGTGAACAAGACCCCTAGATACTTGAACTCCACTTGAGGCAGGAGCTCTCCACCGACCTGAAGTGGGCAAGCCACCCTTTTCCGACTGAGGACCATGGCCTCGGATTTGGAGGTGCTGATCCCCATCCCAGCCGCTTCACACTCGGCTGCAAACCGTCCCAGTGCATGCTGAAGGTCCTGGTTAGAAGGGGCCAACACGACAACGTCATCCGCAAAGAGCAGAGACGAAACCGTGTGGTCCCCAAGCCTGACACCCTCCGGCCCTTGGCTGCGCCTAGAAATTCTGTCCATAAAAATTATGAACAGAACCGGCGACAAAGGGCAGCCCTGCCGGAGTCCAACATGCACCAGCCCTCAGTAAAGGACCCTGGACCCCATATTCCCAGAGCACCCTCCACAGGACGCTGCGAGGGACACAGTCGAATGCCTTCTCCAAATCCACAAAACAAATGTGGACTGGTTGGGCAAACTCCCATGAACCCTCCAGCACCCTATAGAGGGTATAGAGCTGGTCCAGTGTTCCACATCTAACATTTTAAATATAAGATTATTTTATGGTGCCAAAATCTTTAGTAAGCTACCGAAAGGCTTAATAGGTAGACTAATAATGTCTACTTCTAATTTATTACTTTAACTAATCAAGAGCAGAATACATTTTAAAAAAGTGTTAGTTAAAGTTATTGAATTTTTGTTCCTGAAATCCACCCTTCTGCTGGGATCAGTATAATCCAGATTTTTGGGATCAAAGGTATCCCAATCTTACTAAAATGTTTTGAACAACACAAACTGATGATTTGATCCAGATCAAAACCAAGATTGGATTTCGTGATCTAATCTGATTTCAGAATCCTTTTTATGTTTTGAACAACCCATTTTCAAGATTTGATCCCATCCGATAGCCGAAATCCGATCATATTACTTTTGAACAACTGGCCCCAAGGTACTGGGTTGATACAATGAGCAAAAGTGAGGAACAACTGATTTTCCAAGGTTCTCCAGTTTAGTGGCATGTTTTTTGCTTGAGGCGCTTAATAACAAGATGTTAACTACCCTTACGAAAAAGAGGTTTATTGAAGTCTTTTAAACTAAACTTACTTTCAGTGGACTTTATATGCACTTTTCAGACATATACTTAAAATTGCACTTAAGTACTTGATTTATGACAGAAAATGTGTAAGTATATCTGGCCTTTACTTGTACTCAATCTTTTGATTGAGATATATATTTAAAAGTGTAGTAAACTTGGCTTGTTGTGTTTTACTCTTTTGATTGAGTAGCCTATTAAATACTTTTTTTCACATAGTTTTACATACCGTTTTATAAACTTACATTGTTTGAAAATATTGATTTATAAAGAAAACAGATATTCAGAGTATCTGATTTTGTGCTAGTCCGCTTGTAGTGTACATGGGAGTTTACTTCAAATCTTCTGGGGCCAGTTGTTCAAAGGTAAGCGGATCGGATTTTGGTTATCGGATTGGATCAAATCTTGAAAATGGGTTGTTCAAAAGGGAAAGAAGGAATCTGAAATCAGATTAGATCACGGAATCCAATCATAGTTTTAATCTGGATCAAACCTTCAGTTTGTGTTGTTCAAAACTTGTCAGTAGGATTTGGATAACTTCGATCCAAAAAAACAGGATTATCCTGATCCCTGATTTCAAGGTGGATTCCAGGAAGAAAACGTTGTAAAACTTTAAAACTAGAATATAAAAAAAATACAACATTTGTATCATGTAATACACAAACACATATTATTTAATTTTGCTTTTGATTAGTTATAGGCTAATTGTTAAAGTAATACATTAGAAGTAGACATTAGGCTACCTATTAAGCCTTTCGGTAGCCTACAGTCAAAGTAAAAAAAGATTTAGCCGCCATAAAATAATCCCCAAACAGCTGTAAATATCAAAGAAAAATATTATATTCAATTTAAAGTGGGTTTTTTTTTATCACTTATAAGACTTTTTACATATTATCAATTATAAGAGATGAACCAGTCAAAAGTTATTCGCGAGCGAATGCAAGATTTCTTGGGTGAACGCTACGCAAAACTTTTCTGAAAGAACGCAAAAGCATTTGAATTTTTTTTTTCCACAACTCATATTTTTTCCATCACCATGTCCCTTTAGGGGCTCCGTAGAGCACTAGTAATCCAGATTTGGTCATCTGAAAAGGTGTGGATCTGGATCAGGATGATCCAATCCAATTTTGCTTTGAAAAACCGGCACAAAAGTAAGATGGATTACCTGATCCTGGATAGCAAAACATGGGATTTCCAAATCCAGATCATTTTGATCCAGATGAAATGTTTTGAACAACTGGCCCCTGAATTTTACACCTATCCGTGTTTTCACTGTTATACGGTAGGGGGCGCTATTACACATCTTCTGAAAGAGTACATAGTCTCTGGATCAAAACACAGGTGAAGAAGAAGCAGAAACAAGTAATAGTAGATCGCTTACAGAAATGTAAAATAATGTGATCATCCAACTCGATTTCACGGCAAATTGTACGTATTTGACGAGTTGGATGAATTTTTGAAAAAAACACAGCGCTGTTGGGCTTCTACAGGCTCACAAAACTGCGCTTCAGAGCGGCTCCATCAATGAATAATACACATTTATGACAGGGAATGTTTATGAAATAATGCTGAGGAATAAGGCAATGTTTTACTTTACCATGTTTATATAGTAATATGATTTAGACGGTTGTAACAATGCATATTAGATCTCCCTCATCAGAACTTGAATGAGCTGGCGCAGACATTTCAAAATAAGAGTCAATGTGTATTTCGAGCTTGTTTATAAAAGTCACGCATTAAATATATGTTTTTGGTTACACAATAAACTGTATTTAATTTAATTCCCATTTAATTCATAGTCAGGAGGAAAGACTTAAAACAATATTTGACACATATTACTCAATAAAGTATTATACTAGTTAACTAAAACCATTAAAAAATATTAATTAAATAAATGTTAACTGACATTTTTTAAGCTTTAAGCTCATTTAAAGCTTTAGATTAACCTGATATACTAACTAAAACTGAAATACAAAACTAGATGTTTTTTAAAAACAAACCAAAAAAGTGAATTGAACTCCCTTTTGTGTATTTTTTGCGCTTGAACGGTCAAAAACACAATTATGTCAAAATATCAGTTTTGACATGTATTCAGGTAACAGTCGGTTATGTAATGCTTAAATACTCAATGAATGCATTACAATTGAACTTAACTAAATAGATTTATTTGATCTAAAATCTTATGATATTTAGTCAACTAAACCTAGACTAAAATTAAAAACAATTCAGGTGCCTAAAATATGGCTAAAACTAAATGGCATTTTAGTCAAAAGACTACGACTAAAACTATATCAAAATTTGCTGTCAAAATTAACACTGCTCCTAACCCTGCCCCTAAAACCTACCCATCACTGCAGTATAGACAAATCGTACGAATTCATACGAATTAACCACCTCCGTACAAATTAGTCATGAGATAGCGTTGGATCATCAAACATTAAACAGCATATATAAGTTCAAAACTGCGTAAGGTTAACAAATTAAATGTTGACCCAGGAAGGGTTAACAAATGTGAAGCTTTGGGGGTGTTTACGGACTCCATCTACTCCATCTGTGTTTTGATCATCGTTCTGAATCCCATCTGGATGTAGTCTGTGCCAAAAATGTGTTTTTCTCAGCTTTTTGCTTAAAATGTTGCTTTTTTTATGAAGCTTACCCACATTCAAGTGTTGATAAAAAGGATGCATGAAGCTAGAATAATATAAAATGGAAAGAGTTGTACAGTTAAAAGTATATTTCACAAATAAAAAATGTATACCCAAATAGGAACATAGCAGTATATTGAAAGTGCAAAAATAATATAGAAATAGTAAACTATAAGTATGTTACATTCACTTAAAGAAAACTCAAGTATACTTGCAGCATAAAACTACTAAACTGGTAGTTTACTGAGAGTATACTTCAAAGTGCACTTTCATAAACTAAAACATTACAAGTATTTGACTAGTAAACTATCAATATACCTTCACTTGTAGTATAGTTGCAATACAAACTTAGTTGGAAACTTGTTGTGTACTCAAAGTTTACAACTGTTACACTAAAAAGTGGGGCAATTTGGTCCTAAGTATTGAAATAGTACACTTACAAGTAAACTTAACAAATATATACTTGAACTTTACTTAAGTATACTTATATTTTGTAAGGTTAGATATCCATGAGATATGTCTGTGAAATAAACAGCAATTACAACTTTTGCATGGTTTTGGTGTTCATTTTCATAATTTTCAGTGCTGGTTTATGGTTGTGGTGCAGTCTATTTTAAATAACCTGGTGGGAGTAAACAGCATGTGGTCATGGTTGGTCACTGTGTCGACTCGATAAGATGGTGTCTTCTTATTTAAGTCCGCCAGAATAATCTGCGGTGACTTTATACTACAAGTCTAAACTCTGGATTTCTTGTTGAGACTATAAACTAGTGTTGTCAAAAGTACCGACCGCGATACCAATGTGACGCTTTGAGCGCTGTTGAGCGGAATCGTAAACACCTCTGACTGGCCATTGTGCTCACACGCTCATCAAATATGTCTGTGATTGTCTACAACGATCAGCGCTTCACAAACATGTTGTAAATATACATCAATGACGCTTTTCACAGTGCGCTTACACAGATACACACAGGAGCGTTTGAATGCAGGCGTCTATCAGCCTACCGGTCCGCTGGTCGACGCCTGCTTTTCCTTTCAAACGCTTCCGCTTTCAAAACACTTTCAAACACTTCCGTGTTCTTTCAAATGCTCCCGTGCGTTGATCAGTGTAGCGAATCACAGGCACATCCGATGAGCGTGCGAGCACAATGGCCAGTCAGAGGTGTTTACGATTACAGCTCAACAGCGCACAAAGCGTCACATTTTTTAAATGTCAGTACCTAATTGGTATCGCGGTCGGTACTTTTGTCAACACTACTATGAGCTGGATGTGATTCTTGTATGGATAAAAGGAAGTAAAATAATCAAAATTAAATTGATGATGCTTTTATTGGAATGGTTCTTTTCTGAAGCAACAATCCATTTAAATAGATTCATTCCATAATGCACCCCGAAAAGTGATGCAATCAGCATTTGTCAAATATTCCATTTTATGCATATAAAACACATTAACTATGTTAATTTCTTAATTTTTTACAATACTTTTCTGCTGTGAAAAATACCGTGGACTAATGTATTTCCAAACCTCAAATACAAGATGTATCAAAATAATCTGTTAAATAATGATCAAATATTTTTATGAAAGCAGAATTACTTTCAATAAGGCACAAATCCAAATCTCAACCTCTTGACAAGTGCGTTTAACAGTAAGAGAACTAGGTAATTTCCTTACTTTAAGAAATAAACATGTACAATCCACGTCTTGTGCACTATAAACAAAGAATAGCATACATACTACAAAAACTTTTCCATGTCACACCAGACTGCAAATTGGAAGAAAACTGCATTCGTCTACAAAAAGGACAAATCCCTGATTTCAGTCACGTTCGATCTCTGGAGCATCCACTGGTTCAGTCTGGATGTTGTCATCTCACACTATCAATTTCCTCTTCAGGTGTGTGTTCTTGTGATATATACACAGGCTCAATGTAAGGATTTACTTCTTCGTTATTCATCTGATAAAAGTCCTGTTTCCTGCTAGGTTCAAAGTCTTCCAGGTCATCGGGAGGAATCATAGATCCTGCCGTCCTGACAACGGACTTCTGTGACGGTACAGGCACTGGAACAAAGCCATGATAAAGCATAAGTGATGGTGTGTTCATAACCTCCAACGATGGAGCCTCAGGAGACTGTACTGGCACTTGCACATAACTTTTAGTTTCTGGGTCAAAGAACGTTTTCGTTTTGACCTGTACTGGCATATCCACCAGAAAGTACTGTCCTGAGTCAGGGTCCTGTAGAAGCTTTCTCTGGGTGATTGGGAAGGACTGCGTTACAAGATTAGTGGTTGGTGCATACGTATGTTCAATGCTGTTGTGGCGCGAAGGTAATGCCTTTGGAGTAGAGTACTGTGATTCTTCTGTTGAAAACTTACCAGTGCTACTTGGCATGTTTTCCTGTTTTTCCCTTAGAAATCTATCCAGACTTTGAGTCCTACGTTCCAGTTTCTTGGGCAAGTGTTTTTCATTGCTTCGACCTAATCGATCATTCCCCAAATGAGCCCCGTCGAGATCTTGTTCTTTCTCAGTGTGATGGCCCGTTGAGTCACCAGTTTGACTGGTGTGTCTTTCTCTGTCTTTGGATGCATGTGGCAGTTTTACACTAGGCTCATTCTCTTGAATCTTGTGACCATTATGGCGTCTAGCATGCTTCTCGCATCTTTGAGTTTTGGGCTCAGTTGTGTCATTGAGATGGTCGCTGTGTTTGCTGCTGATTCTGTCACTGCTGAGCGATCTGTCAAGTATTTTGTCAGTGCTGTGGTGCCTCCGCTCAACCTTGTGATTGACACTTTTGTCACTGCTCCTGCCTTTACGCTCAGATTTGGTTTTAGCTTCAGCCTTTTGTATCCTCCGTGTGGTGAGCTTCATGGCTCGGCGTAGAGCTTTTTCAGTTTTTGGAGGTACAACAGGAGGCTTGTTCTGACCATTGCTGTCATTTCCACTGCAGGCTGAAGCAGATCTCTCGCTGGGTGCCTTGGATCCCTCCTCATCCTCTGCTGGAGCAATGTTCGAACTGTTCTCCTCCATCGCATCCCCTCCGCTTGTTTCATAGCTGTCCAGGCCTTCAGATAAAGTGCTCACAGCAGAGCGCAGCTCCTCCTCCTCAGACACAGAGGTACTTCCAACTGACAGCTTTCTCTCTTTGACTACCGGAAGGGACAAGAAATGCATTGCTGGTTGGTTTGGTGGGGGGCTCTTGACTGATATAGCAGGCATGGCAACTGGGGAATGGATACAGTCCTTGCAGAGGTCCAGATTTTGCTCATCGTTCTCAGATCCACTCAAGTGGCCTTTCTGAGACAGCTGTTGACCTATTTCTCGTTGATCCTTGGAGGAAGTATGACTGTGTGATATTTGTGGTAAATGTCTAGCTGACTCAATCAAGCTGTGCACCCACCCCCCTTTGTCCACATCACTCGCTGCAGAAACATCTGACTCACTTTCTATTGTTGGTTTCTGGAAGTTCTCCTTCACCTTTCCATCAACTCTTTCTTTCACGTAGCAGACCTCTGCTTTACTTAACTCTTCAGGTTGTGATTCATGCAATAGAGAGAGCTCACTTGAGTTTGAAGATCGACTGCTGTGATGTGTTTGTTTACCACTTGATGAGGATACAGTGTGAGATTGTCCAAGGATATCAAATACTGTGATACTGTCCTTTCTGGCGTTATTGGATTTGAAAGACTCTGAGGACGGTGTTTCAGAGAGTTCCTCCTCATGTTCATCTACATGTTTTCCTCTCTCTGAGCTTGCAAGTCCAAGAAGTCCACTAAAGAAGTCTTTCACATAGCTTTTACTAGGACCTTTGGATTTGTTCTGCTTGTCTCCAAACTCCTTCGCACTTACAGAACCCTCTTCCTTCTCATTCGTTTTTACCTTGTTGTCTTGCACTTCTTCATTTATGTTGTTTGTGAGATCACGTTTTGCTTTTCGGAAGTCTTGGGTGACACTGTGTTTCCTCTTTGAATGTTCCTCCCCTCTTTCTGATTCGTTCGAGGAGCTGTTAGACTTTCGTTCACTCTCTGAATCCATCTCCTTGTAGATAATGGAATAAGTCCCACTTTCAGGATCACTGACTGTGAGTTTTGGTGGGACAAATTTATGTTTCATGTTGTCTTTTGGAGCCTTTTCACTGGGTTCCTCTTCCATAGATGTTTCGCAGCTTGCATCTTCAACAGGCTGACCTTTGAGGTTCACCTTACTTTCTTTGTCGTATTTCTCTTTCAGAGCCAATACATTTCCTCTAATGGGGCCTCGATTCTTTGATTGACTTGACTGGACTTTGTTAACTTCCCTACTTTCCATTTCCTCAGTTTTGACTGTAGTGTCACCTTCTCTTTTAAAGTCAGTCTTTTCACCTACTTTGTCATTACTATGAGAATTACTTCTCCCTCTTCTTGGGGGTATCTCAGGTTTAAAGGAACTAACGGCCAACTCTTCCTCACACTGTCCCACACTGCGAATATTGCTACTTTTCAAATGATCACTCTTTTTTGTGCATTTCTTTGCATGACTTATATTTTTATTAATCAACTCTTTCTTTTGGCATATTTTATCATCCTTGCTTACATTATCTGTGTTGCTTTCTTGATTGTCTTGGCACAATCTGTCTCTTTCATCATATTTTATAGGTCCTGCATGTTGGCACTGCCCAATAGATGCTTCCTGCTTACAGGGCCTGGCTAATTTTACCTCAGGCACATGACTTTCACCATGTTTGGCCATGTCTTCTGACATCGTTTGAACAGTCTGCCTTTTTGTTTTAAAAGCAGATACAGTATTCTGACCTTTACCTTCTTTTGCACTTTTCCCTCTCTCATTTAGCATGACCTTACTAGACAGTTGGTCCTCTCCACTGGTGGGTAACTCAATACCACCTTGAGGTTTTTCACAATCAACTCTTTTTATATCAATAAGTGAACATCCTTCATCTGAGACAGCCTTACTTTTCAACTTTCTTTGCTCTCGTTCAGCAATTACTTCCTCTAAAGCCATTTTGGCCAGGTCGTACTTATCAATGACAACATTCTCTCTCTTTAAGGGTGCATTTGTCTTATTTGGCGCCTGTTCCATTGGTGCAAATAGTGCTCTCTTTTCAGAAATGTTTCTTTTTATTGTTTCAGAGTTTCCTTTTTGAGTTTCCAAACCACTCTTTGACGTCATACTACTGTGGTCTTTAGCCTCTCCTCTTACCTGAACCCTTTCCTTCAATAGTGCTCCATCCATTACTTTATCTTTATGTATGATTGCAATATGCTCCTCTTGCCTTATCTCTTTTGTTTTTGTATTTTTGGAATGCCTGGACCACTTGTCATTTTCACTTTTATCCTTAATAGTCAACAGACCCTTTTCTGCATTAGAACTATCATTATCATGATGATTATCATCATCTGTACTTACAAATCTCTGACTTTTAATGTAGTTGTTCTGTCGTGCAGAAAAGACATGCTTTGCTCCTTTCTCCTTTCTGTGTGGTTCCTTGTCTTTAACAGGGCTTTTCTGTGCATCGACTATTCCTCTAGTTTTCAACCTGTCCTTAATTTGATTTGTACCATCACTAATGACTTGCTCTTCCAGGGTTGTTAAACCTACACATGGACTTTTACCAGATTTGTTTTCAAGAGATATTTCGCTATTTAAACCTACAGTGGGTTTTGGGGCATTAAGCATTGACTCTATGGGATTATTTTTGCTTTGCAACTCTGCACCTTTAAATAATTTACTTGGATAATTATGCTCTGTGTCATGATCGTTGCTGGCTTTATCTGTGAAAACCTGAGAACTGGTTTCAACCACAGTTTGAGCATTTGCTCTAATATTATTCTCCTCAGGACTAGTTTTCCTGTAAAGGTGTAATGACGGGTAAGATGCCTTGTTACCCGCAGGGCTCCTGTTTGATTTCAATTTTCCAGATTGAAGCAGACTCAATGCCAAATAGTCATCTGGCATCCCGCCATTTTCAGGAGAGCAAGTTTGAGTGTTTGCAGTTTCCAACAAGGGACTCATCTGAGAGACGATGGCTTTGTGACGAGCGGGTGAAATAGTTGTAACTCCTGAAATATCTTGTATTTCAAGGCCATTTTTTGACACTTCAGGCTGGGGAGACTCTTTGCTTTGATTCGCCACATCCAGACCTCTAAACTTAGGTGGACTGTACATTGTCTTAACCCGTTTTCTGTTGTCTTTGAGATTGAACAACAAGCTTGATGCTATGGATTTGTACCCCTCTCTCTTAATCTCAGGTGACGGATGCACTTCCCTATCTGGGAGTAGTGGAACCTCCATGGCAATGGGTGAGAGCACAGTTTGCAGTATCTCTGAGGTTCCTGTCCCGTGTCTGGAGGGTATCACTGGTGTCAACAGCTGTGAAATACTGAAAGGAGTTGAACTAGCAGAGGTCTGGTCCTCTATTGTCTTCACGTCTTTAAATGCCTGTGCACTCCTTTCTCCGGCGCTTGTCCTCTCGCAAGCTGAGTTGATGGAATGCCCCACAGGAGCAGCACTTTTTGCTCTACTTCTGCTTTTTCGCCAGGGAACGCAAGGTTCTGCCCTTTCTGAATTACATCTCTGTTCAGAGGTAAGCGGAGGGGCCTTTGTGGGAATATTGTGCTGGATGTGCTCTTTCTCTGGTTTCGGGGGTACACTAGGTGCTGTGGATTGTACAGGCGCAAGCTGTGGTTTAAGCAAATGAGTCTCACTTTGTTTAGGACACTTCTCGACTTCTTTTTCCTCTGATGGGGGGAAACTTAATTTATAGTGTCCATGTGCTGCAGTTAATTCTTTGTAAAGAGGTGAGTCATACCATTCAGGTGGCCTATTGCTTAACAAAATCTCTGTTATATGCTCCTGACCAATGGGGAATTTATTAAAATCCCCCCATGACAAGAACGGGCTGAATTCACTGTGGAGGAAAAAGTTTATGGAATTCAGTTTTCTCAGTTTGTTGTTTTTGCTGTGTTTACTCTTAGAGGATATTTCCGAGGGAAGCGACGCATCCTTGCTTGCTTTCTTGGCAGATCCTTTTTTGTCTGATTTTAGATGGTTCTTGGCTTGGGAAAGATGTTCCGCTGTTAAACTGTGGTAATCTGAAAACTCAGACAGCTCTCGTTGGATGCTGAGTAGGGCAGATTTATCCCATGAATCACCGTTTGTCATCTTGGTGTTCTCACCATTCTTTTTGGCTGAAAATACTGCAAAGAGTGTAGAGTCTCTGGATGGCTTACTTGATCTACTCAATAGATCATTCGCTCCATTAAGGGGGTGAGAATTAAGTTTTTTGACAGCAGAAAATGAGCTGTCCTGAGTCTTTTTTGAGACGTCCTCCACCACTGGCTTGTGGCAGCTGACTGGAGAGGGGGAAAACTCAGAGTCATTGTAGATTGCTTCATCTCCAATGCACAGACTCTTGAAAGCTCGATCCGTCAGGCTCATGACCTCACGGTCTATTTCATCCATAAAGCTATCGAGATAGCGGAGGTGCTGCATGCTTGTCCTGTGACGCTTCTCCTGGTTGCTCATGATGAATGCGTTTGCCCAGTTCCCTCAATCTTTCGCAGAATTGACCTGGCTTGACACTTATTGCATTGCCATCACCAGATATTGGAGATTACATTGTGATAT
The DNA here is from genome assembly GCA_023566225.1 of Romanogobio albipinnatus. Lineage (NCBI taxonomy): Eukaryota > Metazoa > Chordata > Actinopteri > Cypriniformes > Gobionidae > Romanogobio > Romanogobio albipinnatus. The sequence continues at coordinate 46,123,655 of CM042257.1, read as the reverse complement.
TCCTGCAAAAAAAGAGAGAGAAAATGTATCAGTTTGTGCAATGACAGCCAAAATCATTTTTTATATTGTTTTGACCTCAAATGTGGTTGGTAATCCAGCCTGTGACTATGTACAGTAAAGAAAGATCCGCCATGCCAAACACTAACTATTTTTAGAAGAAGGCAGATGTCTCTCTGCCCTTTCACATACACAGGCCACCTGCATAACCCTTGGCAATCGTTTAAAAAAATGGATTTTCAAACTATGCAGAGGATTTTTAGGTGTGCCCTGTTCAACAGATCTACTTTTAAAAACAGAATACTTCTGTCAACATTGTTGAATTGTGTCAAAGAAGTTATCCAACAATTTTTTCCTCATTATTTGCAATTCAAACAACACAAATTAGTCATCATGCAGTTGTTTCTTTGCAGCTGTTGTACTGTGTGGATGATCCTGGTATAACTCATTAACCCATATTTATCCTCTGACCTGAATCCATTAACCAGCACTCATCACAGCTTATATGTGACCCAGGACCACAAAACCAATCATGAGGTACATTTGTATATGTATAATGTACAATACATTGCATGGGTCAAAATTATAGATTTTTTCTTTTATGCCAAAAATCCTTAGTCTGGTCCTACCAGACTCTCGTACATGGGCGTTAGAACCATTGTATGAGGGTGGGACAAGACCCACCCACTTTTTACGATCAATGATATTGGACCTTTTATCGTCTCTAACATTCAGCACGTCTGTTTACCTACCCCTAATCCATAATCCATAATTTTTATTTAAAATAAATGCCTTTCCGATCTGATATGTGATGGGAAAAGGGAGAAGATAGAGTTCGGCGAATGGCGGACTCGAACCGCGGGTCAATTTGTGTCAAAACTAGACGCCGTACATCTTACCCCTACACTACTGCTGCTCTCAAAGATACGGCGATTTCCGTTATTTTGTCTTTCCAAACAATACGTTTAGCAAGGACCCACCCACATTTTTTTTGCTTCTGACGCCCATGCTCTCGTACATTTCATTTGTACAGTGAGTCTGGCCACTCTCCATTGACAAGCGTTAACTTCCTTGAAGGCGGGTACTCTGTTGAAGTTTAAAACTATTGGATCAGCCATAACCAAACGCTAACATTTGGTCGTGACGTATGTCATCTCAAACTAGCCCACAACATCAACGTCATCGTTCTCAGCCACTCCCTCTGTTCGCTGATTGGACCGGTTAAAATTTGATCAGAGAAAACCAGAGAATATACCGCAATCCCAGACGGAGTACTGAAGGAAAATGAAATTGAGCGGAAGTACGTAGAAGGGCGGAGTCAGGCTAAAAAATCATTAGGATATTAAAGGATCAGTTCACTTCAAAACGAAAATTTCCTGATATTTTACTCACCCCCATCTCATCCAAGATGTTCATGTCTTTCTTTCTTCAGTCGAAAAGAAATTACGTTTTTTGAGGAAAACATTCCAGGATTGTTCTCCATATAATGGACTTCAATGGCAACCAACGGTTGAAGGTCCAAATCAATGCAGTTTCAGAGGAAGGGCTTCAGAGGCTCTGCACGATCTCAGATTAGGCTTAACTAGACAAACCATCGGCAATTAAAAAAAAAACTATTAAAAATGTATATACTTTTTAACCTAAATTGCTCATCTTGCGCTGCTCTGCGGAGTGTCACGGATTGCGGAATCACGTCTGAAAGGTCACGACGTAGGCGGAAGTACCGCCGCAAGTGACCGCGCCAGGACTAATACGAATGCCCTTTATCAAAAACACTCCATCTTCAACTTCAAAATCGTCGGACATCGTTGTTTAACCTTTTTTTGCAAAAGGTTGTTCGTATTAGTCTTCGCATGTGTGCTTTGTAAACACGGGGGCGGTACTTCTGCCTACGTCGTGACCTTTCAGACGTAATTACGCAGTCCGTGGTGTCGCAGATCAGCGCAAGATGAGCAATTTAGGTTAAAAAGTATATATAAAATGGCCGATGATTTGTCTAGATAAGCCTCGTCTGGGATCGTGCAGAGCCTCTGAAGCCCTTCCTCTGAAACTGCATTAATTTGGACCTTCAACCGTTGGTTCCCATTGAAGTCCATTATGTGGAGAAAAATCCTGGAATGTTTTCCTCAAAAAACTTCATTTCTTTTCGACTGAAGATAGAAAGACGTGAACATCTTGGATGAGATGGGGGTGAGTAAAATATCAGGACATTTTCATTTGAAAGTGAACTAAGATAGTTTTGTAAATTTCCTACTGTAAATATATCAAACATTTATTATTAGTAGTAATATGCATTGCTAAGGACTTAATTTGGACAACTTTAAAGGTGATTTTCTCAATATTTTGATTTTTCACATTTTCAAATAGTAAGTATTAAACTATCCAAACAAACCAAACACCAATGGAACGTTTATTTATTCAGCTTTCATATGATGTATACATCTCAATTTCAAAAATATTGACTCTTATGACTGGTTTTGTGGTCCAGGGTCACATATTCGTCATGGAATGACAATATAGCATTATTACACATTTCTGTGCGACTCTTGGTCTCAGAAAGGTCAAGAGCTGACCATGCAAGGACAAATCTCAAGATATATTTATGAGCATGTAAAGGCGTGCACTAAGTGGCCAAGAAGATTTGGACAGCGCACATTTTTCCACCGCCCATAATTCTGTATCAACTTGCAGTCGGGAAATTTCCCCACATCTGTTACTTTATTTATGTGAAAGAAGATCTACAGTACAGTGATAAAGCCCTGACTAACCTCAAGGAAAGTTCTGACTATCATAAAATTATGAAAATGTGAAAGAGCTTTTTTATAATTGAAAGGAAAATATCATTTACCTTAGGAAAATTTCAAACTGAGCTTGTAAGTAATTGCATTAATTTGCCAGTATATGTTTATTCCATACCTTATTTCAAGTTCTGTATTTCATCCATGGACAAATCCTTAAAGGTAAATTTCACACAAGCCACCAAGTGAAGTCAGACTTCTCCGTTACTCCATACAAGAACGCCATGAAAATGCTCTTCACTGAACACAACCTGAAGCTCATGGTAGAGATCCATGTTGAAGTAAGCACTTGAAGGAGGCTGAGGAAGCACGAACCGAACACACCCCACCAAAATAGTTGCCGGCAAGGCCAGCGCTGCAACACAGGAAGAAGTTAGTGATCGCAAATAACCGAGCGACTGTTTGGTGTCGAGTGGGCGACAGATGAAATAGAAATGGTCATCTGCTATTTTGGTAGCGGTAGCTTGAGGACCTTAGCCGTCTATCCCTCTCCAATCCTACCGAGACTACAACATCTCACATTAGCACAGAGCTCCGGACACATGGGATGTTGTTGTATGGTGGCTGGTGTGAGTAGGAGTCATTTTTCTCACAAACAGGGGCGGTAAATATAGCAGCTTGCATCACCCCACAGCAGTGTCACCAAACTCAAAGTGTAGGATGAGTGGCTAATGGAGTCTGATTACCATGACAGAATGCCCACAGTTGTCCTGCTTGTGTCTTTCTAGTACTTCTGCCTCTGAACGAGGAAAACATATTTGCTTAGGCTCTGTCTTAACGCTGCATTATGTAAATGTGTTTATTTGGCTATGCTCTTCACATCTGCACGTATCATAGAGAGTTATTTAAGTGGCTCTATTTGAGGAAGCCTGTATTTCATACAGTAATCGCCTGTCTTTCTTTCTGGCACACCTTTCATATCTCAGCTTATCTGTCACACGCCTGATTCTCCACTGTACAAGGTCAGACTCTCAGGAATATTGATAGTTTTAACAGTAAAGGCCAGTTCATGATAACTATAATGGTATCATTCTATGAGAATATACACTCCAAAAAATGCTGGGTTGGTTTTTTTTAACCTGAATGTTGGGTTCAGTCTGCTGGGTAATTTTATTGGGTTATTTTGAACATTTTTACCCATGTGCTGGGTCACTCTGAAAAATGCTGGGTTGTTTTTTTTTTTACCTGAATGTTGGGTTCAGTCTGCTGGGTAATTTTATAGGGTTATTTTTAACATTTTTACCCGTGTGCTGGGTTACTCTGAAACATGCTGGGTTGTTTTTTTAACCCAAATGTTGTGTTCAGCCTGTTGGGTAATTTTTTTGGGTTATTTTGAAAATTTTTACCCATGTGCTGGGTCACTCTAAAAAATTCTGGGTTGTTTTTTTAACCTGAATGTTAGATTCAGCCTGCTGGGTCATTTTATTGGGTTATTTTTAAAATTTTTACCCGTGTGCTGGGTCACTCTGAAAAATGCTGGGTTGTTTTTTTAACCCGAATGTTGGGTTCAATCTACTGGGTCATTTTATTGGGTTATTTTGAACATTTTTACCCGTGTGCTGGGTCACTCTGAAAAATGCTGGGTTGTTTTTTTAACCCGAATGTTGAAAAACATACCATCACATACCTTTTTTTTATTTTTTATTTTTTTTATTATTGCAGTATTTCAGGTTAAAATAGAGACTAGACCTTCAAAATAATTTTTTTGAAGGCAGATTAGCGCCCTCTTTTGGAATTATTTAAGAAATCATGCAACCATGGGTGTAATCACTAGAGGTCTCTGTGGAGAGGCTTGAGAATTCCCTAGTTCTCTTTTGAACACATTGAATGATTTTTTTTTTTTTTGGATGGATGGATTTGAATATATTTAACAAATCTCAAAGACTATTCATAATAAAGTTTTCGATTTTTGTTGTTGTTGTTAGAAATATAGATTTTTTTTCTGTGAATTTGTGTTTTTTTCAGATTTCCTATTAATTTCCTATGGTGGTCATTTTTGACCGAAGAGCACAACTGGGAATATTTTTTTTGCGACCACTTAGCATGCTCGAACCTTTTGTGTGTTTACATACCTAATGCTAGAAAAGTCACCAAGTTTCATATCATTCTGATGAAGCTGTGATTTAAAAAAATCCAAATGTGGTTCATAGGTTCAGTTTTTCATAGGTGTGTGTGTATAAGTGTGCGTGTGTGAGTGGATGTGTCAATATCACGTACAATATCAATGTGTTTTAGAGTGTCACCCCTTTACTGCTGTGTACTTTTTTTCAGCATTGAGGCCGATTTGTAGATTGTACACACAAATATTCTGAGAATTTTAGCCGATTTCCCATTCATTTCCTATGGTCGGTCATTTATGACCCGAAGACAATGAATGCTACTTTTTTTTTATGACCAATTAGTATGCTCGAATCATGACCCCAATTTTTATTGTGTGTTTACATACCTAATGCTAGAAAAGTCACCAAGTTTTATATCATTCATATCATTCCATCAATTGAAGCAGTGATTTTTAAAAATTTCAAAACAGAAATTTTCCGGTCAGAAATGACCAAAGCGCACCAGAGGGTTAAATAAAAGTAAATATGCATTCAACAAGATGCAAGCGTTCTCAATTGAGGCAACACTTTTTTACAGGTCACACACACGCATGTGTTTTGTCCACAAACTGTATGTTGTTCCAGTGCATCATTCATGTGGTTGTATGGGGAAAGTCCCTTCCCAATAATATTTGAGGTGTAAAACTCTGCGTCAGCGGTGAGAACACTGTATGCAACTGGAGTGCGTTTCCTTTTTACCATCTGCTAACCTCAAGGGGAGGAAGGTCACAAGGAGAGGGCAGACGAGTCTCTATCCTTAGCAACCCGGTCTCACCGTTTCCAAAAGGCTCTCATGTCCACTCAACCTCTTATTCCAGAGCGAGCAGGCAAGGCTATAATAGGACTCTTTAGCTGTAGGGGGAGTCCAGGGTGGCAGCAGAGAGGAGCGTGGTCTATTTGAGGTGATGGACGTCCACACATGGGCCGGCAGTAAAGCAGCCGCTCCGGCTGTCATTCAATGCATGGGACTGGAGAATGCTCGACCATCATGGCAGCCAATAAATACTAGCGTGTCTGATGCGCTGGCCTCGACATGCACCCGCTGCCCACAGAATGACTGCCAGCGCTAGGGTTCATCTTACTGTTGTGTATTGACTGCCATGCTGGATTCACCAGGTGTGTCCAGGAGCATTGTTGGAGCGTTGCTATTGTGAGGAACTGAAAACGACTGCGCCATTGACCAACACAAACCTGCTCTAAAGTCAATAGTGCAGTATCTTTTGTGTTATTTAAAGGGTGTGTTAGTAATATGAGCCTATAGACGGGTGCACAACTCGTGCGTACAGTTCTCACCTGCTGGGAGTGACAATAGGGCTCATTTACATCTCATTTAGATAAGCCACACCCCCTGTAAAGCTCCCCCTGTAAGGACCACATACTATTAATAATAAAGGATAATGTGCATTGTAAATGTCAGTAATTGATCTTTTTTGACTTATATGATTTAGAGGCTGAAATATGTGAGTTTTATCTTTTTATAAAACCTTTTTTGTCAAAACTCTATTTGAACTTGTGCATTGTAGATAACATGTTGCAAGACACTCCTTTAAAATCTGGCCATCATTTTTAATGTTATTATTTGAATGTTTATGTAAACAAAAAGTACATATTGATGCTAATTTTATTTGTAATTTTATTTATTTGTACAGCGTTCCCACAGCTTGGTTAACTTCAAATTCAAGAACCTTTCAAGGACTTTCCAGGTCCAGCTTTTTTTTTTTGCATTTATTTTTGGCCATATGACCGAGGTCTGATATTCTATATGTCATATTTCTGTTTTGCATAAAACTGAAGAATATTCGGTACATCCTATACTGTATTCTAAAATGATCTGATATTAACTTTTGCATGGATTTTATTGAAAAGAGCTTAGGCTCATGTAACCAGTCTATTTTTGCAATATTTCACGGTTTGTCTGTGAAACCCTGAGGTACCGTATAGCTTTGTGCGCGCGTGAACATCATGGCAATGTACAACACAAAGTACCTCACGCGGGAAACACTTAACGTAACGCGTAAATGCAAGTAACAAACGTAAATCAAGCATGGTCCACGAAGTGTTGGCGAAATAACACATTATCGGACCGGAGAGAATAATATGGAATTTCTTCCAGAAAACTTCTTGCACAAAATAAATCCAAGCACTTTCAAGGACCTGTATGTATGTTTATTTTCAGTCATGTCGTTGTACACAGCCCTCTCTTTCTGCACAAGGGAAAGATGATTGTGTTGCTTCTTTACTGCTTCAGACTTTCTATCATCTGGAAGGTTTGCACTTCGTATCAGCTGCTCGTTATTGCTTTAGCACTGCTCTGTGCGCGGCCAGCCACCAGGGTTGCCAGGTTTTCACAACAAAACCCACACAATTGCTACTCAAAACTAGCCCAAAACAAGCCCAATCGCGTTTCAGGGGTGTTTTTTTGGCATGGTTGCCTACTAAAATTCGCATTCCCGGGGCTAAATATCACATAATTGGGGTCGCTTCAACCCGCGGACATGAAAAACAACCCGCGGCAACAGTGAACGTCTCGGTTACGCATGTAACCCTCGTTCCCTGAGGAGGGAACGGAGACATAACGTTAGCCTGGTAGACCTGGAGGATCGCCATGGCATGCAAAGAGGCGGCAGCCTGCCCCGCAGCTCTGTACGATTTCGCCACCAAGGTTGATGTGAATCGACATGCTTTGGAGGGGTGCTTAAGATCACCACGCCAAGTTGAAGTGCTCTGAGGACACAGTTGCATCGCAACAGAACGTTCAACTGGGGGGACCCCAGTGTACCCGTTGGCCGCGGCCCCATCGAGAGTGGAGAAGGCGGAGGAAGTCGCCGAACGGTCGCGGGAAGACAACGGGGGCTTCCAGGACCGCGCAACTTCCTCATGCAGCTTGGGAAAGAAAGGTATTGGGGGCGGGGACTGACGGATGTCAGCGCACGCTCCCAAAAACCAATCATAGAGCCGCGAGCGCTCGGGACACGGCGGAGGGTTCCACTCTATCCCAAGACTCAGCATGGCTGTCAGCTCTGGGTCCAACTCGGGCAATGCTGGAACGCCCGAAGGCGGCAGCACAGCCGAGTCATCATCCTCAGAGGACTCGAGCCCACCTTGTGATGCGGTGACCGACATTGCATCATCCTCCGGAGCACCAAACGAGATGCGCGGGGGGGCCGGAGCAGGCCCTGCGATCTCCGTCTGGACACTCACGGGTTGCGGAGCGCTAGAGGGGGGTGTGGCCCGAGGCATGAGCGTCGGGGCTTTGTTCCACACCGTCACCCTCAGGTCACCCTGACCACCAGCCAAAGTACCGCCTCTCGTGGAGACAGTAGATTGGGGTGTGGTAGAGGGGACTCTCGCTTCTTTACGAAGATCCTCAAGTCTCGACCGCAGCACCGCGATGGTCATGTTCCCGCAGTGGGAACATGACGCATCCACAAACGCTGCTTGAGCATGCTGAACGCCCAAGCATACCAAGCAGTGATTGTGCCCATCGGAAGATGAAAGCAACCGGCCACACCCAGAAGTACACGGGCGAGACATCCTGAAAAGGACGTGCCACGTGCAAGCTCTTTTGTGAGAGGAAGCTTCGCAGAGAACACCGAAGTGCCCAGGGACCACAAACCAGCTGTCTAGCAGACCACTGCGCAGATCAGCAGGCAGGCAGTATGCGATCGCTGGAACGCGAGACACCAACGCTTCTGGAAAGCTGCTCGTCTCGAAGGCTGACAAAGACTCAGTTAGCAGGCTCGAAGGAGTGAAGAGATACTCTTGGCTCCAAAGCAGAAACATAATGCGATGTTGCCAGCGTACTTCCTTATATACCCACGAGGTGGGGCGGAGTTACGCATGCAAATTCCGCATGCCCATGGCATTGGCACTGCCATTGGGCGCTGTTAAATTCTCAAAGGTAATTGGCTTCTAAGCGAAACCCCCATTCGTTAGTCACTAACGTTACGTCGTAGTGACTGAACGAAAGGGAACCACGCTTCCCTTGGAGGGTGGGGGCAATAACAAAAGAAACACGCCTCTGCTGCATGCTAGAATCTCCGAAAAACAAGCCGATTTCAACCTCAAAGTGTATGCTTTTAAATATACCAATACTGCTATCTCAAACACGGAGGCTTCTTCGTGATCTCAACTAACAGATTCTGCAAAAAAACGAAAATCACCAATTTTGAAAAAAAAAAAACGCTTCTTTCTCATTTTGCTCAAAAGGTGTGCTGCCGACTTCTGTCACTGGTTTCCGTGACGGGTCACATTTTTAAATATAAAAAATAAAACGATTCCTCTCTGGAGAAGCGTTCAGCCTTTCCACTCGCATGTAAATAGCGAATCCGCCATGGTGCGAGCGCAACTGGCTTTTAAAGGGAATGGGAGATGAGACTCTGATTGGTTTATTGCACGTTACGCCCAAAACACACCCATGACTCATTAAGAGATGAGGGATGACCCTTTTGGGCCATACGCCGGGCGCACAGACCGTTTTTCCCGTTGTTAAACTAGCAAAAGTGGATTCGGACTTGGACCATGTGCTTCAGACCATGCGCTCAGATTGTTAAAATAGGGTCCTTTAAGAGAGACTTAAATTTTAGTCTGTTCCCCACATATCATAAGGGTTCAGGCGGTTTACAATTTAAAGCACAGGTCAAATGGACACATTTATAATACATTTATGGGACTTTTTGGAGCTTGACAGTTCGCTTTTATTGTATGGAAAAGGGCAACATAACAGAATGAGGATAAATCTGACAGTATGGGGATTTTAGGGTGGATTATAAATAAATGCACACTACCGTTAAAAAGTTCGGGGTCGTATGATTTTTTTATGTTTTAAAAAGTCTCTTTTACTCACCAAGGTTGCATTTATTTGATCAGATAATACTGTAAAAACAGTAACATTGTGAAATATTATTAAAGTGACTGTTTTCTATTGTAATCCATTTTTAAAATGTAATTTATTCCTGTGATGTCAAAGCCTTCAGTGTCACATGATCCTTCAGAAATCATTCTAATATGCTGATTTGCTGCTCAAGAAACTTTCCTGGAAACTGTTCTTTTATTAAAAGAAAGTAAAAAAAAAAATATATATATATATATATATATATAAACACAAATCTGACTGACTGGCTGCAAATACTAATATCACTCATGGAATGAAATGTTTAGTTTATCATGCAATTGAAACATGTACAGTATTAGCATTACAAAACAAGGGAATTCCATCCATGGTTCAACGTTAATGAGGAGATAAACATTTCTTGGAACGAACAGCTCACAAAGCAAGTCAACACTGTCCTATTGCAAGAGACCAAAATCAATACGACACATCAATGCTCAAAGCCCAGGACGAGAAATATCTGGAGCTGAGACTTCAGTTGAGACATCAAGATGTCAACAAACCACCTTGTGATGAAAACAAATCATGCCAGTTCTGAGATGCAACCATTAGGTTTCATGATACATGTGACTCACGGATACAAGGATGTACAAATACCCATTCTGACAATGTTAAGCAATGGCAGTGGGATGTAAAATCATGTCTAATATTGTTTCGCTGAAGTCATTCGTCCACTAGAAAGGTGCCAAACACAAGCTGTTATTCTGACACTTACTTTCAGCTGCAGTTTACTTCAAATAAAACTAATATATTATCCTGGTTGTATTTGTTTTGTGTGGTATACTGCTTTAACCCACAAGCGTCCTTCATAGAGACACGTGTCATAATCTGAAAACCACACCTACCGGAGGGGAAAACAATTAAACCGTCATCCATTGACTTTGTATTGCGTGAGGCTGCTTCATAACAACTTATACTTCTGACATAACAACTTCTGACTTATAACAAAAAACAGAACAATGTCTAAAAGCTGATATGTGACAATGAGACTCGTACCCGAAGACTCGAGAGATGAACTAATCATTTCTGTTTCTGCATTCAGCCTATGGGGACTTGAACAAACGACTCGAACCCGAAGACTCGAGAGTTGAACTAATCATTTCTGTTTCCGGTGACTGCATAGCCTTGCCTATGGGGCTGGGACTTGATGAACAAATGACTCGAACCCTCGAGAGGTGAAATGAGGAATGAGTCTCGAGTGACTCATCCCATGAGTGAAAAATCACAAAAAGTGCCTGAAATACTACGTTTTGGACATTGCTTAGAGTAGCATAAACTAGAATAGGAAGGGAATAGAGGAAAAGATTAAGGAAACTAGATTAACGGGTGTGTGGGGGGTAGAAAGAAAAGATTTTGCCCACATTTGTCCCGACTTCCAAAGGCCCATTTAGGGTTAAAACAACATTTTATAAAACCAAGACAAAGAAAAAGATGTCATTCCTTTTGCTTAAGAAAAAAAATATTACCGAAATAGATCCTTTACTCCCTCAGCTTTTTAGACATAAATAGAACAGGCAAAGAACTATGGCCTTCTAACACTCTTGTTGTTATGGTTTAAGAGATTATGATAAGCATTTTGGGCGGATGGAGGTTGAGAGGTGTTTCTGCACCCATGTTTACCTCGTGCTACTGGACCAACACCAGCCTGTGAGTATTTATGGAAATTCACAAGTGTGTTTGTTTGGCAAGACAGGAAGAGGAATGTTGAAGTTATGTTGAAAGGCACAGCTTTACTCTTTTAAGTACAGAGTACTTAAATGTAGGGTAGAGTGGGGGGAAACGCCCCCATGGGGTAAAATCCCCCCCTATTGTTTCTCCCAAAATAACCACTAGATAAAATTAAGATACGTTTTTGTTGTTGCTATGGACTACCTTGACCAGAGTGATGTAGAAGTTTTCACCGCAAAGCTTACACTGGTGACGGAAAAAGTGATTTTTAACAGTATGAAAAGAAGTGTTTTAATTTGTTATTTTGCAGAACATCACAGTTTTATATGATATGAGAAGAGCAAGGCCTGTAGTTAGTGAGTACTTGTTATTTAAGGAAAATATAATTATATTTTTTTCAAACCTAGTCTGTGGGGTAAAACCAGGGAGCATCGCTTCCCACTATCATAAATACTGTAGTTACCATGTTCTAGTTACCATGCATCAGCTAACAATTTCAAAATGGTTCATTAATAATCATATTTATCTACTGCTATTTTGGCTTATTTTTTTACATTTTAAGCTAAAACATGCTTGTACTGTGATTTTGCTGTAAAAAGCAAACTGCTTTGTCAGAGTGTGTGTGTGTGTGTGTCTTGGGGCATTTTACTGCACCTGTGGGGTAAAACCATACCCATAGGATTCTGAAGAGCAGTTTTGAAGCGTAAAGTAGGGTCGAGCTGGCCGTCGCCATCTTGGCAGCGCGTCATCACGTGTCACTCCCAGATAACAGAAAAAGAGGCGGGATGTGGGCGGAGCTGAGGTGACACGATGACTAACAGACAGCAGACAAACGGCAATCCACCTGTCACTCACAGTGGCCACGCCCTTAATTATGCAGAACTTTAAGGCTTTATATAATGTAAACGAATGAGTTATAAAAAAATTCACCCCACTCACAGTCGTCATGAAGGGCAAAATTAGCCGTAAAGACCAAAACCACAATTTGTACCAGCCTGTAAACATGTGTTCTTCTGCTGTAAAGTTGAGCATTTTAACATGAGCTCAATGAGATTCTGCTCCTTCTGGAGTCTGTCTCTAGATTAGATTAGATTAGATTAAACTTTATTGTCATTACACAAGTACAAGTACAAGGCAACGAAATGCAGTCGAAATGCACTCTAGTGGCCAGTCAAGGAATTACAGTTTAAGTCACTTCTGTATTGGCTTCAAGAGAAACTGGGGGAGGTTGTGCTTGGTACAAATTTATTTTTTGTTAAAATTTTAAGTTTTCATACTTGGTTTATAGTTGATGTCATTGTCACTGAAAACTAAGATAACTATTCTAGACACATTTAACTTTTGTTTCAAAGAAAAAGTTACACAGCCCTTAAGGGGCGGTATTGGGTTTTCATTTTCAACTAATATTTAGAAAAAGGTGTTTAACCTTCAGAAAATGTTGATTGTCATCCCTACACTCTAAAAAAAATCTTCTATATGGCACTAAAAGTGGTTCATCGTCATAATCATAATATTTTTCATAAAAAATATTTAAAAAAATATTTTTGGAAAAATTTTGAAAATTGATCATTACATATTGGCCCAATAAAGGACTTCCAAATAATTATCCCCATGCAAAAAGATGCATTGTACTAATCATAGCTTAAGGTCTTCACAAAAAATTTTAATTGTATTTTCACCGAACATATTTAATTGTGCTCAGTCAATCTATGAAGTCGAAGTGAAAAATCCATGTTGGCTGAACAAGTCCTACGTCCGAAAAACGGTATACGCATGCGCAAAATGCCAAATTCCCAAGAGAATAGAGATATTCATCTCACAAAGACGTTGGTGAGTATTTAGCACTGAAGTTTTTCTCCAGAGTTTTGCTTTATGACCATTTTGTAGAACCACGAGTTCGTGCATTCATTGGTCTCATGCGTTTGTTCTCTTTACTCTAATGGTAGCCAATATTTTTATTTTCCTCATGTCTTATATGTCTAAAACAATAGGTGATAAGTAAATTAAGTCATTTGTGTGATATGTGTGCCATGCAACCCGGTGCCTTTAAATTGCATTTGGAGTCAGCCTCTTTCAGGGCTTGAGTTATTGCCTTTTAATATCAAACTTATTCATCCATTCATTCGTCTCATCCTCATTATATAATCTGTCATTTGCCAGATGTGATGCAGGGGAACTTTGTCATTAATGTTAGTTTTTATTTTTATTTGCAGGTTTTTAGCCTCTGCAGTGCCACGTTTTCTTCACCACATTAAGACATCCTGTTATGCAGAAGACTTCTTGAATATTCAGAGTTTTTCCTTATTGAAAGTAAGGTATTTTCACCAAATATCCTGTGTTGGAATTTACTTGTTAATAAAGTAAAAATGTCAACCCTGTTGTCTGTGTTCTGTATTTTGCTTAATATATTTAGGCTATGTTTTTAGTCATTTTTGTCTTTTGGGCAGTGAGAAATAAACAATTGTGACTACAATTTAAAATATGTAATTGGACCAATCTCACAGTTTCACTGTAAAACATTTCTCCAATTCAAAATTTTCTAGTGACCGATCACATCTACATTTTTTAGTTGGCCAAATTTAATTTCTGTGAATTAAATTTGATCAATTCACAGAAATTCAATTTGGCCAACTGAAAAATTTAGATGTGATCAGTCACTAGAAAATTTTAAATTGGAGAGGCCTTACATGATTTACAGTGTTGGTAAATTACATTTTTCCATTGGCTCAACATATTATTAGGGGTTCAAGCATGAAATGCTGAAACATATTGTAATTGTAAGGATTTTCGTGCAGGCCAAACCGTAAGGCCTAGAGACTTGAAACCTGGCCAGATGGTAGGCCTCAATTTGGGGACAACCTATCAGAGTATGAACCCGAATGGCCCATAGGTGGCGCTACAGCCACCAAAAGTTCAAAATTGCTCATAACTCTTAGACCCCTTGTCCCAGGATCAAGTGTCTTATATAGTTGGAATCCGTGGCTCAAGGCGGACAAAATGGCTATCTCCGAGTACTTGATTTCGGCAGGGAAAATGTTCTGCTATGTCGAATTTTGTCCAAAACCTACTTTTGCGAACTAGTCCCTGGTTTTTCGCCCGATTGGAACCAAACCAGTCTAGGACAATTCTCTGGACTCTCTAGATCAATAATTGTCAATAAAAGTTGAACTTTGACATTTGGGTGGCTGTAACAGGGTCATTTAGAAAAGGGGCGTGGCAGAATACACTCAAAAGCCTATAAATCCCAAAGGAAAACTCAGAACTTCACAAAAATTGATGAGCATATGTGTCAGAACATGGTAGTATGTAGCATGAAGCATGCAGAGTTTCATGGAGATCGGACCATAGGTGGCGCTATAACTGGCAAAAAGCCTTCATTCTTATTAGGGGTTCAAGCATGAAATGCTGAAACCCTATTGTAATTGTAAGGATTTGTAAAACGCATCGTGCAGGCCAAACCGTAAGGCCTAGAGACTTGAAACCTGGCCAGATGGTAGGCCTCAATTTGGGGACAACCTATCAGAGTATGACCCCGAATGGCCCATAGGTGGCGCTACAGCAACCAAAAGTTCAAAATTGCTCATAACTCTAGCGGACCATAGGTGGCGCTATAACTGTTAAAAACCTTTTAAAACTATATGTTTCCTATGGTAAATTGCCTATATTGCCTGTAAATTGACTTTTCCATCAATTATTTCAGTGTTTAAAATCTTGCTAAATAAAACTTAATGTCTTTTGATGCTTGTGTGCTTAAAGGCCTTAAAAGCTTGAACCCCGCTAAATGCTGCTTGCAGCTTTAATTTCTAATTGAGCCCATGTTAACAGACTGTTTCCACAATGGATACAATTTAATTCACAGAAATTGAAAAATTTAGATGTGATCGCTCACAATAAAATTTTTAATTGGAGAGGCCTTACATTTTTTACAGTGCACCATATCTTAACATGTTATGTATAGGGTAACGGTGCTATATAGCATCTTAGCAAAAGAACCGCTGAAGAACCACTGAAGCACCAAAATTGGTGCTATACTGCACTTAAAAAGGTTCCCCTATATGATTACGAGCCAAGAACCAATTTTAGTGCCATATAGAACCGTTTTTTTTTTTTTTTGAGTGTAGGAGGTCAAACTGAATTCTGAAAATATAAAAAATATGACTTTGTTGTTATTTCAGTGATTTTGTTATTTTCACACACATCTCTTAGAGGAAACAATTGCTATCACTGCGGGATATAGTCCAAAATTCCCATTTCAAGATGGCCAACGGTCAATGTGTTTTTCCTCCTGTTAAATAAATAAGCCTGTTAGAATGTAAACATGGTAAAACATCTTGGTCAAGCAGAGTTTGCACTATGTTGAGCTCTTAGTATACAGATGTAACTGTAGACGTATTGAGGCAATGACAAGGGAACAACTGACAATAAATGTTGCTAATTTAAACATAGCAAGGCACTTTGTATGAACCTCACAGAATGTCCGGCTGGCTATCTATATATATTATATATTAAAAAAAATCAGCCCGTGAAGCTCTCAGTGGTCAGGGTTGATATGAATAGCAATTATGCAATAACCGTGCACTAAATACATTGCTAATACCAGTGCTAAGCCCCATTAGATGATAAAACGATTAAAGCCGTAACACTTTACAATAAGACCCCATAATGCATTCAATAAAATTAACTAGCAATGAGTAATTTTTTACAGTTGTTAATTTAACTTTATGTGTAATGCATTATCATAATGCATCTTTTCATGAATAATTTGAACCAAAGTTAAAATACTCACAGAATTCTTATCTGAAATTGGTTTTCTAAAGGTGTGTTCAATAGATCGGTATTATTATTCATGAGTTCACACAAAGCATTATAAGCTGCATTATCGGGCATAATTAATGCATTAAAAATAGTGTTGCGTTGATATAGCGTAGCCTTTGAGCCCATACTCAACTATTCAGACCACAGATCACTCCGACTGTAAACCCTAATGTCATTTCTGATGTCGATTTTGTTTCCCAGTGTATAAATGTGAATCTGAAGACCACACAAAGCTGGCAGAACCTGACACTCATATGAACAGCTGGGAGGACGGACGGCCAAGGCCATGATTATAAGTTGCTATGGCCAGACTCTGCTGGCAGTTTATCGAAGCAAAATAAAACGAGGTGGCATGTTCTGCGGTTTCTGAATGCTCCATTAATCCTGCATGTTTGTTATGCCAACCTGTTAGGTCTTGTCTACAGCAGACATGCACTGCTGACCACCTATACAGCCCCATGAAGAGTGAGTCTGCATTCTTTCCAGAAAAATACTTGTCATTTGTGACCTTTGACTGTGTAACAAGAACCTGTTGATGGAAGCCTGTCCATTGAGCATGCACGTCCTGATTTGGCAGAGACATGTTACTGAATCAAAATATTTCGTTGATCTTGGAACAAAATTCCTGACTGAAAATTGAATCCTGACCATATCCCTACTCAGCCTGGTCTCGTTGTTAATACGTAGGTATTAATACATAACTTTCAAAGGCACAAAATGTACTTTTTGTAGGTTTGGATAGATACTAAAACGTGCAATATGGACGTATTAACAAACCTTAACATGCCCATTTTATACAGAATATAAAAAGAATAAAACATAATGAACATTGAATTTTTAGTAACAGCATAGCATTCAAAATATATTTAACCATTTCTTAAAACTATGTACAGTTAATTATGAAGAAAAACATAACAAGCAGACAATTGTAATCACAATAATTCAAAAACTTCAAAAATTGAAGTTACAGTCGCAGTCCTCTCTGTTCTATCTAAGCAGGCGAGAGCCAATGAGCGCTTGATATCACTGCACTATAAATACCGTATTTCCTCAAATAAAAGCCGGGGCCTTTATTTACCTGAACTGCAGAAGGTCACCGGCTTTTATTTGAAGCAGGCTTTTATTAGGGGCAGGCCTGTATTTCGAATTCCATCTATTTGAAAAAATAATTGTTTTAAATAAACCGTTTTAAATGAAAAGCGATAGCGCTCCAGAGGACAGATATCATCAGGGGCGCGGGAAGTGGGGTGGTTTCAAAGGATTGCAAATGCAATGCAATTTTTTGTTCATTTTATTCATTTTTAGAATTTAATAATTTATTTGTAATAAACATTTTAAGTGGCCCATTAAAAAGTATTATTTATAAGTTGAATTGTGTTTTTAAAACATACATGAGGTCATATTGTGACTGTTGCGGTGTGTGCGTTGAAAGAGCGGTAATATTTCCTCCAGTGGAGATCAAGCGCTTTCTGGAGATTCGCTCATTTCTGAAGCTCTTTCCGCTCAGCACCGCCGCTCAACCCAGAACTCCCTTTGTGACCTGCTGGATCAAATATAGGCCTATCTGAAATAAATAGTAAGGGCTGTCCCTGACTAAAGTTTTTTTCCTTTTCTAGTAGTTCATTTAAGCCGGCGCTGCGCCTCCACCTCATGTCGTTGTCTGTTATAGCTATTTGCTTGTTATTTATTAAATCCGGGCAATTTGGTTGATAAAACATAGATTAAATTAAGATACAATTTATACAAAACGAAATGTACTTTTGTGATTATATTTGTTGATCTTTCGTGTTTTATAGACTCAATATAAACTCTATAATTTCGTTATTTTTCTAACCCAACTAATGCGCGCACTTTTCTCAATCCGTTATGGAGCTATTCAATTTTGATTTTGCATATTGTTTTTTAAATGTTCGTTCGAGTGGTTCAAATGACCACTTTACAATATTTCAATAACATAATTTATTTTGAAGCCTATGCTGTTTTCTTGTACAAAATAAAATAGTTTAAGTTAAATGCAGAGTAAGATGTGTAAAAAAGACGAGGCTTAGAGATTGTCCAGATCATTTGTGTAGCTTTCACAGACTAACACACGTCACATCTCTCATAGACTACAGTATTTAAAATAGCAGATATGCATCAGTTATATTCTCTATTTAATTTACAGAGCAATCCCTGCAAAGTGTTTAGGTTAAGTATAGAAGAGACCAGGATTGTGCGTCACACTCGAAGACTCCCAGCAGGGGGCGATGGCCACGATGGTTTCGCTCCTTCTGCACAACCCTATTGTACATTACGCTGAACTTGAATGCACATGAAATGAAAGGAAATTATTTTCCCCCGGCCTTAAGGCCAATTTATACTTCTGCGTCGAGTGTACGCCGTAGTGTACGCCGTAGGCTACGCGCGTAGCCGACGCCGTCGTGAGCATTTATACTTCTGCGCTGTTGTCTGCGTCTGCAGTTACACATGCAGACGCTAGGAGGCAGTGTCCTCGGGCATGTTGGTGTAATCAAGAGAACAGCCGAAGAAGAAGCAGCTTGTTGTGTACTAGCATCTGTACATTCATGTCGGAATATCAGCAGCAGTGAGAGAGCGGCTTTTCTTGCAGCTTGAGTTGTTGTATCTAAAGCAAATTAAGCATCTCTAGTTGATTAGTAAAGTTAAATAAGGCGATCTGGCGCTGGAATGTGTTTGTGAAATCATGCGGAGCTCGTGGCCGCTGAAAACAGCGGTGGCTCGAGCAATCGATTGCTGTTGCGGAGACTTCATTCACGAAATATACCCTAATGTGTCCCTGTTCTTGATATACAATCACTGATTAACATCTTTGGTTTTAATGAGAAAATAAATAAACTATACTCAGCAGATCTATGTATTTATTTACTACCATAAAGAATCGCTGGACTGCAAAATATTGTGTTATAGCAGACGTAAGGAACTATCATCCAATTTCTGGACACACACACACACACTCCTATCGCAGATTTTTTATTTATTTATTGACCTGAGGGAAGGGTTCTGGCAGACCAATCACAGCGCTTGCGCTCCGCGTAGAATTGACGCGTTGTTACATTTTTGGAGAGGTGCGCGTCAGGGTACGGCGTAGGGTACGGCGTAGCCAACGCGTCTATGCGTAGGGTACGCCGTACCCTCTGCGTGCACTCGACGCAGAAGTATAAATTGGCCTTTAATTTGAGACCGGCCTTTATTTGTTCGTGCTGGCCACGCCCCCGGCCACTGTCAGAGGCCCGGCGTTTAATTGACTACAGGCTTTTATTTGAGGAAATACGGTAATGATCGTGATTTAAGACTGTAAAAATGCTACGGTTAAAAACAGTTAACTGGTTAACAGAAAGTTTCCGTACTATACATGGTGAATAACTGTAAAGGTGCGTTCACACCGGACGCGATTCGTGCGAGTGATTTACATGTTAAGTCAATGCAGAGACGCGAAATGGCATTCTGCGGCGCGATTCGCGGGAATGAGGCGGCGAGATTCGCGCAATTCGCGCGATTGAGGCGGTGCGAATGACGCGAATTAAGCGTTTTGATCGCGCAAATCTCTCAAGTTGAAAAATCTGAACTCTGGCGGATATTTCGCGCCGCGTTAACCAATCACGAGCTTGCTCTAGTTGTGACGCATTTACAAGCGGAGGCAGAAATCCCAACAACAATGGAGGACAAGATAACCGTGGCCGTATGTGGATACCCGGAGCTGTATGATACATCATCCTATCACTACAGGAACAGGAATAAAAAGGATCTTGCTTGGAAGAAAGTGAGTGAGGAGGTCGGACAGTCAGCTACCCTCTCAACAAAATCTATGTCAGCCATTTCACAACGAGACTGGAGCAGAAAAAAAGAGCCAGAGCCAGGGGCAAATGTGAGAAGGACTAGCCGAGGAAAGGCAGGTCTAGCCGGGTAAACGAGCGCGGAATGTCACTGATTGCCATCTCACAACTCCGAAAACGGCAGATAAAATGCTCAAATAGGCACTCTTTTTATAAATTAACCACAGATTTGAGCTTTAAACAACTATATTATCGCCTGAAAAAGTCTTTAAACTACGTTTTGTCACACATTAATAGTAGTATTTTTTACAAAAAAGACGTCAAGTGACCGAGACGAGCTGGCTCATATAGGCTCATATAGGGCAGAAGCCCCTCCCATGACGCGAATTCGCGTCTGTTGTGTAGTTGTCACACGCGAATTTCACGCGGAAATGAAGCGAGTAAACTCAAAATGTTCAAGCGTCCACCTTCGCGCGATTAGCACAAATTATTCGCGCGAATCGCGTCTGGTGTGAACGCCACATAATAGATCTAACCTTACATTTAATGTAATTCTACAGTAAAATACCGTTAAATTTACAGTTGTTGGAAGTGAAAAAGTTGTTGTGTAATTTACAGTGAAAAACCGTAAATTGACATTCCCAGAATTCCCTGCGTGACACTTCACATTTGATGTATTTTCGCTGAAATAACTTTCTTCTTAGATTTTTCTAATCAGTTATGTACATTAGGGTTTTATGTTACATTTAATGTTGTTAAATTAATGTTTATTGCAGAAAGTTACTATGATGGTGTTTAGTGTTTGTGTGAATGACACTGTGCATCTTCTCTATAGTATTGTCCTCCTAAAAGCTTTGATTCATCACGTGACTCTCATCTCCACTGGGATTGGTGGTTGTCTGTATTTATCAAAGGTACATAACAGATATTAGTATTTCAATAGATTGGTAATTTAACATTATTTCAGTTAATTAAATACGGTTATGTACTGTAAATTTCACTTAAATCTTTAAAACCTAAAATGCTGCTACTGTATTTTTTACGGTAAAGTTCAGCCGTTTTTTTACCATAACTTTTACAGGGATTTTTTTTTTCAGTGTGCCATTAAACATTTCGTAACGCAACCTCTGTTGTCCAGCACTTTGTTTGCAAAAAAAATTAAGAGTTTATTTAAATTGAATTTGATTAAATTGTAATGAATGTTTTCATTTTATTAATGAACCCCCTTTGTTCTGTGTTCCCGGGGGCGGGGTTTATGTAAATGTTAGGGTTAGTGACTCGTTGTAGTCCCTACCAGCCATTTGTTGTAGTCCTTAAAAAGCGATTTCTGTAAAAGAAAATATCTCCCTTTGCTTTGAGCTTTGAGCGTCGTAACTTTGCAGATGTTGTTTATGCTCAAACAGCGACACTACACACTCACTAAAGTTAAAAAATAGGGGTGTAACAATATCCTCATGTCATGATTTGATACATATCACAATACTGAACTCACGATACAATATTATTAAGATACAACAAGACATATGGTAAAAGGATTTTTTTTTTTTTTTTTACAAAAAATTTACTGTTGATTAAAATTGAGGGTGGAAATGAATAGGCTTGGACTTGGTACTGGTAACACAATACACAGGACAGCGTTGACACCAGAATAAAAATATTCATGATTCTGAAGCTGAAAATACAGAATTATTTTAGACGAATGTGCTTGCACTCTGTCACTGACTAGATACAGTTAAAATAATGTAGGCCACTTTTTACTGGTGACATAAGACATTTGGCAATATCCCACAAATATTCCCCCAGTGCATTATTAAACATTATACATATTCATCATTATCATATACACTCACCTAAAGGATTACTAGGAACACCTGTTCAATTTCTCATTAATGCAATTATCTAATCAACCAATCACATGGCAGTTGCTTCAATGCATTTAGGGGTGTGGTCCTGGTCAAGACAATCTCCTGAACTCCAAACTGAATGTCAGAATGGGAAAGAAAGGTGATTTAAGCAATTTTGAGCATGGCATGGTTGTTGGTGCCAGACGGGCCGGTCTGAGTATTTCACAATCTGCTCAGTTACTGGGATTTTCACGCACAACCATTTCTAGCGTTTACAAAGAATGGTGTGAAAAGGGAAAAACATCCAGTATGCGGCCGTCCTGTGGATGAAAATGCCTTGTTGATGCTAGAGGTCAGAGGAGAATGGGCCGACTGATTCAAGCTGATAGAAGAGTAACTTTGACTGAAATAACCACTCGTTACAACCGAGGTATGCAGCAAAGCATTTGTGAAGCCACAACACGCACAACCTTGAGGCGGATGGGCTACAACAGCAGAAGACCCCACCGGGTACCACTCATCTCCACTACAAATAGGAAAAACAGGCTACAATTTGCACAAGCTCACCAAAATTGGACAGTTGAAGACTAGAAAAATGTTGCCTGGTCTGATGAGTCTCGATTTCTGTTGGGACATTCAGATGGTAGAGTCAGAATTTGGCGTAAACAGAAAGAGAACATGGATCCATCATGCCTTGTTACCACTGTGCAGGCTGGTGGTGGTGGTGTAATGGTGTGGGGGATGTTTTCTTGGCACACTTTAGGCCCCTTAGTGCCAATTGGGCATCATTTAAATGCCACGGCCTACCTGAGCATTGTTTCTGACCATGTCCATCCCTTTATGACCACCATGTGCCCATCCTCTGATGGCTACTTCCAGCAGGATAATGCACCATGTCACAAAGCTCGAATCATTTCAAATTGGTTTCTTGAACATGACAATGAGTTCACTGTACTAAAATGGCCCCCACAGTCACCAGATCTCAACCCAATAGAGCATCTTTGGGATGTGGTGGAACGGGAGCTTCGTGCCCTGGATGTGCATCCCACAAATCTCCATCAACTGCAAGATGCTATCCTATCAATATGGGCCAACATTTCTAAAGAATGCTTTCAGCACCTTGTTGAATCAATGCCACGTAGAATTAAGTCAGTTCTGAAGGCGAAAGGGGGTCAAACACAGTATTAGTATGGTGTTCCTAATAATCCTTTAGGTGAGTGTAGTAGTTTAATGTAATACTGACACTAAAACTCTGTAAACTTGAATTTTTTCCTCACATATAACTTTCATTTTGGGTGAACTATTCACAATGCATATTGTCACTATCCACGATACATGTTGTGGCACAATATATTGTTACACCCCAATTAAAAAAGTCATATCATAATCAACCACCGTTTTAAATGAACATACCCTTAAAATGTTTGGGGTCTGTAAGATTTTTAAATGTTTTTTTGATGGAAGTCTCTTCTGATCACCAAGGCTGCATTACATTCGTCAAACATACAGAAATATCTATTTCTGAAAAAACAATTTCTAGTTTTCATTCTTCAGTGTCACGTGATCACATGTTTGCTGCTGAAGAAACCTTTCTGATTATTATCAAAGTTGAAAGCTGTTGTGCATCTAAATATATATATATATATATATAAATATATGTGTAAACTGTGATCCAGAAAGATCAATAGAAAAGCATTTATTTGAAATCGAATTTTTTGTAACATTATAAATGTCTTTACTGTCACTTTTGATCAATTTAATGCATCTTTGCTTTCATTTCTTCCAACAACAAAACTCGTCCTGACCCCAATAGTGTGCTGTGGTCAAACCTGTAGTAGCAAAACAAAGTGGAGCAATAGATCTGGCATGCAATGCATGTGCGTCTCAGAACATTGAATGGTGTTTGACTGGAGCATTTTATCCGGATGAACCTGATCCCATTCTTTAACCAGCACAAAGTGTGATGAGCATTTGACATCAAAGCACTTGATTCTGCCTTTTAAAAACAATTATCGCCTAATGGAAAGAACACTGAGGGGCTGCGTGCATATCATCTGATCTTATCTAGAAACCATTTGGTGAACGTACAGGAAATGGTTCGATTTCAAAAGCAGCACATCGGCAAACAAATGCAAAACAACCAATGTTAGACTTAAAAATGCCTGAACGTGCAAGATACCGCTCAGCCACCTGCTTTATCTTCACTATCGGTAAGGAATATCATTCAGTTTATGGAAGCTGCGTTGCTAAAATTCTTGTTTTTATTGGCATTCAAAACTGAGGTATCAAATGAAAAGACTGATGATGATTTGTATGCTTTATTGATACGATGCTTGAGAAGCTCTAACAAAAGCCCAAGCACATTTTGACCAAGAATATGAAATGAATTATTTACTTGTGACAGATAATCAATTTACTGACAAGATCAAATTACATATTCCATTAACATCGAGCGTGTTATTGCATGAGGCCTAAGTCTCAATTACAGAAAATAAACAAATCTGATAAAACTCTATAAAGATGTAATATACTGTAATATGAGCTGACCTAGATAGAGAGTAGTTTCTTTTTAACATTAATTTGTCTTGCATTTTTGAGAGAGGTTTGCACATGTCTCAGTGTTGTATTAAGTAGGAAGTGATGTCGCAATCACAGATATAATCTCACTTCCTCTCGATCAGGTCTTGATTGTGTTTCCAGGAAGCTGATAAAGAGACACTGATTTACATAACAAAGCTAAAAACAGGCATATATGATAAAATAAACTATTGTTTCTTAAAGCCTTTATCAGGGTTCCCACTCTTCTTCAGAAATAATTTTCCAGGACATTTTCAATTTTACTACGGCGAGAATAAAAGACCAGGTTTGCGCCCTAATGTAATATATTGCTCTCTAAGTCTTTAAAAGGTGTACAGCTTATTGCCATGACTTAACTATAAAATCATTTTAGCTCTTAATCATACATTATGACTATGGAAGCTTGTTTACGCCACAGAATAAACAATAAAAAAAGGTAATTGAGACCTTTTTATCTCGCTATTCAGACTTTTTTTCTTGCAATTGCGAAATATAAAGTCAGAATTGTGAGATATAAAGTCAGAATTGTGATATAAAGTCAGAATTGTGAGATATAAAGTCAAGATTGTGTGATATAAAGTCAAGATTGTGAGATATAAAGTCAGAATTGTGAGATATAAAGTTAGAATTGTGAGATATAAAGTCAGAATTGTGAGATATAAAGTCAGAATTGTGAGATATAAAGTCAGAATTGTGTGATATAAAGTCAAGATTGTGCGATATAAAGTCAGAATTGTGAGATATAAAGTCAGAATTGTGAGATATAAAGTCAGAATTGTGTGATATAAAGTCAAGATTGTGTGATATAAAGTCAGAATTGTGAGTTATAAAGTCAGAATTGTGAGATATAAAGTCAGAATTGTGTGATATAAAGTCAAGATTGTGTGATATAAAGTCAGAATTGTGAGTTATAAAGTCAGAATTGTGAGATATAAAGTCAGAATTGTGTGATATAAAGTCAGAATTGTGTGATATAAAGTCAGAATTGTGAGATATAAAGTCAGAATTGTGAGATATAAAGTCAGAATTGTGAGTTATAAAGTCAGAATTGTGAGATATAAAGTCAGAATTGTGTGATATAAAGTCAGAATTGTGTGATATAAAGTCAGAATTGTGTGATATAAAGTAAGAATTGTGTGATATAAAGTCAGAATTGTGTGATATAAAGTCAGAATTGTGTGATATAAAGTAAGAATTGTGTGATATAAAGTCAGAATTGTGTGATATAAAGTCAGAATTGTGTGATATAAAGTCAGAATTGTGTGATATAAAGTCAGAATTGTGTGATATAAAGTAAGAATTGTGTGATATAAACTCAAGATTGTGAGATATAAAGTCAGAATTGTGTGATATAAAGTCAGAATTGTGTGATATAAAGTCAGAATTGTGTGATATAAAGTCAGAATTGTGTGAGATAAAATCAATAATTACATTTATTGATTATGACACGGACCGATGGAACAGATGCACACAGCTGCACTGTTTTGGACGGGTTCGTGTTTACCGCATATAACGTTAATCCATTCACGTTTTCTCTCTTAAAATGTAAGGGCGTGTATATGTAAGCATTATCATATACACTCACCTAAAGGATTATTAGGAACACCTGTTCAATTTCTCATTAATGCAATTATCTAATCAACCAATCACATGGCAGTTGCTTCAATGCATTTAGGGGTGTGGTCCTGGTCAAGACAATCTCCTGAACTCCAAACTGAATGTCAGAATGGGAAAGAAAGGTGATTTAAGCAATTTTGAGCGTGGCATGGATGTTTGTGCCAGACGGGCCGGTCTGAGTATTTCACAATCTGCTCAGTTACTGGGATTTTCACGCACAACCATTTCTAGGGTTTACAAAGAATGGTGTGAAAAGGGAAAAACATCCAGTATGCGGCAGTCCTGTGGGCGAAAATGCCTTGTTGATGCTAGAGGTCAGAGGAGAATGGGCCGACTGATTCAAGCTGATAGAAGAGCAACTTTGACTGAAATAACCACTCGTTACAACCGAGGTATGCAGCAAAGCATTTGTGAAGCCACAACACGCACAACCTTGAGGCGGATGGACTACAACAGCAGAAGACCCCACCGGGTACCACTCATCTCCACTACAAATAGGAAAAAGAGGCTACAATTTGCACAAGCTCACCAAAATTGGACAGTTGAAGACTGGAAAAATGTTGCCTGGTCTGATGAGTCTGGATTTCTTTTGAGACATTCAGATGGTAGAGTCAGAATTTGGCGTAAACAGAATGAGAACATGGATCCATCATGCCTTGTTCCCACTGTGCAGGCTGGTGGTGGTGGTGTAATGGTGTGGGGGATGTTTTCTTGGCACACTTTAGGCCCCTTAGTGCCAATTGGGCATCATTTAAATGCCACGGCCTACCTGAGCATTGTTTCTGACCATGTCCATCCCTTTATGACCACCACCATCCTCTGATGGCTACTTCCAGCAGGATAATGCACCATGTCACAAAGCTCGAATCATTTCAAATTGGTTTCTTGAACATGACAATGAGTTCACTGTACTAAAATGGCCCCCACAGTCACCAGATCTCAACCCAATAGAGCATCTTTGGGATGTGCTGGAACGGGAGCTTCGTGCCCTGGATGTGCATCCCACAAATCTCCATCAACTGCAAGATGCTATCCTATCAATATGGGCCAACATTTCTAAAGAATGCTTTCAGCTCCTTGTTGAATCAATGCCACGTAGAATTAAGGCAGTTCTGAAGGCGAAAGGGGGTCAAACACAGTATTAGTATGCTGTTCCTAATAATCCTTTAGGTGAGTGTACGTGTAAAGAATTGAAGGGTTCGTCTCAATCAGCTCCTGGTTCAGTAGTCAGGGCACTGATCAGGACATAAGTCAATGGGCTGATCCCTGATCAGTGCCCTGACTACTGAACTAGAGCTGATTGAGACGCACCCGAAGTCTGTAATGTAAAACAAGAGCGTATTGATGCAGTTCATCTGCCTGCTATTCTATCAGTTAATGTTACTCCTGATCGGAGCTTCCGTGAATATTTAGTTTATACGTAGATTTAGGCTTCAACTAAGTTTAATTGTGCAACGCAAAAATATTTAGGAGTGCATAAGTTGTAACTTAATGCCCATTTATGTCTAAACTAGGCTAGTTCTAACTTGCGCACAGCTGGTGCGACAGGTGTCCTGACAGGAAACTTATCCGTTCCTTTATTCATACACGTGAAAAGCACCCTAGGGAGATTACAGGGATCTGTTATGTTAAATCTATTAAGTTTTGCTATGTAAAAGTCTATGTCTTTTGAATTAAAGTGCGCAGTGAACTCCGTTGCCTTGAAACTCATGCTGGCGCCGGCTGTTCTTGCCTGCCAAAATGGCGTCGTAAACAGAATGGGTCACGTGACCTCCGGAGCTCTATAGGCCTCTCACCGTCGGTTTTGTAGTTTTGTAGTTTTTTAACACTTTACTCGTATTTGTAGTTCTGAAGCAAATCCTCCTCCACAGCGCAATGGGTTGTGGGCAATATTAGCCTTTGTAGTGTGCAGTGATCCGGATCCACACTATCCGAAGCCTACTCTTTTCAACTACTATGCTTGGGGACACATTTATTCTAATCTCACACACTATTTAGATGGATAGTATGGACATTGGGACGCAGGGGCAGTGTGTGGTTTTTCCCTGATCTCAGATCAGTTTCGTAAAGTTGCACATTTGTAAAGACACATTTGTATTATAAAAAAGGAAGTGCAATAGTCTCTCCATAAAACACAAAAGCAAGCCCTACAAATAAATAATATAATAAGTACATATTTAATATTTAATGCCATTCAATGAGTTGTAGATTCCATTTAATTGACTAAACTTTAAATAAAATGTTTGCAATTGCTTTGTAAAATATATTTTATGCATATTTTATGCACACCATTCTGACCACCGCCAGTGCACTATATAGGGGATAGGGAACAATCAGACAGTGCACTATATAGGAGATAGGGAACCATCAGACAGTGCACTATATAGGGGATAGGGAACCTTCAGACAGTGCTCTATATAGGGGATAGGGAACCTTCAGACAGTGCACTATATAGGGGATTGGGAACCATCAGACACAGACAGTGCACTATATAAAGGATAGGGAACCATCAGACAGTGCACTATATAGGGGATAGGGAAAGATCAGACAGTGCTCTATATAGGGGATAGGGAACCATCAGACAGTGCACTATATAAAGGATAGGGAACCTTCAGACAGTGTACTATATAGGGGATAGGGAACCATCAGACAGTGCACTATATAAAGGATAGGGAACCATCAGACAGTGTACTATATAGGGGATAGGGAACCATCAGACAGTGCACTATATAGGGGATAGGGAACCATCAGACAATGCACTATATAGGGGATAGGGAACCATCAGACAGTGCACTATATAGGGGATAGGGAACCATCAGACAGTGCACTATATAGGGGATAGGGAACAATCAGACAGTGCACTATATAGAGGATGGGGAACCATCAGACAGTGCTCTATATAGGGGATAGGGAACCATCAGACAGTGTACTATATAGGGGATAGGGAACCATCAGACAGTGTACTATATAGGGGATAGGGAACCATCAGACAGTGCACTATATAGGGGATAGGGAACCATCAGACAGTGCACTATATAGGGGATAGGAAAAGATCAGATAGTGCACTATATAGGGGGTAGGGAACCATCAGACAGTGCACTATATAGGGGATAGGGAACCATCAGACAGTGTACTATATAGGGGATAGGGAACCATCAGACAGTGCACTATATAGGGGATAGGGAACCATCAGACAGTGCACTATATAGGGGATAGGGAACCATCAAACAGTGCACTATATAGGGGATAGGGAACCATCAGACAGTGCACTATATAGGGGATAGGGAACAATCAGACAGTGCACTATATAGGGGATAGGGAACAATCAGACAGTGCACTATATAGGGGATAGGGAACAATCAGACAGTGCACTATATAGAGGATGGGGAACCATCAGACTGTGCACTATATAGGGGATAGGAAAAGATCAGCTTTCCTGCTTCCTAGCTTTCCTGTAGCTCAAACAGTAGAGCATGGCGCAAGCAACGCCAAGGCATGGGTTCGATTCCCAGGGAAAGCAAGAACTGACAAAATGTAAAATGTGTACCTTGAATGCAATGTAAGTCGCTTTGGATAAAAGCGTCTGCCAAATGCATAAATGTAGATCAGATAGTGCCCTATATAGGGGATAGGGAACCATCAGACAGTGCACTATATAGGGGATAGGGAACCATCAGACAGTGCACTCTATAGGGGATAGGGAACAATCAGACAGTGCACTATATAGGGGATAGGGGACCATCAGACAGTGCACTATATAAAGGATAGGGAACAATCAGACAATGCACAATATAGGGGATAGGGAACGATCAGACATTGCACTATATAAGGGATAGGGAACCATCAGACAGTGCACTATATAGGGGATAGGGAACCATCAGACAGTGCACTATATAGGGGATAGGGAACCATCAGACAGTGCACTATATAAAGGATAGGGAACAATCAGACAGTGCACAATATAGGGGATAGGGAACGATCAGACATTGCACTATATAAGGGATAGGGAACCATCAGACAGTGCACTATATAGGGGATAGGGAACCATCAGACAGTGCACTTTATAGGGGAGAGGGAACCATCAGACCGTGCACTATGTAGGGGATTGGGAACCATCAGACAGTGCACAATATAAGGGAAAGGGAACCATCAGACAGTGCACTATATAGGGGATAGGGGACCATCAGACAGTGCACTATATAAAGGATAGGGAACAATCAGACAGTGCACAATATAGGGGATAGGGAACGATCAGACATTGCACTATATAAGGGATATGGAACCATCAGACAGTGCACTATATAGGGGATAGGGAACCATCAGACAGTGCACTATATAGGGGAGAGGGAACCATCAGACCGTGCACTATATAGGGGATTGGGAACCATCAGACAGTGCACAATATAAGGGAAAGGGAACCATCAGACAGTGCACTATATAGGGGATAGGGAACAATCAGACAGTGCACTATATAGGGGATAGAGAACCATCAGACAGTGCACTATATAGGGGATAGGGAACGATCAGACAGCAGTGCACTATATAGGGGATAGGGAACGATCAGACAGCAGTGCACTATATAGGGGATAGAGAACCATCAGACAGTGCACAATATAAGGGAAAGGGAACCATCAGACAGTGCACTATATAGGGGATAGGGAACGATCAGACAGTGCACTATATAGGGGATAGGGAACCATCAGACAGTGCACTATATAGGGGATAGGGAACTATCGGAAGGGTGCACTATATAGGGGATAGGGAACTCTAAACGAGACACAACACAAGGAAACTAGGTCGAACTAAACACAGCGACAAGAAACAATACAACTAAACCAAAACAGAACGTAATCATAACATGAATATTTCTTTAAGGCAACATAATAATCTGATCAATTTTTATAAAGTACTTGACTGTTGTCTTACAGATTGCTTGTTGGTGACGTGTGTAATGGGACAAGACCCTTCCAGTGATGAACCAGGTAGAAAACTAAAACTTAGAATCCAAACCATACAAAACCCATTTAAAGCTGATAAATGTTCTAATTAGATCATGTTTTCTTCCCCTGAGCCCCAGAAATTAAATATGCCGTCATAGGAGCAGGGATTGGCCTTTTCTTCTCCATCTGCTTTCTGCTCATGAAAATGTACCTAATCAAAAAGCAGATGCTTGACAATGAACCATTAGGTGAGTGTTCTCCTAGAAATCTGATTAAAATATAAAAAATCAGACATAAGATATGATATCATTAACACGTTATCATTTTTAAAGATGTATCAATAAGAAGAGCATCTTCACGGTAAGGATATTTTTATATGCATATTACACTTTTCTATGATGAAAGTTTGGTCTGAAAGTGAATCTCATAGAATGATGACCTCTATTCTTTAGGGCCATTGATGTGGAAAGCAGGAGGGAATGAAATGTCTTCTGAGGATGCATTAATATCATTAAGCTCAGAGGAGAAAACAATCTGACATTTTATGATGGATTTTATACTGATTTATTTATTAAATAGTGTTTGATTTAGGCCTAAAAAAATCGATGTTTGAAAATACAGATCAGTGCCATTGCTGTGCCGTCATGTGACCCATAACTGCATTTACACCAGTAAAATGTATATATTTATATAAACAAACTAGTCATATACTGTGTGTGTCAACACACACTTGTCTTTCATTAAGGTAGAAAACCTGTCGTGACTGTATGTGTAATTAAGTCAATAAAAAATGAACGGCTCCTTCCAGACCAGAATGAGTCATTTATCTTTATTAAAATGCATGTGGTGACAGATGGCTGAGGCTGTTATTGACCCTGAACACACACATGGACACACACACACACACATAAATACATATAAATACAACCATACACACACACAAACATTCACACACACAAACATTCACACACACACACACACACACACAAATACAACCATACACACACACAAACATTCACACACACACACACAAAAAATGTCCCCACAAGGACGAGGATTTCGGATATTGCCATCTTTGTGGGGACATTTTGTCCCCATAACGTAGGGTTTACCAGGCCACACATTCACACACACACACACACAAACACACACACACACACACACACACGCACACACGCACGCACACACTTGTTGGGTTTTCATGTTTTATGGGGACTTTCCATAGGCGTAATGGTTTTTATACCGTATAAACTGTATATTCTATCCCCCTACACTGCCCCTACCCCTAAACCTACCCATCACAGGAGACATTCTGCATTTTTACATTTTCAAAAAACATCACTTAGTCTGATTTATAAGATGTTTTCCTCATGGGGACCAAAAAATGTCCCCACAAGGACGAGGATTTCGGATATTGCCATCTTTGTGGGGACATTTTGTCCCATAACGTAGGGTTTACCAGGCCACACACACACACACACACACACATAAATACATATAAATACAACCATACACACACACAAACATTCACACACACAAACATTCACACACACACACACACACACACACACACACACACACACACACACACACAAGTTTAAATGTTACCTCTGAGCATTTGCTTTCTTCCCCTTTTTTACACTCAATTTAATTAAAATATAAAAAATCCAGTCTTGTAAATAATGATAATGTAAGAACAAAAGCAGAATAGTGCGGCATCTAATTTAACTTTACATAACATTTCTGTGTTTTATTACTTCTGTTCATTTCCATTTTAAATCTCAGGTTTCAATGTGATGTCTTTCTCACCGTCTCATGCAGTGACACACTTTATCCAGAGGAGGGCAGTCCGTCCTTTCCTGCTCTTTGCACTATCTGCTGAAAAACACTACATACAGTATCTCACTATATACTACTTTTTTTTATTTTTAACCTCTTGATGAGGAAACTGTATCTACACACACTAGTGGCCAAAAGTGAAACATCTGCACAGCCTTTCACTATAAACCTTTTGAACTCCGCTTCTATTTAAATCAAAATATGAGTAGTAGTCTGTGTTATATTGGGATAAAGAATACACTAAACTTGATTAAGGTATTAACATTACAAAATCATTTGGCAAGAATTGCAAACTCCAGCATATAATTAAATATCATATTATGTGCATTATCGTATGCAAGCATGCATTGACTACAATGTAATCAGTTAATAAAGGGTTAGTTCACCCAAAAATTAAAATTTCTCTTATTAATTCCTCGCCCTCATGTTGTCCCAAACCCGTAAGACCTTCGTTCATCTTCGAAACACATATGAAGATATTTTTGATGAAATCCGAGAGCTCTCTGACCCAGCCAAAGACAGAAACGCCATTGCACCTTTCAGGGTCCAGAAAGGAAGTAAACACATGGTTAAAATAGTCCATGTGACTCCAGTGTCGAGCGACGAGAATACTTTTTGTGTGTAAAAAACAAACAAAAATACTGACTTTATTCAACGTCTGTGTGAAGACTTCTATGACGTAGTAAACACAGTGCAGGGCTTCCGAGTTCTACGGCAGAACGTCGGCTCACTATTGGCCGATGCTGTTCACGTGAAGGGCCCTATTTTAAAGTCGGCGTGAAACGGAAGTTGAGATTGTCTTTTTCTTCTTATTGTGACGTATATCCGAGTGAAACGGCTTCCGAAATTAGAAAAAATGTAGGGCGAGGCTTGATTTCGTCCTTCGGGAATTGATTGGATCGTTGGAAGTTGGGCGTTGCTAACAAAACGGAGGCAGATTTGAATGCCAGTTTGCACTCAGTTGTGAAGGAAAAACTCGATCTATCTCTTAAATACATTTATTTTCTCTCTAAATCTTTTCTACATATGTTACTGAGCATATTTCCTCACTTTTCGATGGTTTATGCTACAGATTTCACTCATTTTAAGCCTTTTATGGCTTTATTTTCTGTAAAACTTTTTTCTCAGCTCTCCCTTATAATGGGGGGCGTTCACACACGCTGCATTCCTAAGTGCGAGCCGTGACAACAAGCTGTTCGTCCGACTATATTGAGTCATTTTTACATAAAAAAAGCTTTTATTTCTCATATATTTCTCTCTTTATGCCTCAAGTCCTTCCTGAAGAAGGTATTGTGTGCACCGAGAAAAATGCACCTAACCTTCATATTCATACGATCAGTGACAGGTTTCTGAGAGGCGGTGCAGAAACGAGACAGGGGGCGATAATCATATATATTTATAATAAAGGCTAGATGTCTTACGGCGGAGTCTCTAAGGTCATCACCGGCGGCCATCTTGTCACAGGCAGGGCTCTGTGGTATACCTGATGTAAGGCGAGTGATCTGCATGAACACACATACCCTTATCTCACTGAAATCTTGACAGATTTACAATTGGTTTGGTTTCTTACAAACGTTATTAACGTGGCTATAATTATGGATGCTTGATAGGGGTGTAACAGTACACAAAACTGACGGTTCGGTACGTACCTCGGTTTTGAAGTCCCGGTTCGGTATGGATTCGGTACAGCAGTTTTACAAAATTGCTTTTTATTAATTTTTATTCAACAGTGGTTTAATGAAAGAAATTGTGTCTGTCCTTAAATGAATTAAATTATCACTAAAAGTTTCTTAAAGATAATGCTGTAAACTATATAGGGAGCCCTTACTTACATATAGCTATTAAAGATTAACAACAGAGCCCAAACTATTAGCCTAAATTCAGTTGCTATTTAT
Organism: Romanogobio albipinnatus; assembly: GCA_023566225.1. Lineage (NCBI taxonomy): Eukaryota > Metazoa > Chordata > Actinopteri > Cypriniformes > Gobionidae > Romanogobio > Romanogobio albipinnatus. The sequence continues at coordinate 46,088,884 of CM042257.1, read as the reverse complement.
TTTTAGATATAATAATCAACACTCATAAGATTCACATAAGGCAGTTTTTGCATTAACTTCTAAATCTAATTATTTTTATTCGTTGTTGAAATATAATCATTTAGTGGCTGTAATTTTCATGACAGGTTTATTTAAACATACATTAAATAAACAAGACATCACTAACAGGCTAAGTAGTATATAATGAATATATAACGGCTAATATAATGAATATAACGGCTAATATAATGAATATAACGGCTAATATAATGAATATAACGGCTAATATAATGAATATAACGGCTAATATAATGAATATAACGGCTAATATAATGAATATAACGGCTAATATAGTGCATGTATTCAGTGAAAGAGTTGATTTCTCTAGAGAGCTACAGCTGTGGACACTGAATGACTTCTGAGTAAACGTGATTCTGCATGACATTGTTTACAAGCAGTTTTATTGTCTTTCCGCGGTTGAAACACAGTTGGAGCGATTACACGACATATGATACATTTCAGTAAGTTGTAATGTATCCTCAACATACTTTAAGATATTAATTCATGTTTATTCTTTAGGAAGAGATGATCGCATTGACTCGCTGCTGCTTTAAGTTGAACTGATACGCGTCTATCAGTCACGTCACATTAAAGAGCGTTAAAACGCATTTATCGTTTGAATTTCGTGATAAAATGGACTGAATACTTAATATGTTCGTGTGGGAACTCGGATTGAAGTGTGTTCCGCGCTTACAACAAGCCGACTGTTAACTGTTAAAGATTACATTCATAACCGTTCGGTACACGCGTGCACCGTACCGGAAGCCCTGTACCCAAACGGTTCAATACGAATACGTGTACCGTTACACCCCTAATGCTTGAACAAATTATGAATAATTTTTCATAAGTATACAGTGTCATAACTACATCTCTGATGTTTATAACAAACCAAACAGTTTGAAAATCGGTAGAAAATTGAGCAAGTTATGGTTATTTAAAAAGTGCAAGCACCATTAAAACAATGTTACGAGTGAGCCAGCTGCCTGTGACAAGATGGCCGCCAGGTGCGGACGTCGACCTCCATTGGCCAGCAGCGCGCACGAGACATCTAGCCTTTATTATGTATATCTATGGCGATAACCCCGCCCTCACGGCATAACACGTTAACATATTTGATTAAAGATTATAAGTGTAAATGAATTTTTAAAAAATAATGAAGTGCACAGATAAATCAGTTATAGTAAACATTATTAAATATAAAAATAGGAATTGTAAAATTTGATTTCATACCCACTTTAATGATCTGAGCACATGGTCTGAAGCTCACGGCGCAGGTGCACTTAGGGCGTGTCCGAAATACACTTTTGCTAGTTTAACGACGGAAAAAACAGTTGGTGTGCCCGACTTATGATCCAAAAGGGTTGTCCCTTGTCTCTTAATGAGTCATGGGTGTGTTTTGTATATAATAAACCAATCTCATCTCCAGTGATGGGAATAACGGCGTTATAGATAAACAGCGTTACTAACAAACTATTTTTTTCAGTAACGAGTAATCAAACGAATTACTGTTTCTCTCGTTACAACGCCGTTACTGTTACTGAGAATAAAATGCGGCGTTACTATAATTGAGCTCACTGAAGCGGTTTTCATCTGAACAGCCTCTGTCAGTCGGACCTGCAACGTTTTATTTTCTCTGGTTGGTTGGTTGATGTGTGTGTGCGGGCGTGCGTGCATGCCATGCGTGTTGGGGGGTGGATGGGGTGGTACACATAACTGATGATGATTGGTGGGTGGGAGACATGGTTGAGGTTGATAGTTTGAGTTCACACCCACACGCATATGCACAGTCACACACACCAACGACCAGGAGGAGTCAGAGCGATGGCATGAAGCTATAATACAATATATATATATATATATATATATAAAAATTATACGCAGAGGCTCTTTCTTTTGATGTATTGTATGTTCAGATATTCATACAACAAAATATTCTGGTGGCCATGAAAGTTTTTTTTGAAAATTATAAAAAATTCTGGTGCTGGCTGGAAACTTTAGAACTTAAAAAAGATCAACTTAAAAAACAAAAAAAAAACAAAGTTACATTACAGCTAAATAGGGACACAGTACAATACTTAAAGTGAAAATATAATATATACATATTAAAGTATTATGTTGTTCACTTAAAGAAAACTTATAGGTTTCAGAATAAATCTACTAAACTAGTGGTCAAAGGTAGCTTTCGCAAACTGGAAGTTTAAAGCTACACTGTGTCACTTTTTTAGTTTATTCTTAGCTAAAAACACTTAGTTCTTTCAAAAATATATGTATATATATTGCTGGATTGAACTGGAAGCCATGTTAATCTTGGACTAAATCGGCCACCGTAGGAGTTAAAACGAAATCGGAATTGGGAGGAACAGAAACTAATATTTACTGGATCGTCATATACCTTTTCGCCGCTAGATGGGGGGAAATATCACACAGTGTAGCTTTAAGCGCTACTTTTCCCTCGTTGAGGTGAAAGGTAAGAATGTTTATGTAACGTGCAATTTATGCCCAGGAATAAAGAGTCTTTATTTCTAATCTAATTCTAATTCTAATCTAATGAAGCGCCTCACATCATCACATGCCGCCACAAAATTAGTGGCTAATAACCCAGGTGATAACGTGAGCTTCACTACCAGAGGAGTAGTATAGTACTGATAATATTTACTAGTGGTGGGCATAGATTAATTTTTTTAATCTAGATTAATCTCACTGTAATATTGGAATTAATCTAGATTAATCTAGATTAAAATGGCTCATTTGAATTCTGCCAAAGGCATTCAGAATATGTGTGCTAGTAAGTGATCGTTTGTCTTTTTGTAGTTTGAATAATAAATAACTTCTGTCCCTTTAAGACCTGACGCACGCATGGATCCCACTGTTCCTGTGAGCTGGTTACGACTGTGTTTATGTTAAAACTCACCAAGATGGGCATTGAGACATTTGTGAGTGTATTTGACCATTAAACTGGAAAAAGGAGCTCATTTTGGCACTTGTATGTCAGAGGCGGCTTTATTACGGTGTGTGTGTGTGCGCTTCAGATGTGAGCGCGAAATCTGAGGGACTTAGTAGAATTAACGTTATGTGCAACATCGCGCAAAATTCAGACCGGTCACACCAATACTAACACGCTGTCATGAAGAAAAATCCAGCAGAACACCCGTTCGCAATGTTCAGAGGATTAAACGGACTGAATGAGAGGAGGCGGGTGCGTGTCAACTCGCTGTCGGTCGGAGAGGAGAAGAGAGGAGAGCGCAGCTAATATCGATACTGTAGAAAATGAGTATCGTATCGTTTCAGATATTTCAGTTATTTCAGTATCGATACACTGCGAAATATCAATATTTTTGACAACACTAGTAGGCAAGGCATACACACAGGTTCGTTCTCTCGCCCCTACAGTGCAATTCGGATAGGTGTACATCCGCGCTAAAATATCAAGGTGAAAGTCATCATAGCTTGCATAGTATAGAACCAGCTCCCAACCCAACTTTGAGAATAGATTAACGGCGATATTCTTTGTATCGCCCGATAAGAGTCTCACATTAACGCAGCACGTTAACGCCGATAACGGCCCACCACTAATATTTACACAATATTTACACTATAGTAGGCCTACTGATAATATTTACCCTATAGTAAGCCTACTGATAATATTTACAATAAAGTAATTTGATAGGTGTCTCTCACATTGCCCCACAGCAACATTACAATAGTGGACATTAATGTAAAATGTTTTATAATAATAATTTATTCTATTTAGTGTCCAATTCATTCATTTAACATATTTAATATTGGGGGGCATCCAGGTTATATGACATATTTGAACATTTGGAGAAAAAAAAAACACAGTAGTTACTTTCCGTCAGTAACTCAGTTACTATTTGTAAGAAGTAACTAGTAACTATAACTAATTACTTTTTTAAAGTAACAAGCCCAACACTGCTCATCTCCCTTTCCCTTTAAAAGCCAGTTGCGCTCGCTCCATGGCGGATTCGCTATTTACATGCGAGTGGAAAGACTGAGCGCTTCTCCAGAGAGGAATCCTTTTATTTTTAATATTTAAAAATGTGTGTGTGCTGCTGCGCGTCCCTGTGTGTGTAATAAGAAGAGTGTATGCGCGTTGTGCACCACCTATAGGCTCATATTACTACCACACCCTTTAAATAACACAAAAAATACTGCACTATTGACCTTAGAGCAGGTTTGTTTTGGTCAATGGCGCAGTCGTTTTCAGTTCCTCACAATAGCAACGCTCCAACAATGCTCCTGGACACGCCCATGGGTGAACAGATGCGACAGTGCATTTGATATTTAAACAACGTGACGCTGGATGTGAACATGAGAACTGCGTCCGGCTGAAACTAGCAAAAAACATTTACGTCGTGTCTGGAGTCGCATTGCACCGGCTGTATGATAGGGCCCGAGCACACATGCGTGTGTGAGCCAATGGTGAGCCGCCTTTCTGTCGTAGAACTAGTAAGCACTGCATTTTATCCGAATCATGTGTGTGCTCACATAGCTAATGCGACAAAAGTCACCAAGTGTCATCCCATTCCGGTGAAGTTACTTCACTAGAATGGATGTTAAAGGTTCTTCCTGAAACCATAGACACCCATACAGAACCTGCGTATGAAATGTTTCACTGGCAGTAAACCCTGTTTAACTTCCTCCAACTGGACTGGACAAAAACTAGATGAAGAGGAAATGGCATCTCCTTCATTGAGTGTAGTCCTGTACAAAGGGGGAGGATAGAGGGTGTACACTAAGTAAAAACAGAGCGTGCCCTGTCTCGGGTTACACAGAGGAGAAGGAGAGGGAAAAAAGAGTAGAGGAATTCACAGGCACTTTTCGCGGAGAGATTTAACTGGAGTTGCATGGAGTCCATCAGACTGGAGAATGAAGATCTGTGCAGTGGTAACAGCTCTCCTGACTAACGTCCTCTTTGGAAGTAAGTGCGGTCTGTCTGATTAATGTGATCAACTGAGATTGTTCAGCTTAGTAAATCAGCCTAGGTGTTGCAAGTGACTGCAAACTGGTTTTGTATCTAATGCATGTTTCTTTTTTTTATGTGGTTCTGAGATTGAATATAAAGTTCAAGACTAGTTGTGGTCTGTGTGTTACCCAATCAGCCAAGCTGGATTTGCACAATATAAACGCCTCAATATAAATGCTAGGGCAGTATGACATTTCAATTGTTTGTTTTTTTCCTGGTAATTTACTTTTTCTCTTCGGCTATGAATACACTGTGGTTTGACTCAAGTATATAAGGAACATCCTAATTTTTTGTAACTTAAATCCTATCTCTGTGGGTGTATATGCGTCACTTTGAGTTTATAAATAGCATAAAATCCTCAGAAAGAACTGACACACCAGGTTTTTTCTTCCTTTAAAAAGTGCTTACAGCCAATGGAAAATTGTGATTGTGACATATTTTGTAGAAGTATGTTTATTGTCTATTTATATTCCAGATTTATATGTCCATGTTCAAACTTCCAAATTCATAAATATACATTGAAACGTAGACATGTTATGGTTTTATGTACTTATGTATGTTATATTATTTCGGGTTTGTACAATATTTCACAAAATGATGTTTGGGGAACTGACCTCAAACATCCACACACACACACACACATACACACACGCACGCGCGCACGCGCGCACGCGCGCACGCACACACACACACACACACATCACCTCCAGGGCATCTGGTTACAAAAAAATTTAAAAGCGGCTCAGTTAAGTTAAATGAGTTCTGTTGCAATTAAATTATGGTAGGTATTAATTAATATGCAAAACTGTCCAAATACTATATATATGATATATCACACACACAGTGTTATAAATAATTTAAGTATACACTACCGTTCAAAAGTTTGGGGTCAGTGGAGTTTTTTTTTTAAATAAATGTAATACTTTTTTCAGCAAGGACCCATTAAACTGATCAAAAGTGAGATTTCTATTTCAAATAAATGCAGTCCTTTTGAACTTTATATTCATCAAAGACTCTTGGGGGGAAAATGTGTCACTTTCCACAACAATATGAAGTAGTTATTATCAACACTAATAATAATAATAATCATAAATGCAGCAAATCATCATATTAGAATGATTTCTGAAGGATCATGTGACGCTGAAGACTGGAGTAATGATGCTGAAAATTCACCTTTGATCACAGGAATAAATTTGACAATATTACCGTTTTTAAACACAGCAAATGCTGTCTTGGTGAGCATAAAAGACTTCTTTCAAAAATCGTACCGACCCAAACCTTTTGAACACTAGTGTATATATAATAATATATGTATTTGTGGCGATGTCAGTCTGAGATCCACCCAAGTAATGTTCTCCAGATGGCCTGTCAAAAAGTCTCGTTAAGCAGAAGCAACAGGGTCTGGAAAGGCTCTCGCTTTTAATTTCCCAGCATGCATTGCTTTACAATGCTTTTTAAAGTCTACAGACAAATCGCTGGCTTACACGACTGAGACGCTGAATAAAATGTGAGATGGTGGTCCAGTGGGTTAAACCACAGAACTGATATGCAGAAGGTTGCTGGTTCGATCCCAGCGGTCACCACCAGTGTGTCCTTGAGCAAGGCACTTTACTCCATGTTGCTCCAGGGGGATTGTCCCTGTAATAAGGGCACTGTAAGTCGCTTTGGATAAAAGCGTCTGCCAAATGCATAAATGTAAAAAATGATTTGTGTTTAATATTTATTAATTTTTCTTGAATATTGTGGCTCCATTAAATGTTGCCTCTCTCTCATCACTGTCACATCATTTCCAGATGTGTGCTCGGCCATCAACGTCACGGTCACTCCCTCTCCGTTCACGGTGGTGGCTGAGGGGGAAAACATCACCCTGTCGTGTCAGGTGAGCCAGCGACGCCGGTCGGCGAGTCTGCCTGTGGTGCGCTGGATGTTTCAGCCGGAGTCGGGAGGAGAGGAGCTGCTGGTGGCGCGGGTGAACATGCAGAGAGCCAAGTTTTACGGAAACTACACCAAGAGCTTCCGCAAGCCCAAAATGAAACTGACAGTGGTCAAACACGGCAAGATATACAACCTCCTCATTGTGAAGGTCAGCGAACAGGACAGGGGTCTTTACAGCTGCAGGGTGCAGGAGTTTAAGAAGCATCAGGAGCGATGGAAAGCTTTGACCAACGGCTCGGCCTCGACGCAGCTCAGAGGTTTGTCTAACGTACAGCACTGTTTAGTGAGGGGAGAAACAAAGCTTTTCTAAACTTTGAATCAATTGAAACTAGGGTTTCTCGCACAAACCGATTGTTTCGTGTCTTAAGACACCATTGTGTCGTCACGAGCCGCAGGGTTTAATATGGATTTGTCTGTGCATGGATTTGTTTTTTTACTCAATGCAGTCACTCGCTGACTGGCACACAGCCTGGATGCCAGCCGAACTTAGCCCCGCCCACATTTGAGTTCGGGAAATTCGGTCTGGACTTGATCCGTTGTGGAGCAACTATGCCCGAGCAGGAGCTGTTCGGACCAATCAAATTGTCAGGGCGGGCTTTATACGATGATGGACAGATGATCAACAGTAACGTAATCATCCACATCACCAAAGAGCGCTTGGGTAGAATCCGCTCTAATCCTAAACGGAGAACTTGTTCGTATATGCGTTCGCCTTTACTATTTCTCTCAAAAATGATGATGGTGTTGGTAAGTGCTCCGTGTATCTTTAAATTCTTATACAACACCGGCAAAGATCGCTTACACTCATCTTCTTCTTCTACTTCTTCCAGCGTGTGTGCAGTCGAGTTCTGTTGACAACTATGCGTCGCTCCGTTGCTCTGATTGGTTGTAGGTCTATCCAATTGAGTGCAGAGGCATTTTCTTTCCTGGTTCAGTTGAAACACCCCATAATCACAGCCCAATGGAGCAGCATCAGATTCATATTCTGACTAGAATCTGAGGATGACGATGTCAGGCTAGTGTCTCTCAGCATGCGATCACGAATTCAGTCCTCTTTCACATCTTATTGTGCTTGAATGTTCGAATACACACGCAATTTTACATTTTCAAGTTGGGTAGTGATGGGGAGTCGATTTCAAGAGTCGGTTCCTTGACTCTGAATAGCTCTAGAGTCGACTCCAGCACAGGAAATCCAGCGTATAGCATTAGTTCTGGCAGGGCACGTTAGTCAAGCTCGCCGCATCAGCTGATCACATCTTCCTATAGGAATACGATGCCTATCCCAGCATGCATATAAGCTCCTTCAGTATCATCAGCTGCTATCGTGTTCTCTGGAGCTAATTACCCTCCTCCATCCCCAGCTCCTCCACTCGTCAGACAGGATTTGGCATTCTGATTCCCCCTGACGCAGACTAAATTCCCGAATTAGGTTGTACATTTTAATATTGACATTAATGCTATCTGCAATACATCGTTGTTCTGTTTACCCTAAGGAGGGTTTATCACATCAGGGGGCTAGGCTGCATGGATGCGCAGGGAGTTCTTGCCCAGAACAGTACCATACCGCCAATCTAAACTATATGCTAATTGTCTATCACTTTGACGATAGTGATCCTGACAAAACTGACTCTGTGTCGACTCTGTTATTGTGTCCAAAATCGCTCACTTGTTCACTGATTCTAATAGTGCTCCAAAATGGGGTTGTGGAGTCGATTCTTTGGTCTTATACTTTAAATACAGAAATGAAACATTTAAATATGCAATATTAAAATTATTAAAAGTATTTTCTTTAAAAGACAAGATTTGGTCTTCAAAAAGCAGAGGTACATCTCAAAAAAAAAGGGGGGGGGGTCTTATATTCGGAAACAATACGGTATATCTATTAGGGGTGGGAGAAAAGGTTAATGCATCGATGCATCGTGATTTGTTATCTAACGATTCAGAATCGATTCTCAAAGATTCAGAATCAATTCTGTGTTCAGTTCAAACTGCCACTTCACCAGTACTGTGCACGTGCGCGGTCACTGGCCAAACAGAAAAACCTGTTGATAGACGAACGTTCGTATGCTGGTGAATTGGCTTTGTTTAAGATAAAATGGACTACGACCTGCTCCAATATTTCGGCAACACGATTAATATGAAGAAACACTCCACTCAGAGCTGGAGAAACAGCATTGTGTTCCAATTACGAACACGCCCGTTTACAGTCAAAGGACCCTCGAGCAAGTAGCAAAGCTTCCACCAAATTCTAGCCTGACATCGTCATACTCAATTCTAGTCAGAATGTGAGTCTGATACTGCTCCGTTGGGCTGTGATTATGGGGCGTGTTTAAACCAAACCAGGAAAGACCTCAATTGGATAGACCTACAACCAATCAGAGCAACGGAGCGACGCATAACGTTAGTTGTCAAATGTCAACAGAACTCAACTGCACTGTGTTGCCAAGTCCGCGGGTTGAAGCGACCCCAATTATGTGATATACAGACCCAGGAATGCGAAATTTAGCAGGCAGTCCAGCCAAAATAACACATAATTTACCCCCCCCCCCCCCCCAATGCCATTTTTCCCGGAAAGCTATTGGGCTTGTTTTTGGCTAGTTTTGAGTAGCAATTGGGCGAGTTTTGCTGTAAAAACTTGGCAACCCTGTCTGCACGCACGCTAGAATAAGTTACGTTAGAAGAAGAAGATGAGTGTAAACGATCTTTGCCGGTGTTGTAAAAAAAGAATTTAAGGATACACAGAGTACTTACAAACACCATCATCATTTCTGAGAGAAATAGAAAAGGTGAACGCATATACGAACAAGTTCTCCGTTTAGGATTAGAACAAATTCAACCCAAGCGCCTTTGATGATGTGGATGATGTGGATGATTACGTTACTGTTTATCATCTGTCCATCATCGTCTAAAGCCCGCCCTGACAATTTCATTGGTCCGAACAGTTTCTGTTCAGGCATAATCACTTCTCTATGGATCAAGTCCAGACCGAACTGCCCGTGCAAAAAAAATTGTGGGCGGGGCTAAGTTCGTCTGGCATCCAGGCTACCAAATTCTGAAAAGGCGAAACGAATTACCCGGTCAGTCGTGGGTTTTATTGCCAAAGATTTGCGCCCTTACTCTGTTGTGGATAACCGAGGATTTTGCACGATGTTACAGGTAACTTGAGCCACGATACAGTTTGCCCTCACGTCGTTTTTTTTAAATGTTCTAAAGAAAGTGAAAAATTGTCACACTTAGTTGTAAATTGAGAACTGTTTATTCTTAACGATTGTTCTTTGCAATTGTATGGCTTACCATGTTCATTCAGGGCTTGTTAATCCTGAATATAACTTTGTTAATAAAATAAAAGTATTGAAAAATCTTCATAATCATTTTTAATATGGCAATACTGTCAAACAGATATTCTAACTATAAACAAAAAGCATAGTAACTCCAATTTTGGTTAAAATGTATTTGCACAGCAGGATAATTAGTTACCAAAAATGTATGTCAAGAATCGTTTTGGGAATCGGATCGTTACTCCCAGAATCGGAATCGGATCGTTAAGTACCTTAAGATTCCCACCCCTAATATCTATTAAATCTATTAAAAATTAAATGTCTGTATAATACGAGTTATTTTATTAAATTGTAGGGCTTGTTTTGTTTGTTTTATGGAGAGCTTGGTTAATAAGAGACTATTACCTACTGTACAGCTCTCTACAAATGGTTATGAGATAACGAACCCTCGTTTACTGTAAGCGCATGAATTTTGCTGTTTGATTCACTGAATCACTTTTTAGAAACAGATTATTCATAAAGGCTTTGAAGCTTCACAAAAGCAGGATTTTTGAAAGCGGCCCTCACTAGTACTATTCCATATGACTTTTCGTTGAGAGTTTCTCTCATCTAGACTCTTAAATCGTCTCGAGGTTTGAAACATCTGACAAAATACTCACCACATAAGCAACATGTCGAGAAACTCTTTTGGGGTTGTATGTGTTAGATTTTCCATTAAAAACATGTGGAAATGTGATCTAATATTTACGCGCTATATATCTGTCTTTTGGCAGTCGGGAGTTGACAGAAACAAAGTGAACACTGGCGTAAGCGACAGCCAAACGCTATTGACACTGGCTGCAGAGTGGAGTTTTCCTTTACTAACTTACTGTACGACAAACAGACACACGCACGGCACAGAGGCTGTCGCTCTCTGGACCCAAGACAGAATAAGTCCAGACATATTTTGAACGTATGGAGGGCTTCATAAGTCATAAAAGGCAGAAAAGAAAAAAACAAACCAAAAAAGGGGTGCGGGTGCTCACTTTGGGTGGCCGTCGCATGGTCTACTTAAAGACGTCAGGAAATCAAAATGGGATGTCTGTGGCTTTAAGTGCATGTGTGTTATCTACATGTGAGTGTGCTGCCAAACATCTGCAAAATTCACTTTTAAAATGTGCAGTCTTTCCATTCAGGTAAAACTGACCAAAACTATTGCTTAACTTTAGAATAATGGTGGTCCGTCATTAATAGGTAACTATGGAGGAAGTAATGCAGGACTAATGAGTAGTTTTACGTCAACACTTAACACAACACTCTAAAAAAAAAAGGTTCTATATTGCACCAAAAATGGTTCTTGGCTCATAATCATAGGGGAACCTTTTTAAGTGCTATATAGCACCAATTTTGTTGCTTCAGTGGTTCTTCAGCGTTTCTTCATAGGTTCTTCACCGGTTCTTTGACTAAGGTGCTATATAGCACCGCTAACTAAGGTGCTATATAGCACCGCTACCATATACAGAACATGTTAAGATATGGTGCTATATAGCACCAAAAGTGGTTCCCCTATGATTACGACGAAGAACCATTTTTGGTGCCATATAGAACCTTTTTTTTTTTTTTAGAGTTAAGCTACTACTATTAACTAATATAGAAGCAAGTAGGGCTGCTCAATTAATCGTATTTCGATTTCAATTTTGGCTTCCAACAATTATGAAAATATGCGGGAACACGCATAAGCAAAGTATACTATGGGCTTCAGATACACACCTAAATGGTCAAATAGTCTAGTACACACAAATATATCGAAATGCCTTTTTGGTAAGTATCCTCGTAAACGCAGTCGTCTTAAATGAACACAGAGAAAGAGCGTGTGTATAACAGTGGGCCTATGGTACGCGCAGCTCTTAAAGGGACAGCAGCCGACATCAACATCAGTAGCAGTCATTGTTAATCTAACAAAAAAAGACAAAGATAAAATCACTCACTGCTCTTGAATGAATATCTTTTTATTCGTTTTAAATAAGAATTAGTCAATATTTCATTTATACAGCAGTTATTTTACTTTTTTTTTTTACTTTATTCTATTTCTGCTGTGTATTACTCATCTAAATATCACTGTTAGTACATTACAGTTTTCTTTTTTTTGTATTTTTTGTATTTCTTTTTGTATTTTCTGTTGTATTTTTTGTTGGTTTTGTTAGTTTAACAAGTTTCTTTGTTTTAATTTTATTGAGGACTGTTTACTTGTCCTCTGTAGCTGTTTTGAGGACATTTAGCCTACTTGCATTAATTAACCTAGTATTAGTTTTTGCTAAAGTATGGATAATTGTTAGCCTGACGTCGTCATACTCAATTCTAGTCAGAATATGAGTCTGATGCTGCTCCATTGGGCTTTGATTATGGGGCGTGTTTAAATCGAACCAGGAAAGACCTCAATTGGATAGACCTACAACCAATCAGAGCAACGGAGCGACGCATAACGTTAGTTGTAAAATGTCAACAGAACTCAACTGCACTGTGTTGCCAAGTCCGCGGGTTGAAGCGACCCCAATTATGTGATATACAGACCCAGGAATGCGAAATTTAGCAGCCGTGCCAAAATAACACATATTTTACCCCCCAAATGCCATTTTTCCCGGAAAAACCCCCCACCCGGAAAGCTATTGGGCTAGTTTTTGGCTAGTTTTGAGTAGCAATTGGGCGAGTTTTGCTGTAAAAACTTGGCAACCCTGTCTGCACGCACGCCCGGAATAAGTCACGTTAGAAGAAGAAGATGAGTGTAAACGATCTTTGCCGGTGTTGTAAAAAAAGAATTTAAGGATACACAGAGTACTTACCAACACCATCATCATTTCTGAGAGAAATAGTAAAGGTGAATGCATATACGAACAAGTTCTCCGTTTAGGATTAGAACAAATTTAACTCAAGCGCCTTTGATGACGTGGATGATTACGTCACTGTTTATCATCTGTCCATCATCGTCTAAAGCCCGCCCTGACAATTTCATTGGTCCGAACAGTTTCTGTTCGGGCATAATTACTTCTCTATGGATCAAGTCCAGACTGCCCGTGCAAAAAATGTTGTGGGCGGGGCTAAGTTCGTCTGGCATCCAGGCTAGATAATTGTGAAATTTCACTGACATTTAAAATTACTCATATCATGAAATAAGATCATATGACCCACCAATAATCGTGATTTCAATATTGACCAATATAATCGTGATTATGATTTTTGCCATAATCGAGCAGCCCTAGAAGCAAGCTTGCAAGCACTAAGGCCACATCCACACGAAGCCAGAGCTTTCCCTATCCACTCTTTTTTTTCCCTCGTCTCAAGAAATATCTGCGTACACACGAAACCATTGAAACCGACTCAAAACGATGTAGTATACATGCCAGGCCAGTATGTGGCGCTGTAATTCTGCCAAAGAAATACACTAAAAACGGAGAAGAAGAGTTGTGGCTAGAAGGGGTACAGCAACGGTCGGAAAATCTCATGATAAAATAACAATAAATACATTTCCTACTTACCAGATTGTGTTTTATTAACGCCGACATCTACCCCAACACTAAGCCTACCCTTACAATAACTCCAAATACAGGAATTAAATGACGCAATATTGATGTGCGCATGCCCAGTGCCCGTAGTTGTATCCCTTCTAGTCTTTACCGTGTGGGACGTGGTGATGACATCGACGTTTCACAAAATATACGGATTGGCTGTACACACAAAAACACAAGGGTGTCGGTTTCAGATTTATCCACTCTGGGACATGGTTTAAAAAAATACCGGTTTCAGGCTCCCAAAACGCCGGATCCGTCTGCGAGATATGCTGATACAATACAAATTTTGTACAGCTAAATGCGTCTCTGTGTGGACGGGCCTAAGATAGTTCCTTATTAGGTTTTTGAAGGAGATTTGTATCACTAAGAACTAATAGGTAACAATGACAACATATAAAGAATTACTAATTAATTACTTATCACAACATTAACGTTCTGAGATGTCAGGGGTTTGCTCTCAACGTGGTCATAAAATGCATATCTAATTACTCAAGTGTTATCTAGTATTTATGCAGGAACTACTAGTGATCTGGACCATTGTTTTAAAGTGAAACAGATCACTAGTAGTTCTTGAAGATTGTCCTCCTTTACTCTGAATAAAGTCATAAAATGCATCACTAATAACCCAAGTGTTACCTAAAGGACTACTAGTGATCTGGACCATTATTTTAAAGTGAAAAACTTCTTTTTCACTTTAAAACAATGGTCCAGGTCATTAGTAGTTCCTGCATAGTGACTAGGTAACACTTGAGTAATTAGTGATGCAGTTTATGATTTTATTCAGAGTAAAAAAGATGATTGATTACGTCTCAGACACACAATAATGTACTTTATAATTTGTCAGTTAGTTAATAGTTATTAATGAGGCTAATCTCATTCAGTAATTATTGATTACTTAACAAGGTACTATCTCCTAAATTCAATATTACTTACTGATTTTAAAGGTCCCATGGCATGAAATTTTCATTTTATGAGGTTTTTCAACATTAATATGAGTTCTACTAGCCTTAATATTGTCCCCAAGTGGCTAGAAATTTTGATCGGTGTAAACCGAGTGCTGGCTGTCTCTCTCTGCCTTTGAGAAAATGAGAGCTCAGACGAGCTGATCTTGAATTTTCCTGTTATGACGTCATACCAGGAACGGTTACCTCCCTTTCCTCCGCCCAGAGAATTTGGCACGCCCATGCGAGCGCCATATTTGTTTGTCCTCGAGAGATCATGGCTTTTTTCAGTTCCTTCTGATCTGTGATCAGGGATTTCTGATGTGTAGCTAATTATTCAAGATCACACAGAACGTTATTATTCGTGCTGCAGCTTCTCTCTCTCCCGACAGAACGGTGTTTTCTATCTTGTGAGTCAATGTTTTTGTACGTCCTCCATCCGTCTCTCTGGCAGGCTCGTGCCTCGTAGACCTCGTTAAACCACACCCCCTCCGCTAAAAGATCTAATACTTATTTAAAATGCAAAGATGTCAGCCAATCACAACAGTGGGCGTTTTTACTGAAGTCTCATAGCAGACACGCCCCTTGAAACAGGGCATTCAGCCAGAGAGCAAACATCAGTATAGAAAAAATGCCTTTTATTTCTAAATTATGATATTTTATGATGTAAAAATCATACTAACATTATAAGTACACCTCAGAATACATTATAAAATACAATAAAAAATCCATGCCATGGGACCTTTAAGCTTGTTTCTATATTAGTTAATAGTAGTAGCTGAAGTGTTCATGTAGCACTACTCATTAGTCCTGCATTACTTCCTGCATAGTTACCTATTAAAGGTGCTCTAAGCGATGTCACGCGTTTTAGGCCAAAACTATTTTTGTCACATATAGCAAACATCTCCTCACTATCCGCTACCTGCCTGTCCCCTGAACACACTGTAAAAAAACGCAGTCTCTGTACTCAGCACAAGCTCCACAAAGGGCAACAAAAACAAACTTGGGCAGTCTGGACAACAAAACATAATAAACAGTGCTCCAGCCAATACCCGACAAGAATGATTTGGGGGTGGAGGTTTGGGGTTAGTGCATGTGCACATGAAGGGGTGTGTGTAGAAGAGGGAAGCATAAAGAGTGAAGTTCGAATTATATGATTTTGATATGGCCGACACACGACTAAAGAGACGATTTTCTGATGAACAACTTGCAACGAAAAGGAGAAGGAACACGCAAAGTCCCGAATTTACATCGGAAAAAACTTCGAAAGGTGGCGAGAACTCCGGCGGCAGAAGGGCTTCCAATCAGGAAGCAGGGAGGGGAGGGGGAGGAGGAGGAGGGAGGGTCTAGCTAGCTTCTTTGACAACACTTCGAATGTCAACAAGAAGTTACTCCACCTAGGATCACTTAGAGCACCTTTAATGACGGACTACTATTCTAAAGGGTTACCAACTATTATTGACTCTAGTCTAAACTAAGGGAGGTATTTTTTGGTCAAATTGTGTCTGACTATCAAGTAGCAAATCCAACATAGGCTCATTTGGAAAAACATGCCTCTACCTCCATTTCTGCAGAAAACATATGCATACCAAACAGTTCACTGCAATTCCCCGGCTGAAATGAACACTATAGTGGCAGAAAACGACACTTTGATTTGTATTCCTTTTCACACAGATTGTGACTACCGAGGCAAATTATCGATTTATATAGAGACTTATTTTCGTGTGGATCACTTTTACCATAGTACATGACATTTGCATCAAATCCACAGCTCCATATGTGTGTCTTTTCTGAGTTAGTGACATCACTAACCCTAACATTTACATAAACCCCGCCCCCGGGAACAGGTTGAGAAGAAGAAGTGTTGTTGTAGTCGAGCACATTTGGGGGTCGTTCAAGCTGTTGTCCGTCTTTCACATTTATTGATACAGTACGAACACAAATGCAATAGCATGTCATAACGCAAGATGACATCATCAGTTATAACCGTAATTACACTAAACTATCCCGGTCCTCTCTTCATCAACAGATATTTTCTGGCTCTTCTCACAACAGTTCCCACACCAGCGCTTTATAGATTATCATGACAGAATATGCTAATCAATGACTTAAAGATGGTTAACTCATAAATTCATCAACTTTCCCTTCAGAAACGTCCTGTCTCGTTCTACATGTTGTCTCTTCTTCTCGAGTCTCTCCATCATTGTCCGACTCCGGTTTGATCATAAAAGGCTGAACAGTTTCGGACATTTTCGGTGCGTGTCTGCGTGAGGTAATAACACAAGCTCTTGAAGCTCCGCCCTCTTCATGAAAGCTAATTTGCATTTAAAGGGACACACACAAAAACTGTGTGTTTTTGCCCACCCCCAAAAAAGTGACCATTTTAAAATGCTGTAAAATTGATCCGTGGGGTATTTTGAGCTAAAACTTGACATACACACTCTGGGGACATCAGAGACTTTTTTTTACATTTTGTAAAAAGGGGGCAAAACAGGACCATTAAAAGACTTCTAAACAGCTATTTTTTAAGTTATTTAAATGTATTAATAGAAATAGAAGTGCATGTCAAAAATCACTTTCAAGATGCTGTTTGCAATACTACTGCTGTAATCTGGCGAGAGACACATGATATTTTATACATCATGTAACCCTGTTGAAATATATTCATTAGTATAAGATATACACGATTGAATAAATAATTTCATAGTTTAATAAATACAATTTAAGGTTAAAAAAAATAAATAAATAAATAAAGTTATGATTTTGTTCTATGAGAGAAAAACCTATTGGGTAATGTTCATGGTTTACTGAATACAGCATTTAAAATGTTAATTATTTGTTGGGTAATAATGTATGTTAAAATGCTTTAAATATGCCTGTAAGAATAGAAAGAAAAAGTTACACAAATGTTTTGTGAATTTATTTTATTTCTGAAAGTTTGTGTATGAGCCAATCACAGCGGAGGTCAAGGTACACAGTACGGGAGATGAACGCGGAGGTTTTGCGGAAAAGAAAAAAGACGGTTGCGGAGAATGCAATGCACGCACGAGATGAGTGAAAGTGTTCAATAAGGACTCTTATACCAATCGTTAATGGTGATATTTCTGTCTGTGTGAGTGGTAAACTCATAACAGTAAGACAGATATAAGTTTCAGTTAGCCGCTGATTTAGTGGTTACGTTTTGCATGGACTTTGCTGACAAGTTAGCGGCCAGCGACCTCGATTAGTAAAGCCTGTGTGGAGACTGACGATGATCAAAGACCCTGACGGAGCCGGATAGCGTTATCGAGTGGGGGACTTTGCTGAGATCGTCTGCCATGTGAATCTTCTCTTCCTGTCTTTTCTTCAATGCGAATCTTCTCGTCCTGTCTTCTGCTGCTGACGCCTTTGATCTTGTGCACGTGAGGTTACATTCACATGGAGTAAAGGTACCATTTTTTGTTTGGCCTGTGTGGTGAAGCAGCCATTCGGTTTAAGGCTACAACGCACCCGAGCTACATTCAGGCCTGCATCAGCTGAACATTTAAAGGGTATTTCATATTAAGCTAGGGGTTTTTGCCGGCTATTTTATTTTCCTGGGCCCTTGTGTTTGATATGTGAATTGTAATGCATTTGTGATTTGAAAAGTGAGTTTAACCAGATATATTTAATTTCTGACCTTTTTCTGAGTAAATCTGGTATACTTTTTTATAAAACAGTTGTGGTTACTGACTCTTTTGATATTTGAAGTTAATTAAGAAAAGAGTAAAATTGTGATTTTAAATAGGAAAGTGTTTCTAGAATAAAAGTAATTCCAGGACATGCAGGACATGTCATTTCCTGTAAAAGTGTAAATATCAGTGTTTAATTAGTGATTTAAAAGGGAACAAGCATTTCATGTAATAATAAGTTAGTTACATTCACACACAAGTAAAACACGGATAAGTTTATTATTGAAACCTCACTTATTTGATTAAATAAGTATTTAAAGAATTCAGGATAGCCACCTCTCATTATAGTCAAGCACGCTAGAGAGGCGCTACATAAAATGGAGGCACCGCTGGGATAATTAGTGTGGGTTTCTTGTTTTGTTTTTTTTGTTTTTTCTCCCTTGTTTAGTTTACATTGAAAATTAGCATTCTGAAGCTTTAAATAGCGCTAATTGATAAGCTAATATGGCACATATGAAAGAGCTAGTATCAGAATTAAAAGGATGGTGCCGTGGCGAGGCATTAGACGAGGCTCATGCAGTTCTGGTGCTCATGCAGGAAGATGTAGACCCAAGTGCAATAGAAGAGACCATGCAAACTGTGAAGTGCTTGGGACGTGTGCGAGTCAGAGGCCGAACTTTCAACAGCCAACTAAACCAATACTTGGTCTTGTGTGAATGTAAGGAGGAAGTAAAAGGTGAAATTGTTCCCAGTGAAGTGCTTCCTATTGATGGTGGAAGGTCGTGGCCCGTTATCATAGCAGATCCAGCTACACAAGCCAGTACACCAGTTTATATGTCCGGAACGCAGCAAGCTCCAGGTAAACATGTTGAAGGCCTTCACACATTGTTCCCAGAAGATGAAGCTGCTGCCAAGTCAACAGAGGCCATCCTGCGAGCTGTAAGTGATTTACTTGACAAGACATCCAAGTCCTCAAATGAGCAAGGAAGTTATCGCCGCCTACGAACTTTCTCTGGGTTGCTGCCCACCCCAGCTGGGGAAGAGCAGTTCGACCACTGGTTGGGTCAAGCACGGCTCATGGTGGAAGAGTGTGAATGCTCTCACAAAGAGAAGAGGCGGAGACTGATGGAAAGTCTCAGAGGCCCGGCACTAGACATTGTAAAAGCAGCCAGAGCCAGTGATCCTGATGTGGGCCCCGAAGACTGCTTAGAGGCCCTAGAGCATGCTTTTGGGACAGCAGAGTCCGGGGAGGAGTTGTATTTTGCATTTCGTTTACTACAGCAACAACCAGGTGAGAAGCTGTCTGACTTCCTCAGACGTCTAGAACAGTCGTTGAATAGGGTGGTGCAAAGAGATGGTCTCCCCCTTGGATGTGCGGATAGAGTAAGACTCGACCAATTGTTGCGTGGTGCGATAGCCTCTGATCTGATGTTAGTTAACCTTCGTTTAAGAGAGCGGAGAGAAAAGCCCCCAACCTTTCTCCAGTTGTTAAAAGAGATACGCACAGAAGAGGAATATGAGGCCTCACGAAAGAAGATTACTCCTGTCATCCAAGGTGGAAATGTAAGGCAGAATGCTGATGTGAAACAGACTGAAATTCAGAACCTGAAGGCTGAGATCAAAGAACTTAAGGCCTTGGTTGCTGCTGTCGTGTCTAAGCCAGCCCACGACACATCAGTTAGCAGTGAGAAAATTCCCCCAAATGTAATGTACAGTGAGTGCAGTTCGGACGGTGAGATAGCAGCTTTGAAAAAACAAATGAAGCGCTTGCAACAGAAAGTAACAAATAAAGTAGCTGAACCTCAAGCTGCCGTTTCAGCTGTGAATACCTCTAAACCAGTAGCCAGCTCCCCACAACGATCGTTCAAAGTATCGGAGGAACACTTCTGTTATCGATGTGGTGAGAATGGGCATTTTGCAAGGAAGTGCCAAAGCCCAGAAAACCAGGCTAAAGTTATCAAGAGACTTATCCAAGCGTTGAAGCTGTCCAAGAACAACCAGCCGTCAAGTGATGCAACAGCTAATGCAGTTAACTGTTCTGTTGAGAAAAGTACAGCAGACATGCCTGAGGGTGTGCCAATTCCCGATGGCTTAGTTGGGCCGCCTAGTCTGGTGCCACTGAAGGTTAATGGACAACCCTGCACTGCTTTGTTAGATAGTGGCTCTCAGGTGACGATCATTTTTGAACCCTGGTACTTGAAGTACTTGTCGGATATCCCCATTCAGCCAGTATCTGGTCTTTCGCTATGGGGTTTAAGTGAGTCTGGGGCTAGCTACCCTTACCGTGGCTACGTGGTAGTTGATGTGGAGTATCCAGCTGAGGTGTTGGGAACCAGTCAGACTGTAACTGTCCTAGCTCTCATATGTCCAAACCCTAGGACTGAAGATAAGACGTCTGTCATTGTGGGCACCAATGCAAGCCATGTTAGACGTTTGGTGAATCAGTGCAAGGATAATGGCATTGATGTCACCCAAACACTAGGCCTTCGTGTTCATGTCAAGGAAGATCAACCTACTCTAAAGGGTGTTGCAGTCCCAGTCCAAGAGGAGGAGGCTGGCCATGTCCGATGGATGGGTCCAGGTCCCTTGGTCTTACCCCCAGAGGGTGACACTCAGGTTGTGTGCAAAGTCGAGCTGAAGAAGCCTGTTGCTCAAGAAATCCTGATGATAGACTCCTCACCTGCAGCTGCCTTACCTGCTGATGTGATTTTTCATCCCATGGTTGTGCCCAGCGGGGCATTGGATGACAACAGTTTGAGAGTATTACTAAAAAATGACTCCTCAAGAGAAACTTCCATACCTGTGGGAACAGTGATTGGATGCGTGTACCACATTGATTCAGTTGCGACGATTCCCCCTAAGGAGACTGCTTCCTCTGACTTTGATGAGAACATGATCAACTTTGGGGACTCTCCTATCTCAGAACAATGGAAGGACAGATTACGTAAGAAACTTGCTCAGAAGTCTCATGTATTCTCAATGCACGAGTGGGACGTGGGATTAGCAAGAGGAGTAGAGCACAGAATCCGACTTTCTGATTCCCGGCCTTTCCGTCAACGATCACGCCGGCTAGCCCCTGCAGATATCGAAGATGTGAGAAAGCATTTACAAGAACTGCTGCAGGCAGGGATCATAACAGAGTCGCGAAGCCCCTATGCATCCCCTATAGTTGTAGTCAGAAAGAAGACTGGTGCTATTAGGATGTGCATAGATTACCGACTGTTGAATAGCCGAACCATCCCTGACCAGTACACAACACCATGCATTGAAGATGCACTGAATGCATTAACGGGGAGTCAGTGGTTCTCTGTGCTGGATTTGCGCTCAGGCTACTACCAGATAGCTATGTCCGAAGAGGACAAGGAGAAGACGGCATTCATTTGTCCTTTAGGATTTTTTCAGTTTGAACGAATGCCTCAAGGCATTACTGGGGCACCAGCAACCTTTCAAAGGTTGATGGAAAAGGCTGTCGGTGACATGAACCTCTTACAAGTGCTGGTGTACCTGGACGACGTGATAGTGTTTGGGAAGACTCTCGAGGAACACGAGGAGAGACTGCTCAGGGTCCTAGATCGTCTCGGTGAAGTTGGGCTGAAACTCTCAGTGGACAAGTGTCAGATCTGTCTGCCAAGGGTCAAGTATCTGGGGCACATTGTGTCTGCAGATGGAGTTGCCCCCGATCCAAACAAGATTGAGGCCGTTACTACATGGCCCATGCCCACAAACCTGAAGACGTTACAATCTTTCCTAGGATTTTGCGGTTATTACCGCCGATTCATTCAGAACTATTCTGAAATTGTTAGACCACTGACTGAACTCACAAAGGGATATGCTCCAACTCAGAAGAGAAATAAGTATGTCCACGATGTGAGCAAAGTCTACTTGAAAGAATCGGAGCCGTTCGGGGAAAGATGGGACAAATCCTGTACAGATGCGTTTCATCACATAATTCACCGTCTGACACATGCGCCTGTCCTGGCATTTGCCAATCCACAACATCCATACATCCTGCATGTGGATGCCAGCTTGAAGGGTCTTGGTGCTGTTCTTTACCAAGAACATCCTGAAGGTCTGAGACCAGTTGCCTTTGCAAGCAGGAAAGTTAGCTCTGCAGAGAGAAACTACCCCATACATCAGCTGGAATTCTTGTCACTTAAGTGGGCAGTAGTCGACAAATTCCACGACTATTTATATGGGGCAAGATTCACCGTACGTACCGACAACAACCCGCTCACGTACGTGCTGTCCACCGCCAAGCTCAATGCGGTGGGGCATCGCTGGCTAGCTGCCCTATCTACGTACGAGTTTGATGTGCAGTATCGCCCTGGCAGACAGAACATTGATGCCGACCTTTTGTCGAGGAACATGCAAGAGGAAGACGACAATGGGTGGGTGACTATACCTCAGTCTGGAGTGAAAACCATCTGCCAGAAAGTCTGCATCTCAGAGTCTGTACGCAGTACACCAGTCTGTGTTATTCAGCTTGGAGCATCTCCCCACTCTGTTCCTGACCTGTATGCATTTCCCACACACATGGAGTTAAAGTCTCTGGAACTCATGTCTAAACTGAGTCTCAGGAAGGCTCAGGAAGAGGATGAAGCCATTGGACCGGCCATCCAAGCCGTCAAGCATGGGCGTTGGCAAGAGGAGGGGAACATGAGTCCTGAGTTGTCCAGATTGAAAAGGGAAGCTGGGAAGCTAGCAATGAAAGATGGATTACTGTATCGGTACAGCAAGAGACCATCCGGAGAGGTGATCAGTCAACTCCTCCTGCCGAGCGAGTTCCGGGAGATGGTTATGCGGGCCATGCATGATGACCTGGGGCACCTTGGACAAGAGCGAACTGTTGACCTGCTCCGAAGTAGATTCTTTTGGCCTAGGATGTCGGTGCAAGTGGAAGAATATATCAAGAACTGTGGGGAGTGTGTCACTCACAAGACCCCTATACAGAGAGCTGCTCCGTTGCACCAGATCATAAGCCATGGGCCTATGGATTTGGTGTGCATGGACTTTCTTTCCATGGAGCCTGACTCCAAAGGCATAAGTAACGTGTTAGTGGTCACGGATCATTTCACAAGATACGCTCAGGCTTTCCCAACTAAAAGCCAGAAGGCCCAGGTTGTAGCAAAGGTCCTGGTTGAGAAATATTTCATACATTATGGACTGCCTTCAAGGATCCATTCGGATCAAGGAAGAGATTTTGAGAGCCGTTTGATCCGAGAACTGTTGACCTTGATGGGGATACGCAAGTCGCGGACAACGCCGTATCATCCGCAAGGTGACCCGCAGCCAGAAAGGTTCAACCGAACTCTGCTCTCTATGCTAAGTACGTTAGGCCGGGAGAAGAAGCGTACGTGGAGTCAACATGTGCCTCACCTGGTCCACGCGTACAACAGCACCAAGTGTGATGCCACAGGGTACTCTCCTTACCATCTGATGTTTGGCAGAGAGGCGAGACTTCCTGTTGACTTGTGTTTTGGAACATCCCCAGATGGCATAGAAGAGGCGTCTCACACCCGATATGTCACCAAGCTGAAGGAAGACTTGAAGCAAGCCTACAAGTTAGCCTCTGATGCTGCAGACAAACGGCACCAGAGAAACAAGAGGTTGTATGATCGCCGAGTTACCTTTCAGTCCATAGAGATCGGTGACAGAGTACTCCTCCGGAATCTTGGCCTGAGAGGCAAGCACAAACTGGAAAGCAAGTGGAGTCCTGATCCGTATGTTGTCATTGGGAAGATGCCAAAACTACCTGTGTTCAAGATCAAACGAGAGGATGGAAGGTTAGGTACAAAGACTATACACAGGGACCACCTTCTTCCAATTGGACAGCTGGTGAGAATGCCATGCACTGACCAGGATTCTGATCTGCCTGAGAAACCCAAGACCAGAGCAGACACTCGTAAGAGAATTCAAAGGGACTCAAGACCAGAGACTCAGGAGTTATTGGAGTTTTCCGATTCATCCTCTGACATGGAGTATTATGTCCCTCACCGTGTCACTCGGAGAGAGCCTGTACCAAGGGTGCTGAATACTGCCAGGCCAGTAGTTGAGTTAGAAGATGACCCTGAAACACAACATGAAAATGACCCTGAAGGTGAACATGTTCATGAAAATGATTCAGACCCCGAAGAGGTTGATCACAACTCTGAACCGGAATCTGAGGATGAGGAGTATGATCCAGAAGTAGCTCTGGAAGAGATTAGTGAAGCTGGATCGGAGTCTGAACAAGAAGTATCTGAGGTCCAGGAGGATAGAAGGCAGCCCAGCTCTGAGCCTAGACCTAAGAGAACTGTCAAGCCAACTATTAGACTTACCTATGATGAGCCTGGTAGATCAAGAGATGAGCCTTTGACCATAGTTCACAGAGGGATAGTCATTAAAATAGGAAAACACTAGACACCGTAGTTATTATGCCCTTAGGACTCCTTTGTTAGTTTATTAGTGTCTGATGAGGACACACAGACATTTAAAAGGGGGAGGGTGTAACCCTGTTGAAATATATTCATTAGTATAAGATATACACGATTGAATAAATAATTTCATAGTTTAATAAATACAATTTAAGGTTAAAAAAAATAAATAAATAAATAAAGTTATGATTTTGTTCTATGAGAGAAAAACCTATTGGGTAATGTTCATGGTTTACTGAATACAGCATTTAAAATGTTAATTATTTGTTGGGTAATAATGTATGTTAAAATGCTTTAAATATGCCTGTAAGAATAGAAAGAAAAAGTTACACAAATGTTTTGTGAATTTATTTTATTTCTGAAAGTTTGTGTATGAGCCAATCACAGCGGAGGTCAAGGTACACAGTACGGGAGATGAACGCGGAGGTTTTGCGGAAAAGAAAAAAGACGGTTGCGGAGAATGCAATGCACGCACGAGATGAGTGAAAGTGTTCAATAAGGACTCTTATACCAATCGTTAATGGTGATATTTCTGTCTGTGTGAGTGGTAAACTCATAACAGTAAGACAGATATAAGTTTCAGTTAGCCGCTGATTTAGTGGTTACGTTTTGCATGGACTTTGCTGACAAGTTAGCGGCCAGCGACCTCGATTAGTAAAGCCTGTGTGGAGACTGACGATGATCAAAGACCCTGACGGAGCCGGATAGCGTTATCGAGTGGGGGACTTTGCTGAGATCGTCTGCCATGTGAATCTTCTCTTCCTGTCTTTTCTTCAATGCGAATCTTCTCGTCCTGTCTTCTGCTGCTGACGCCTTTGATCTTGTGCACGTGAGGTTACATTCACATGGAGTAAAGGTACCATTTTTTGTTTGGCCTGTGTGGTGAAGCAGCCATTCGGTTTAAGGCTACAACGCACCCGAGCTACATTCAGGCCTGCATCAGCTGAACATTTAAAGGGTATTTCATATTAAGCTAGGGGTTTTTGCCGGCTATTTTATTTTCCTGGGCCCTTGTGTTTGATATGTGAATTGTAATGCATTTGTGATTTGAAAAGTGAGTTTAACCAGATATATTTAATTTCTGACCTTTTTCTGAGTAAATCTGGTATACTTTTTTATAAAACAGTTGTGGTTACTGACTCTTTTGATATTTGAAGTTAATTAAGAAAAGAGTAAAATTGTGATTTTAAATAGGAAAGTGTTTCTAGAATAAAAGTAATTCCAGGACATGCAGGACATGTCATTTCCTGTAAAAGTGTAAATATCAGTGTTTAATTAGTGATTTAAAAGGGAACAAGCATTTCATGTAATAATAAGTTAGTTACATTCACACACAAGTAAAACACGGATAAGTTTATTATTGAAACCTCACTTATTTGATTAAATAAGTATTTAAAGAATTCAGGATAGCCACCTCTCATTATAGTCAAGCACGCTAGAGAGGCGCTACAATCAGGAACTGATTTGATTGTGAAAAGTAAGGATTGCAAGTGAGGAGTCAAGCGGTTGAGTGAAAACGGATTCATGACATCAGCTAAAAAAAAGGAGTCATTTCAAAAATAAAAGATTACAAACACATTGCACATCATTGGATAAACTCTTCCATACAAGACCTTACTTAGCATGGAACAATTATATATTTCAGTTGATGCATAACCTTAACTAACTCAATTTAAATGAGAATTTGTGTTTTTGATTTTAGGTCATCCAACCATAGAAGTGAAGTAGACCCAAAAACCAGGCCATACCACTAAGCTCAAAACTCTCTGTTCCTAAAACACGATCACATTTTCCACTGAGAGTATTCGTAAGGAGAGCCGTTGAGTGTCTCAGCCATGTGAGGGAGGATGTGGTGCAGATTTAAATACACAGTAGCGCAGAGAAAGCAGGGAATACTGACCGTGTCTGTGGGTTCGACAACAATGTAGCGAGATGCTTTGTATGACTCTTGTCAGCACGTGTTGCAAATCAATAAAGCCTTTAATGGGTTGTATTTATTTCCAATGGTAATGCCATGCTAAATAAAAGGCACGCCAACCATCAAGGCTTAGTTGTCATGAGTGTGATCATTCATGTAGAGACAGAGGAAAATGTGAAATTCCCTACTTTTTTATACTCTATCATTTCTTCACTACTTCTTTTCATAGTTGAATGTGCTGCGGCCGTGCAATGAAATCATTAATATGTCAATTGATGCAGCTGCTCTATTGAAACATGCATCTCTATTCATGCATCTGTGAGGTCTTTGGCAAAGGGCATCCTGTACAGCGACATTAGCCTTTAGTAAACCACAGAAGATTTTGTATCTGGCTCCTTTTTTTGTCCAAATATAAGCCATATGACTCAATAGAGCTTTTGTCCCTCCCCGGTTCAGTCAGGCATGAGCAAGGGCTCCAAAAATAAGCACATTTCTGCAAGAGCCACGAATAGAGAAATAAATAGTAGTCCATGTGCAAGCAGAAAAAGCAGAAGACATTTGCAGTGTGGTTAATAAGAGGGCAAAGCCATGCCGTGCGTGTTCTACATCCTAATTCTGTGACAAACACTACATAGTAGATTCTACAATAAAGACATGCCTTCGTGTAGATCCTTGTACCATATTATGTCCCGTTTTTTCTCACATAGTTAACTTACTCGGTCGCTCACCGGGTACAGCATTGCTCTTGTGATGTGAAGCGCTCGGGTACGAGTCCCATAAACATGTGTCACGATAAAAGAGCTCACAGACTTGAAGAAGCAGATAAAATTACATGGTTGCTTCAGAAAGTTTGCTTTTTATAACACTTGGTTAGGTTCAGTGCTGTGTTATTTTTAAACGTGACATACCAGCATTTGCCGGACATTATATTTTTGAACTGCCATGATACGTACACTATAACAAATTATTAAAAGTTGTAAATAAAAAATTATTTTTGTAGCATGTTTTACAAAAAAAAAAAAACCCCATCTAAAACCCATCTAAATTCAATGTGTTACTTGTGTAAACTGGAGTGAAAATAGTTTCAAAGGAAATCTTGCATCACTATCGTGTACCACTGTATCGTGTACCACTACCAACATCATAAAACTGGCAGATTCACATTCATCTGTTTTGGATTAAACTGAACATGCTTGTAGCGCCACGCACTGGTCATTTCTCTTTTAAAGTATCGTGTAACATGCAAAAATCAATGTAGTCTATAATCATGTTGCAGAAATGTCGCCAGTCACATTTTTGCAATGAGCCTGATTTTATGATATGTAATGATACGGTTAAAAAAGTCAAGTTTTAAAGAATATTTTTAGAACTAGGGAAGCACAATATATACAGTGAGGAAAATAAGTATTTGAACACCCTGCTATTTTGCAAGTTCTCCCACTTGGAAATCATGGAAGGGTCTGAAATTGTCATCGTAGGTGCATGTCCACTGTGAGAGACATAATCTAAAAAAAAAAAATATCCAGAAATCACAATATATGATAGGATCATTGAGACCCCACGAGGTGAGATGTTGCATGGAGCCCCAGTCCGAGGGAGATTGGCAGTCATGTTTAGCTTCTTCCATTTTCTAATGATTGCTCCAACAGTGGACCTTTTTTCACCAAGCTGCTTGGCAATTTCCCCGTAGCCCTTTCCAGCCTTGTGGAGGTGTACAATTTTGTCTCTAGTGCCTTTGGACAGCTCTTTGGTCTTGGCCATGTTAGTAGTTGGATTCTTACTGATTGTATGGGGTGGACAGGTGTCTTTATGCAGCTAACGACCTCAAACAGGTGCATCTAATTTAGGATAATAAATGGAGTGGAGGTGGACATTTTAAAGGCAGACTAACAGGTCTTTGAGGGTCAGAATTCTAGCTGATAGACAGGTGTTCAAATACTTATTTGCAGCTGTATCATACAAATAAATAGTAAAAAAATCATATATTGATTTCCAAGTGGGAGAACTGGCAAAATAGCAGGGTGTTCAAATACTTATTTTCCTCACTGTATATATATATATATATATATATATATATATATATATATATATATATATATATATATATATATATATATATAGCTTAACTTACACTTCTACTGCTGACAGAACACACAGGATCAGTTCATTTAGTTTGATTCAAGTGAGTCAAATATGCTCTTTAGTGGTCTGTTGCACACCCAAAAGCGCGGCTAAACTTACTCAGTAGCCGAGGTGGCTGTGTTTGTTCGGCCAGCTAGCCTTTCTGTTGTCAGCTGCCGTGGTTATGGGTATTTCAGGGCATCACAGTGGGTGTTAGCCACCATGACCCAGAACCATATCCAGAGAGAGGGAAAGCCTCACTGCTGTCATCCCACACACATCTTCCCCTGCAATTTACTTGATTTAACTGCATGTTTTATGTAATTACGAGGGTCTGGAGCCACAGTGATGAGTGTGCAATTCTCTCTTCTTCCTCTCGCAGTCCATGTTCTCCCGGCCAGCAGACCAAAGGAGGAACTGTGGAGTCTGTTTGAAGGTGAGCCACAAAACTCTGTTCAACCATATTGTGTTGGACCCACACAACAAAGCCTCACTAAACACATTATTTCAGATGCAGCAAATCATCTAATAGAAATGGAAGGAGCGAGTTTTTTCTTAATGGTATATTTCACTTAATTTACCCTCATGTCTGAAACCTGTAGGACTCTCCCATATAATGACAGTGAACACTAGAGTGTTTAAGCTCCAAAATGTCAAAATAAAATGACAACATGCACAAATGCAAATCAGACGCTTAATGGAAATCAGAAATTCACGAAATTATTGGTACTTCAGAATAATGATCTGTCATTATAGTTCACCCAAATAAGCATTCTGTTAGTTTAGAATGTATCAACTCACTATTTCAATGGCAACGCATCAATAACCATGAACGAATCGTTCATTTTGAACAAATCTTTAATATGACTCGAGAACAACGAGTTGTCTCAGAGAGCGATTCGTTCATTTTGTGTTGACCGCGCATGCACAACATCCCATATGTTCTGTATAGTTCTGAATAGTTCCAAACAGTAGAGTCATGATTGCGCATTTCCAAACAACAACAGTTTCAGTTTCTTTCTGAATGAATGTGTAACCCCTCCTGTTTGAACCGCCCGCACACTCCAGGCGGGATTAGAACCCAGGTCTGCCGGCATGAGAGTCAGGTGCTCTAACAAGGAGGCTAAAGGCTGCAACCCCTAGCATCAGTCACTAGAGCGTCTCTTGGGATCAGAGGAGTGAGGTTTCCTCGCACAGAGACTACTAGCTGGCCTCCATTACACTCACCCCCCTAAACCTCACTCCCATCCGGGTCACGGCACCAATGTTACCCCTCCTGTTCAAACTACCTGCTCCAAGCAGGACTCGAACCCGGGTCCCCCGGCATGAGAGTCAGGTGCTCTATCAAGGAGGCTAAAGGCTGCAAACCCTAGCGTCAGTCACTAGAGCGTCTCTTGGGATCAGAGGAGTGAGATTTCCTCGCACAGTGACAACTAGCTGGCCTCCATTACACTCACCCCCCTAAACCTCACTCCCATCCGGGTCACGGCACCAATGTTACCCCTCCTGTTCAAACTACCTGCTCCAAGCGGGACTTGAACCCAGGTCCCCCGGCATGAGAGTCAGGTGCTCTATCAAGGAGGCTAAAGGCTGCAACCCCTAGCATCAGTCACTAGAGTGTCTCTTGGGATCAGAGGAGTGAGGTTTCCTCGCACAGTGACTACTAGCTGGCCTCCATTACACTCACCCCCCTAAACCTCACTCCCATCCGGGTCACGGCACCAATGTTACCCCTCCTGTTCAAACTACCTGCTCCAAGCGGGACTCGAACCCAGGTCCCCCGGCATGAGAGTCAGGTGCTCTATCAAGGAGGCTAAAGGCTGCAACCCCTAGCATCAGTCACTAGAGTGTCTCTTGGGATCAGAGGAGTGAGGTTTCCTCGCACAGTGACTACTAGCTGGCCTCCATTACACTCACCCCCCTAAACCTCACTCCCATCCGGGTCACGGCACCAATGTTACCCCTCCTGTTCAAACTACCTGCTTCAAGCGGGACTCGAACCCAGGTCCCCCGGCATGAGAGTCAGGTGCTCTATCAAGGAGGCTAAAGGCTGCAACCCCTAGCGTCAGTCGCTAGAACGTCTCTTGGGATCAGAGGAGTGAGGTTTCCTCGCACAGTGACTACTAGCTGGCCTCCATTACACTCACCCCCCTAAACCTCACTCCCATCCGGGTCACGGCACCAATGTTACCCCTCCTGTTTAAACTACCTGCTCCAAGCGGGACTCGAACCCGGGTCCCCCGGCATGAGAGTCAGGTGCTCTATCAAGGAGGCTAAAGGCTGCAAACCCTAGCGTCAGTCACTAGAGCGTCTCTTGGGATCAGAGGAGTGAGATTTCCTCGCACAGTGACAACTAGCTGGCCTCCATTACACTCACCCCCCTAAACCTCACTCCCATCCGGGGCACGGCACCAATGTTACCCCTCCTGTTCAAACTACCTGCTCCAAGCGGGACTTGAACCCAGGTCCCCCGGCATGAGAGTCAGGTGCTCTATCAAGGAGGCTAAAGGCTGCAACCCCTAGCATCAGTCACTAGAGTGTCTCTTGGGATCAGAGGAGTGAGGTTTCCTCGCACAGTGACTACTAGCTGGCCTCCATTACACTCACCCCCCTAAACCTCACTCCCATCCGGGTCACGGCACCAATGTTACCCCTCCTGTTCAAACTACCTGCTCCAAGCGGGACTCGAACCCAGGTCCCCCGGCATGAGAGTCAGGTGCTCTATCAAGGAGGCTAAAGGCTGCAAACCCTAGCGTCAGTCACTAGAGCGTCTCTTGGGATCAGAGGAGTGAGATTTCCTCGCACAGTGACAACTAGCTGGCCTCCATTACACTCACCCCCCTAAACCTCACTCCCATCCGGGTCACGGCACCAATGTTACCCCTCCTGTTCAAACTACCTGCTCCAAGCGGGACTTGAACCCAGGTCCCCCGGCATGAGAGTCAGGTGCTCTATCAAGGAGGCTAAAGGCTGCAACCCCTAGCATCAGTCACTAGAGTGTCTCTTGGGATCAGAGGAGTGAGGTTTCCTCGCACAGTGACTACTAGCTGGCCTCCATTACACTCACCCCCCTAAACCTCACTCCCATCCGGGTCACGGCACCAATGTTACCCCTCCTGTTCAAACTACCTGCTTCAAGCGGGACTCGAACCCAGGTCCCCCGGCATGAGAGTCAGGTGCTCTATCAAGGAGGCTAAAGGCTGCAACCCCTAGCGTCAGTCGCTAGAACGTCTCTTGGGATCAGAGGAGTGAGGTTTCCTCGCACAGTGACTACTAGCTGGCCTCCATTACACTCACCCCCCTAAACCTCACTCCCATCCGGGTCACGGCACCAATGTTACCCCTCCTGTTCAAACTACCTGCTCCAAGCGGGACTCGAACCCAGGTCCCCCGGCATGAGAGTCAGGTGTTCTATCAAGGAGGCTAAAGGCTGCAACCCCAAGCGTCAGTCGCTAGAACGTCTCTTGAGATCAGATGAGTGAGGTTTACTCGCACAATCAGCCGTTTTGAACGAATCGTTTCATGATTCAGTGACTAACTTGTTAAGCCAATGATTTGCCGCCACCTATTGACAGTTTTTGATATAATTTTATTTTAGCTGAGGGACGAAGATTGAATGCTGTTTTGGTTTTAGGTCATGATAACAATAGTAACATTCTCTCGTACATTTCATTTGTACAGATAGTCTGGCCACGCTCCATTGACAAGTGTTAACTTCCTTGAAGGCGGGTTCTCTGTTGAAGTTTAAAACTATTGGATCTGCCCAGAGCCGCTCTGGATCTGCCATAACCAATCGCTAACGTTTGGTCATGACGTATGTCATGTGTTCGCCTTAGCTAACTCCTTCACCACTAACGGAGCGAGCTGGAAAATCAAACTTTTCCTGAACCCCGTGGGGAGGAGGGCCACAACATCATGGCCACCAACAAAACCCAGCAAAGATTGTTCTTGCTCTGGCTTTAACTTCCGGATATTCGGCAGCGTTGCCACAACTCAAACAAGTGCTCGCATCAAAGTCAGCCACTCCCTCTGTTCGCTGATTGGACCAGTTAAAATTTGGCCGGAGAAAACCAGAAAATCAATGAAAATCACGTAGGAGGGCAGAGCCAGGCTAAACAATAAATAGAATGCATTTATAAATAGACAAGGTAAATGATGACAATTGTTACTTCAGGTGAAATTTTGTTTAGTTTTGCTTGTATTTTTTTCAACAATTTTTGCTCTTTATTGCCAGGATATGGATAATCAGTACAAAAGGTTGCACAGAATGTTGTTATTTAGGCGCTGCTGAGTCTTTCTGTGCAGTGAACGTAAGTATGGATGTATTTGGACTGTATGAAGTGCTGTTTCCCTTGTGTTTCAGATGTGTATCTGTGTGCTGTGCTGGTGTGTTGTGTTGGGCTCTTGTGCATGTGCATGTTCACTATAGCTGTGAGCTGTCAGTATCTGCAGAGGAAGAGACGATTAAAAGGTAGGATTCTTGCTGATGTTGATATAAACAATTAATGTGCATGTTAGTGATGCTCCTCATCATACAATCTGCTCATTGACATTTTTTTCATATGCTCCTTTTTGTTAGAAAACTATCATTTGGTCAAGAGTCCACAGAACAGGTGAGAAACATGAAAAGAACTGCAGATGAGTAAAGTCAAATGTATTTGTATAGTGCTCATCACAATACAAGCAGCTTTATTAGATTTGGCCCATAATATAGTTACATTTTGTAACGATATAACCAATCACGTAGTTCAGATTTGCTATATAGCACATATCACCCTATGTGAGTTAGTGTATGTGGATAAAGTTGGACATGCTTATATATTCAACTTCATATATAGAGCTGTGTGATAAGACAGTTTACATTTTGAGACAGTATAAACAATGACACAGCTGAGATTTGCTACACTATATTTCCAAAAGTGTTGGGACGCCTGCCTTTACATGCACATGACCTTTAATGACATCCCATTCTTAATTCGTAGGGTTTAATATGGAGTTGCAGCTTTAACAGCTTCAACTCTTCTGGGAAGGCTTTCCACAAGGTTTACAAGTGTGTTTATGGACCATTCTTCTAGAAGCGCATTTGTGAGGTCAGGCACTGATGTTGGACGAGAAGGCCTGGCTCTCAGTCTCCGCTCTAATTCATCCCAAAGGTGTTCTATCGGGTTGAGGTCAGGACTCTGTGCAGGCCAGTCAAGTTCCTTCACACCAAACTCGCTCATCCATGTCTTTATGGAGCAACGCTTTGTGCATTGGAGCACAGTCATGTTGGGGCAGGAAGGGGTCGTCCACAAACTGTTCCCACAAATTTGGGAGCATGAAATTGTCCAAAATGTCTTGGTATGCTGAAGCATTAAGAGCTCCTTTCACTGGAACTAAGGGGCCAAGCCCAACCCCTGAAAAACAACCCCACACCATAATCCCCCCTCCACTAAACTGTACACTTGGCACAATGCAGCCAGGCAAGTCCCGTTCTCCTGGCAACCGCCAAACCCAGACTCGTCCATGGGATTGCCAGACAGAGAAGCGTGATTGGTCACTCCAGAGAACACGTCTCCACTGCTCTAGAGTACAGTGGTGCCGTGCTTTACCCCACTGCATCCCACGCTTTGCATTGCATTTTGTGATGAGCTGTTCGGCCATGGAAACCCTTTCCATGAAGCTCTACACACTGTTCTTGAGCTCATCTGAAGGCCACAGAAGTTTGGAGGTCTGGAGCTCTTGACTCTGCAGAAAGTTGGCGACTTCTGCGCACTGTGACCCCCAGCATGCGCTGACCCCGCTCTGTGATTTTACGTGGCCTACCACTTCATGACTGAGTTGCTGTTGTTCCCAATTGCTTCCACTTTGTTATAACACCACTAACAGTTGAGCGTGGAATATTTAGTAGTGAGGAAATTTCCCGAATGGACTTATTGCACAGGTGGTGACCTATCACGGTACCACGCTTGAGTTCACTGAGCTCCTGAGAGCGACCCATTCTCTCACTAATGTGTGTAGAAGCGTCTGCACGCCTAGTGCTTGATTTATACACCTGTGGCCATGGAAGTGATTGGAACACCTCAATTCAGTGATTTGGAGGGGTTTCCCAATACTTTTGGCAATACAGTGTATATAGTATATATTGTTTTATGTGAATGTACTGTATTTATGCAGGTTAAAGACAAAATACAGCAACAATGGGAATAAGTCTATAAAACAAAACTAAGAACCACAAAACCAAGGTAACATGTAACAATAACAAACATCTGCCAGCAGACATTTTTTTTGTTTTAAGTATAAACTCAATACCTTATACAATACTAAATGCAATATGCAAATACTCAATAAGAAAATATTTTGTGTTGGATGTACTATATATCCAACTTTTTACATCACTGGTTGATAATATAGTTTACATTTTTCGATGATATAAAAATCGAGAAACTGAAAGCGTGTCCATGTGTCTAGTTCAGGGGAGACGGTCACAAGTGTCATCAGTCTGTCTCCAACTCTTCCCAAGAAGGTGAGGAAGTACAAGAAAAATAAAAGTGTTGAGCAACCAGATGTGCCACCAGAGATCCCGGCTAAAGGTAGAGTGACATTCCCAAATCAACCTCGATATGTCACTGAAGTGCACACTGTAAATCTCAGTTTAATAACTTGAATATTACATGTCAGCCCCCATTGCAGACAAAATGCGAAAGCCAAAGCTTTTAAAACCTCAACCCAGAAAAGTGGTTTTGGTAAGTTACTTTTATGAAATATACAGAAGTTCGTTATTTGCATTGCAGAACTGCCAATTGTTGTATTTAATATTTAACATGCGAGCTACTGTTTTCCCATCCCAACAGCCCAAAATAGCAGAGGAGAGTCTGACATACGCCGAGCTTGAACTGATGAAGCCACTGCCTGAAGCCAAATCTGCAAACACGGGAACAGTGTACGCTCAGATACTCTTCGAGGACAAGCCTGTGTAGCTTTACAATATCTTGGTAGAAAACATTATTTATAACAACACAATGTTGATTTTTTTTTTTCCTCCTCACTTTTTTTTCTGATGTTTTTTACATGCAACCTTAAGTGAACTGTACATATTGTATATATACACATTGGTTTTTTCCTATGTTGACGTTTTATCTGTGATTCAAGTTTAATATTTAGCAAATCCAAAATACACAGGAAATCATTGTCATCTGAAAACTGCAACTAAAAGGCCAACTAGTCTTGAGGGGGAAAAAATCCTGTTATCATACATGATTATGAAATTGAATTCCCTTTTTCCAAATGTCCAAATCTTTTTTAACCACTGCAGACTAAAGTGCAAAAAAAAAAAAAACACAACAAATATTACTCATTTAAATTTGATGCAAATTGGACACATATCTGTTAATAAACTAATGATTTATATAAGGACATTTATATACATTTATACCGAGTAAGGGTTGTTGTTGTTGTTGTTTCGCAGTGTAAATACATTACTGTTAATGTGAATGAAGACTTAAAATGATTTCTTTGGTAATGGAAAGCAGGCCGCAGAAGCTCAACTTGCATTGAACCCAGAAAATTCCTTTAAATCTGTCGAAATGCTTAAGCCTGTTTGTTCATCTTTTCTTTTTTTAAAAAAAGGGAAGAATGTTTTGGATTTAATACTGGAAAAGCTAATGAACTATCAGGGCGTATCCATATCTGGAACAGACATACAGGCACCACTGATTCGACCCCTTCAGTGTCTGTCTGACTCTTTAAGAATAAATGACACACAATCTCTCACTCCACAGGTTTTTGACACTATCACAGACGCTCAATGTGTAAAAAAGTTCTTTAACTGTGAAATGTAAAGGGTCCTACTGAGATCCCACTGCCTTCACCACTAACAAGAACCATCTGTGAATGACGTACAGAGACCCTTTCTCTTCTGTTTTGTAAGTGTACTGTAAATTAAACGTTTTTATGTGAAAGACCAAGACTGAACCTCTCACTGCTTTTACTGTGTGCATCATCTGCAAATTCTGTATCTAAAGAGAAGAGTTATGCTCAGTTTCTGCGAGGGTTTGTGTGAACTGTGATTTGCGGGATTGCAGGAGGCGAAGTTTCACATGTGTTTGTGTTTAAATGGGAGGTCTCGTTCTGAAGTGAAATACGTTTCTGTAGTCCTTTCACATTAACGTAATGGTAAATCAAACAGATGAAGCGTTAAAGTGTCAAGCTGTGATATTTAATCTCTTCCTGTTGACTATTGTAGTCTTAAAGGGATAGTTCACCCAAAAATGTTGACCATTTACTCACCTTCAAATCCTATATGTAATATTTTACTCGGATTTAAAGAAGATCTGATTTTGAAGAATCATTTAAAACAACTTTGGACCCCACTGACTCACTGTATAGACCAAAAAATAGATTTCTGTCAGGACCACCATCGTCAAAGATGATTGATTGACATCGCGTCAGGGGATACTCTTTTAGCGCAAGTTGACTTGTGTACTGCTGACTGTCGGAAGCTAGTTATTTTAGTCTTTTTAGTATTTTAAATATGGATATTTTTCTTACACAAACGTGCCACTTCGCTTCAGAAGGCCTTTATTAACCCCCCGGAGACGTGTGTAGAAGTTATATGATGGATAGATGCACTTTTATGGACTTCATAAACGAGGCAACCATTCACTGCCATTATAGAGCTTGGAAGAGCCTGGACATTTTTAATATAACTCAGAATTTAGATATAGAATGTCATATACACCTAGGATGACTTGAGGGTGAGTAAATCATGGGATCACTTTCATTTTTGGGTGAACTAACCCTTTAATGTCGATATTAAATGTCCAAAATAATTCGGGAATTTAGTCCGATTCAAGGGGAATACCAAATCCTGACTGGACGAGAGGAGGAGCTGGGGATGGAGGAGGGTAAATGAGCTCTGGAGAACGTGATAGCTGCTGATAGTACGGAAGGCGCTTATATAAGTATGCTGTGATAGACGTTGTGTTCCTATAGGAAGATGTGTCAATATATCGACACGCAGGTGCTCCATTGATTTCAATGAGAAACCTTTGGCGTCATACACAGACGCGTTATGCATGGGAACGTGATCGTCATGATAAAACTATATTGGGTTATGATTTTGCCATTATGACATGTTGGAGTGTGATTCTCAATTTAATCAGCTAGCATAATTTTATTTACATTTATTTTATTTACACTATTTAGACACATTTGAAGATGTAACCAACCCCATCCCATCCCTAAACCTGCCCATGTGTGTGTTATATGATATAAAACACAGGATATAACAGGCAGATACGACTGCAGGCACAGTTTATTCAGAAAGTAGAAATATTCCAAGTGTTTCGTGGCCAAACAATTGATTTGTGTGAAGGAAATCCCCAAAAGCGATCAGCGTCTCCTTCCGCCGAAGATCATGCACACATTCAAATTTTAAAAATTGCCGCCCGAAGAAAAGTTACTTACATCAGATTTCATAATGAAATTGCATTGGCTCTCGTGTGTTTTGGTGGCCATACATCCGGATTTTGGCCGGACAGTCTGGATTTTAAGCCCCCTGTCCAGCGTCCGGCACAGCCTCAAGCCGGACAATCATTTGTCCTCCTTTTTGGAGTTGCGCTGAAAAGTTGCTAAAAAACCCCCCGCTCTAGAATCTTTATTTGGACGCAGCTGCATAGCATCTAATGCCGTAAGTTCCTTTTCAGTCGGTCACTACGACGTACGTCGGTTATACCGACGAATTGGGATCACTTCAGAGAGCCCCTATCAGCTTCGAGATTTAGAGAACAGGCCAATGGGCCATTGGCGTGCGAGATTTGCAACTCGCGCTCCGCCCCGCACCGCGGGTATAAATAGGAAGCGAGAGCAATGCACTGACGTCATTCACTTCGGAGCCGAACGGCGTTAATGAAGAGTTACAGACTGCTTCCTGCATTCAGCAAATTCAGCGAATTCAGAGATCAGAGAGAGAGAAAGAAGAGGGATGCTGTGCTGGTGTGACGGCATTATCCAGCGCGACCGCGAGACTCAGCTGCCTTGAGACAAACAACCGCTGTTCTCACAGCAACCTGTCGGTTCGGTGGGCGTTTCCATTGAGTGCAAACACAGGCTGCACTATCTCCTGTGTGTTGCCGCGGTCTTCCCTGGGTGCTTAAGCACTTCTAAAAAAGAGCGTTTCCTCACAAAAAGAGCAACACGATCTGACCCTGCGTCTTTTTCAAGATGTCATTCAAACCGTAAGTTTCTGGATGCGGTCGTTCCCTCTCGCCCGCTGACATGTCACAATCGCTGTCTCACGTGTTTGGGCGTTCAGCACGCTGAGGCAGCGTTTGTGGATAGTTCATTTTCTCACTGCGGGAACATGACTATCGCGGCGCTTAGGTCGAGACTCACCTACCTCCGGGAAGGCGGAGTCCCCCTCCCCATACCTTGATCTAGAGCTATCCCCCAGGAGAGACCTACTTCGACGGATGGCCGGGGTGACCTGAGGATCACATTCAGGGCAAACCCGCCGAGCATACCTCCGCAGGGCCCTGAACCCTCAAAAGCGCCGCTTCCGGAGGAGGTCGCTGATCCCTCTCGTGGGCGGCCGGCGATCTCCTTCGGGGCACCCGCGGACGAACAGATGTAGTGAGATGGTGGTCCAGTGGGTTAAACCATGGGACTGATATGCAGAAGGTTGCTGGTTCGATCCCAGCGGTCACCACCAGTGTGTCCTTGAGCAAGGCACTTTACTCCATGCTGCTCCAGGGGGATTGTCCCTGTAACAAGGGCACTGTAAGTTGCTTTGGATAAAAGTGTCTGCCAAATGCATAAATCGGAGGGGGAATTCCAGTCCTCGGAGGATGATGATTCATCTGCACTACCTCCCTCTGGCAGAGTGGCTGTGGTTGAACTGGACCCCGAGTTGATGGATATGCTTTCCCGGGCCGCTGAAAAGGTCGGGTTTGCATGGAGCCCTCCACCATGTCCCGAACCTTCTAGGTTGGATGATTGGTTTCTGGGGGGGGGGTCGCGCTGGTTCTCAGCGTCCCGCCCCAGAGCCATTCTTCCCGGAAGTGCATGAGGAGCTTACCAGGTCGTGGACGACACCCTTTAGTGCCAGAAACAGACCTGGTGGCTCCTCCCTCCTCGCTACCCTTGACGGTGGGCAGGCCAAGGGATACGAGGGGATCCCGCCGGTTGAGCGTGTCGTCGCGATACAACTGTGTCTGGCGGCCGCCTCCAACTGGCGCGGTGACCCTTGTCGCAGAAGTAATATCTTCATGTTTAATCAGTCAAAGCGTTTCTATCTTCGTTTTATTCAGCACACAGCACGAGCCTCACATTAGAGATTTCCCATAGGGATTTCCTGAAAACAAACGATTACTTCTCTGGCACAAATGTGCCGTTTCTGCTCGAGGGCGCCCTCTGGCCTCCAGTATGAATGAAACTTTTGGGGAGAAAATAAGAAAAATAAAACTTCTCTTTAAATAAATTTATATGACAATCCATATGTTTTTCTTCAATGTACAGAAGTTTTAATCCCCACAGTGGATGCATAAGAGGCTCATATTTCATATTAAAGACATAGACTTTAAGAAATTGATATCACAGATAAAAAGCACAGATTTGTATAATAATAATTGTTTTTTACAATAAATCCTTAGACCTTTCTAACGATTTTTAGTCATAGGCTGTCTGCATACTAACAGGTAACCCATAATTTTTTAGTTTTCTGTAAAATATAAATATTATTATTATTATTATACAGTTATATTTATTCTTAAATGCTCTATTTAAATTTTTTAATAATGAATGTTATTGTAATACTAATATTTTTATTTAGCAATAATAATAATAATAAATAATAACTATCGCATTTTAAATCGCAATCGCAATTTTAACCAGAATAATCGCAATTAGATATTTTCCCCAAATCGTGCAGCTTGCTTTACTCATTTGCGGCGACGCGTGTTGCACCTTCTGAATTGGTTTGTTTAAATGATCGGATTTACCGGTAAATCCGTCTCGAAAATTTTTTAGAAGGCATTTACTTCTGGTCTTTTCACAATCGGATAGATATCTGGTCAGAGAAAACGAATGAAGTGAGCAGGTGTAAAAAGGCCATAACTCTCCCAGGCTATAGGGGAGAGCGCGGCACAACCCAATGCTTTTTGACTTTCTCAGTTTGTGTAAATCCACTTGGGGTTCAGAGTATTTATTTTTTCTCACATTAATTGCACACGTCTAGTACAATTATGTAGTTTTGTTTCATTAATACAGTGTATACTTTTTTCTTGATTTACCCTGAAAGAATGGAAGTGAAATGTGACAACATGCCCCGTAGGTGGGGTACACTGTAAACATGTGGTGGGGCACAATGTAACATGACCAAAAAAATATACAAGAAAAAACTAAAATATTTTGTCAACAAAATACAATGATTAACTTTTTTAAATAAAATAATGGTATTTTGTAATCATTAAAAATATAGGCTACTCATTTTTGAGTTTGACAACAAACACATCGCTTAATACAGCTGAACAGCATAGTTCAAAACATAATAGTAATTAATAATTTCTGAACATTAACTCTCAGTCATTATTCACCCTTTTCTCATGGTTTCTCAAAAGAATTCATAAAAGTATAGAATTTAATGGCATATTTCTAATAGGGGCTCATTTTAACGCAGTGTTACAACGCACCACACCTGCGCAACTGGGACTTAAATCGCAGCTCGTGTCTTCTGCTGCATTAAAGAATTATCTCAAATGTTAAAAAACAGATATAAGATTACAATAATATCGGATTTTTCTTATTTAAAATAAACACAAAAAACAGAGATGAAAACTAAACTTAATTAAGAAATTTACATTACATTTACGCATTTAGCAGATGCTTTTATCCAAAGCGACTTACAACTTGGGGGTACATAAAGCGATTGGTCATGAAGAATCGAGAAGCGCAGTAAGAGCCTGAAATCCTGAGA
Source organism: Romanogobio albipinnatus (assembly GCA_023566225.1). NCBI lineage: Eukaryota > Metazoa > Chordata > Actinopteri > Cypriniformes > Gobionidae > Romanogobio > Romanogobio albipinnatus. Next base: position 46,047,108 of record CM042257.1, on the reverse strand, counting down.
CCGTGTACATTCCTCAGTGTAGCACAGGCTAGAGTAGGGAGGGAAGAAGGAAGAGAAAGAGGAAAGGAAAGTGTTTTTTTATTTTTTATTATTATTATTATTATTATTATGAGGTTAAGTGCTCACGGAAGAGCTGAGTTTTAAGTTGACTTTTGAATGATGTCAATGATTCTGCGTTTCGGATGGCGTTGGGAAGATCGTTCCACCAGCTGGGAACGTTGAATGAGAATGTTCTGGAAAGGGATTTTTTCCCCCTCTGTGATGGGACCACAAGCCGTCGTTCCTTTGCGGAGCGAAGGCTTCTGGTGGGGGTGTGGATTTGTAGAATGGAGTCAAAGTAAGCAGGAGCTGAGCGCGTGGTGGCTCTGTATGCAAGCGCCAGCGCCTTAAACTTGATGCGAGCAGCGAGTGGTAGCCAGTGCAGGGAGATGAAGAGAGGTGTGACGTGGGTCCTTTTGGGCTCGTTGAAGACAAGACGTGCTGCTGCATTCTGGATCATTCGAAGTGTTTGGATTGCACAAGAGGGGAGTCCAACCAGAAGCGCATTGCAGTAGTCAAGTCTAAATTTACTTTTGCTATGGTTAAATAAATATTCAGTAATATCTTCCAGAGATTTTTTAATTTTGGCGCTATTTTTTCTCTAAATAATGTTTATATGGCAACTACTAAATACACTAAGTTTCATCATTCTGGCATGTGTGGAAAGAGTTAAAACATGCGTGTTACAACTAACCCTGCGTTAGGTTGTGCCCCGCACTCCCCTACTCTCCCAGCTGCGCCGAGGGAACGCTCGCTGCTGCTGCTGGACACTAAACACTGCACTACTGCTTGATTTGAAGGCCTTTTGCCCTGTTGATTACAATAAATAGGTCTAAAAAATATGTTTATTGTGTTTGACTGGTCAGTACTGTTCATATTTACATTTAAAATAACTTTCCTGAGTAACTAATTACTTTTGCTATTCAGTAATTGGTAAAGTAATTCAATTACTTTTAAAAGAAGTAACTAGTAACTGTAACTAATTACTAATTTTGAGTGACTTGCCCAACACGGTTTGGAAGTGAGAATGGGTTGTTTATATTTAGCAATGATAAAAGCAATTAAGCAGTTGAGATTTGCTCTTTAATATATATCACCTATAACAACTGTTTGTATGTCGATGAAGATGGACATACTTATATCTGTTTTTCTTCTGCAGAATAAAGAATTTTGTACATGTTTGGAGGGTGAGTAAATTATGACAGAATTTTAATTTATGGGTGAACTATCCCTTTAACACACCTAACAAAATAAAGAGTAATGCCAGTGTATATACTCCATCAATTTTAGTCTTAGTCATACTGTATGCAAACAATGTTTTACGGACTGTATTTGAACTGCTAGACACAACTGGTGATTTACAACCAGCACTACTAGAGTTTGTTGAAATCAGTAACAGTCATGTGTCACCTTAAATATTTCACCAAATGAGGGGAAAAAAACATTGCTTGTGTTGCTTTAGCGTGACCTAAATAAACCCAAAATAAGTCAGGGGAGACACGCCAAAACCAGTGAAACGTTAGACTAAAAGTAGACATGGTTTGAATTAGCTCATGTAAAGAAAGGTTTCCATTTCTGACCATGGGATGAGTCCAGGCCCGTCGCAAGGGGGGTGCGAGGCCCTGTGCGAACGTGATGTGCGAGGCCCATGGGTATATTAACGGGGGTATACTGTTTCTAAAGTGATGTATTATTAGTTGTTTATGTGGATATTTAAGGGGAAAAATAAAATAAATTCAGTTTAACAGCATTAGGTTCAAGAAGTTAAACTGTAGGCTACCTGAACTGCGCAGTGCGCACATTTTGACGTTTAAATGTTGTAAATTATGAATGGGTCAAACGCATTTGCAAAACGGCCTGAATCCACTTGAATGAGTTTGGACTGCTCTCTCACTGAATCATCTGAAGCCATTTCTCAGTCAGGAAAATAAACAGACAGTACTGAGAGAACAACCAGCTCTGTTGTTCAGTTGTTTTCCTCTGTGAATATGCGCTAAATGGATGTTTGACTATTTAATTGCTTATTGCAGTTTTCATATTTAAAAACGTTTAAAACGTCTAGATATAGAGTAGCCTATAGGCTTTACTCGTTCTGCGGCACTGATGCTCCGAAAGGTGCGTAATAGTTAGGCTATATGGTTATTTAACTTTATAGTGTTAAATAAAAAACCTTTTGTGCGTACGTCAGCTGAAATGCAGGCGTCCTGCTTTCTCCACCCATGCAATAAATGCACATCCTTCAATGAGCGCGCGTTTCTAAAGCCTATTTACTTGAACTTCTTAGGTAGCGAAATATCTATGGTTTAACCTATTTCAGAGGCAGCCAAAATCAAATTTGAACGGACTGATTAAAGCTCTCTACGAACTTGAGGTGCGATGCCCGCTGACTGACATGTATATGCGCTTGAATCACTGTCTCACGCAAAGAGAAATATTGTAGCCTATAGTTACTGCATAGCCTAATACATTTTTAACAAGCAGAATAATACAGCATTATGACACATTTTTAGCCGTGTCTTTTTAACTATTATAGTATTTAAGGACAAAAACATAAACTTTAACTGTCGGCTTTTACATCAAGTCAGCTGTCACTTTACTTTGCGAGGCCCTGGTGAGGCGCGAGGCCCTGTGCGGTCGCACACTTGGCACAGCCCTTGCGACGGTACTGGATGAGTCTCAGACAAGATTCTTTGAATGGCATCCAGGTAAACATTTATAAAGCAGGTCAGCTGAGGTCTGAACAAAAACCACATCCTTGATTCAAACACACTTCCATTTCCCAGTTTTCCAGAGACCATCTTATAGCTTATAACACACCTTTACTGCACCTCCGCTGATAGAAATGAAGATCTGATCCTAGAAACACAGACAGATGTAACATCACAGCATGTGTTCAACACAAAGCCTCTCCAAAGTGCTTCAGCTAACCAAAACAAATCATTAAAATACATGAATATGTCTCTCTGCCTCTGGAAAACAGAATGTATTAAAGGCAAGGACAGTTTGGAAAAAGAGTATATGGGCGATTCTATAATTGCAGGAACATCTGGGGCCCTATCACACACCCGGCGCAATGCGACTCCAGACACGACGCAAGTGTTTTTTGCTAGTTTCAGTCTGACGCAGTTCTCATTTTCACGTCCAGCTCCACGTTGTTTAAATAACAAATGCACTGCTCATCTGTTCGCCCATGGGCGTCTGGTCTGAACACCAGGTGTGTCCAGGAGCATTGTTGACGCATTGCTATTTTGAGGAACTGAAAACACAGTATCTTTAAAGGGGGGGTAACACACACAGTTTCAGCCAATCGTCATGCTAATCTTGAGTACCTACAGAGTCGCATCGCGTCCTTCATATCTCAAAAAAAGTCTTTAGTTTTATTAGATTTATTAAAGACAGATAAGTTGTACCGACTCTTTCCAAAAACAGCCGAACTCGTGGAGGCATGCAGTGGGCAGAGCAAAAGAGACACACACACACACACACATACATTCGTGGCATTATCCCTCCCTGGATAACATTCAATTCACTATACGTTGGTGTTGTTCACATTATACGCACTTAAGCGCTGATTGTCAACAAAACACACACATTTGATGCACTTTCACTAACCGCCTGCGGTTTCCACTCATGACCGGGAACAAACACACACACTTGCAGAACTCCAGAAGAACACACTGCATCCACTGTTTCCTTAACGCTGGGTTATTTGGGAAGCTGAACAAGGTGATCTTTCCTTCACAACCAGAAACACACTTCTAAGGTGACATTGTTGATATTGGGGTCTAAAAACAAAGCACTGCCGACAGAAGTGCCCATACAAGGAATTCCACCAAGTTTTACGTAATATGGCCATACTTGGAAAAAAATGTTCAAAAATTTTGAATCCTGAAGAAGTGTATTTGGCACAGAAATACTTTGTTATCAGGGTGTCTACAGATATGAACAAGTTAAATTTAAGACTTTAAGACCTTTTTAATACCACCTTTTGTGAAATTTAAGACCAAACCTGTGATGGAAATACACATTATATTACATGCGTATATGTAATAATTAATGCATTTAATGCAAAAAGAAAACGTCTCGGTTAAGTATGTAACCCTCGTTCAAGGAGGGAACGGAGACGTACGTCGGAACTGACCGACGAATTGGGATCTGTCTTCAGAGACCAATCTACTTCGAGTGTATTAGAAACGAGCCAATTGTATTGGCATGCCATCCACACACCGCCCCACGGGTATAAATACGGAAGTGGAGTACCGCATATTGCTTTTCCAACTGAGGAGCTGAAGAAGTGACTCGGCCCTTCAGCGGAAGCACAGCACCTGGCGACGGGACGTACGTCTCCGTTCCCTCCTTCAGGAAACGAGGGTTACATACGCAACCGAGACGTTCCCTTTCAGTCTGTCATGTTCGACGTACGTCGGAATTGACCGACGAATTGGGATCCCTACCAAAACGCCAGGAGGCTGGCCCTTCCAGCGCCCTGCCTGAGCTCGCTGGACCCCTCCTCTGGAGTGGGAGTCAGGGCTCCCGGCAGGGAAGGTCAGTCACTGCTGTTCCTGCAAGACCCACTCAGCGTGACTATTGGATAACGCTGGGAAAGCGTGCCCGTCTCGGGAGATGGTACGCTGCGGAGCCACGTCCTCGAAAGGAGGAGAGGTGGAGAATACTCATACGAACTAACCTATCTGGGTAGTAACAACATATGGCAGTCTCTGGGGTGGTTCCAACCTGATTCCAGGGGGGAAAGAACACACCCAGAGACGACAGAGCGGAGCTCTGTCAAGGGAAAGACACTGGGCTAGCCGAGTAGGGTAGCAGGTACCGTGGAGAATACAGAAATGGGGTCGCCATGAGGGAACCGCTACATATGGACCCAGCCAAACACACACGTTCCACAAGCATACGGGTGCAGGCCTGGCGTCAGACCCAGGGGTGACGGAGGAGCTCGACAGGGTTCACCATTTCTGGGGAACACAGCTCTACAGATGTCTGCCAGCAAGGCGCCTTGAGCCAGCGCCCAGAAGGAAGCTACACTCCTTGTGGAGAGCACTCGCAACCCGAACGGGCAAGGCACGTTTTGCGTTTGGTACGCTAAGACGATAGCATCCACTAGTGGGCTAACCTCTGCTTGGAGACAGCCTTTCCTTTCTGCTGGCCTCCGTAACAGACGAAGAGCTGCTCTGAGGTCCTAAAGCTTTGTGTCCGGTCTATGTAAGCGCGAAGAGCGCGGACGGGACATAAAGCCAGGGCTGGGTCGGCCTCCTCCGAGGGCAGCGCTTACAGGTTCACCACCTGGTCCCGAAAGGGAGTGGTAGGAACCTTGGGCACGTATCCGGGCCGGGGTCTCAGGATGACGTGAGAGTTACCGGGCCCGAATTCTAGGCACGATTTGTTGACCGAAAGTGCATGCAGGACCCCCACCCTCTTGATTGAGGCCAATGCATTCAGGAGTACCGTCTTCATAGACAGGATTTTTAACTCAAAGGACTGCAAAAGCTCAAAAGGAGGGCCCTGAAATGCTCTGAGCACCAGGGCTAAGTCCCAAGAGGGTAGCAAGGTAGAACGAGGAGGATTTAGTCTCCTCGCACCTCTGAGGAACCTGACGATTAAGTCGTGCTTCCCTAAGAATTTACCTTCAACTACATCGTGATACGCCGCTATTGCTGCGACGTACACTTTGAGGGTGGAGGGAGACAGCCTTCGCTCCAACCCATCCTGCAGGAAAGAAAGTACAACGTTAATCGAACACCTTCGGGGGTCTTCGTTGGGAAGAACACCAGTCAACGAACAGGTTCCACTTCAAGGCATAGAGGCGCCTCGTAGAGGGGGCTCTAGCCGAAGTGATGGTGTCGACCACTGCTTGTGGTAGGCCACCTAGAACCTCCGCGTCCCGTCCAGGGACCAGACATGGAGTTTCCAGAGGTCTGGACGCGGGTGCCAGAGGGTGCCCCGTCCCTGAGAAAGAAGGTCCTTCCTCAGGGGAATCGGCCAGGGAGGGGCTGTCGAGAGGAGTTTGAGTTCGGCGAACCAGGTCCGGTTGGGCCAGTAGGGCGCAACTAGCAAGACCTGCTCCTCGTCCTCCCTGGCCTAGCACAGAGTCTGTGCTAGAAGGCTCACTGGGGGAAAGGCATATTTGCGTAGGTCCCGGGGCCAGCTGTGTGCCAGTGCATCTGTGCCGAGGGTACCCCCATTCAGGGAATAGTACCACTGGCAATGGGTTGAGTCCGGAGTGGCAAACAGGTCCACCTGCGTGGCTCTGAAGAGGTCCCATATCAGCTGGACCGACCGGGGTTTAGCATAACATTATAGACACACTTTCAAAAATGTTTATTGCCAGCATACAGAAGTTATTACACGACCATTAACACAAGGCCAACTTCAGTGCTGTCAAACATGGTTATGTGTCCTTATCATCTCTACGAGGCACCTTCAGTTCTGTCCCCTTTTGAAAAATACTGTTCGCTAGAACTGCGTGTGCTTGGTTTGTTACCACAGTTATCTGCGTGCTTCCTCAGCGATGAAGTTACACATTTGCGGCTATCTTTTCTTCAACTCCTCAGGATCCATCTCGACGACTGCAGTGCAGGCAGATCGCGCGCGGTTGTGAATCTCCTAGGAGGGCACGTGCGCGCACCGCACGGCCACAAATAAACTAATATGGATTTGAAATTATTTTATCAACTTGAAATACAGGCAAGGCATATTTTTGTAGATGTGTTCCTAAAAATATGCATACATTTTTTAGGAACACATCTACAATATACATGCATATATTTTTATATATATATTCGTTTGCACGTGACTGTTTAAAACCCGTGTTTAGACCCGTGTTTGTCCCTTGTCCGACCCGCACCCGTATCCGACACAGTTAGGATGTTTTTTTCACCCGTTTCAGCAATATTCGCGGATCACCCGTCGGGTACCCGCCCGTGCAGGACTCTGGATCAGAGGGCCGGTCCAAATGTGGGGGCGGGCCGTATTCGGCCCACGGGCCGTAGTTTGGGGAACCCTGCTATAGAAGAACAATGGTACAAAGAGTAGAATATTTACATTTTCCCTGCAATAATTAGGTTTTTGCACATTACTGTTGCTAATAAAAGTTAATTTTATCTGCATTTCAAATCAAGCTCAGTGCTTTACTGTTACATTTCCAATTAACAAACATGTTATATTATTAGTAACTGCACTTAACAACAAAATGATTAAATTAACTTTATGATGGATTTTCCTCCAGCGCCACCAAATCAGGTTCTGGCGCCACCATCTATAGATCTTAGTGGCACAGGAGCCACTGCTCTCAAATGTTAGTCTGGATCCGTATCTGGCCCACACATGTCAAGCCGGTTTTAGTGCGAGTTGTGGCGCGCTGCGTGTGGCCTATGTGACCTTTGCCGCTGCCAGAACTGAGCCAGAAGTGCCATATTTGGCCAAGATGAGGTCCGGATATGCAGTCAGGTCGAGTCAAACCGTCATTCCCTGCGGTATGCGGGCCAGAAGAATGTGGGATATGTGAGCCACAACAGGGCAAGATGTCTTTGTAACAATCTATCTACACATCAAAATACATTCAGTGTGACTAAAATGCCGCTGCACCTCAAGTCACCTGCATGTCTTATCTAGGTCATCTGGGTAAGGTGACGGCTGGTCTGGATGCATCATATATATCCCCTCATTTTGCTAAGTAGGACGTGTGTCATTCTGCTGAGTAGGACGTGTTCCCAGATCAACGTCCTGGTTAGGGTTTGGAATAATGGCTATGTTTGTTTGCTCCAGGACCAACTAAACATTATGATCTAGAAACACGTAATACTTGGCGAAATCATTGTCACCCACCCAGGATGCTGTCGTTATCTAATAAATGATTATATATTGAGCCTGTTTTGTTTGTTCTGTGTTATTTTGGCTACAGATGAATGTAGACCACGGTATTCTGAGTATTTCAATTGTAATCGTGTGTTTTTGAGCATTAAAACCCAGGCTTTTCTTTGAACCTTTTGCGCACTATAGTTGTCTTTTGCTTGGTGTTGCTTCAGATGCTTAAGTGCATCTGTCCCTAAATTAAACATTAATATCCTCGCCAAAAGTCCATCAGCAAATTGCTTGTGTGGGAAAGGTGATCTAAGGGACATTTCAGAGCTTCCTCACACACCGCTGCTTCACACTTACACAGACAGGGAAGGATCTGGTTTCTGGTCTGAGAAGCCCAACACCTTCTTGTTTTCTCCGGCTCGTTCTGTCTCATCTCAAGATAGAAAATCTTGGGCGGTCAGTGATGATGGGACACAGGGGATTTGGGATGACTGGGAAATGAAGCTAATCACTGTATAAATCGTGCCAGGGAGATGTTATGTCTTAACAAACTTCTTTGGATTTCTCATCCACCAGGAGAATGTCAAATCTTTTAGAAAAGTAAAAGCCCTAAATAGAAATTATATTAGGATAGGCTGTATGTAAGGACCAATGGTTTTATTGTATTTTTATTTACAGTATTTATTTTGTATAATTTGACCAGGAGACATAAATCTTGCACAAAAGTTTCCTTGTGATGTATTTTACTAACTGGTTTAAGGATAAACACCAGCAATTCACTAGTATGGATATTTTTAAGTCACATTTATTAATATAGATTATTTCAATGCAGCTTCACAGTAATAAACAAGAAAATATCATTTTAAAGGTGCAATGTGTAGTATTTATGAGGATCTATTGACAGAAATGCAATATAACAAGTTTTCAGTGGTGTATAAAGACCGTACATAATGTACCGTTATGTGTTTATTACCTTAGAACAGGGGTGGCGAACTCCGGTCCTGGAGGGCCACTGTCCTGCATAGTTTTGCTTCAACCCTAATCAAACACACCTGAACAAGCTAATCATGGTCTGAAGGGTTACTAGAAAGCTACAGGCAGGAGAGTTTTATCAGGGTTGGAGGTGAACTCTGCAGGACAGTGGCCCTCCAGGACTGGAGTTCGCCACCCCTGCCTTAGAATGAGCCATTTCAATCTACACACACCGCGGGTCCCCTTACAGTGAAGTCGCCATTTTGTGCAGCCATGTTTCTACAGTAGCCCTAAAGGGACAAACTTCTCTACAGAGCGCTAGCTACTCTCTGCTGTCTCAGACGACGACATCTTTGGCCTATGTCGGCCACCGTAGCTTCTCCATGTGCTTCGAAAGGGAGGGGGAGCGATGGGTTTTTGCAATTCACAACCTCACCACTGGATGCCACTAAAATTTACACACTTAAAAGTTCTTTAACAACTAATGAACTTTGCTACATTGACACTATCATTGAACAAAACTGAATCAACATTAAGCTGAGTAATGACGAATGTGTTTTAGAGCTGCTTTATAGCTAAAATTGTATTTGCTTCATAATTAATTCTGTGGTGAATTCAAGCGCTTTCTCACTGGATCTACCAGCGCTGTAGTAAAGGTGTCAGGTGATCGAGATCGGCCAGTGCACGAGCTCTCGCTGCGCTGTCTATTATTGCCCCGAGCTGATAAACAGTCCGTGCAGCGCAGCTCAAATGAGTAGAGCGGTTCTGTTCCGCTCGTTTGCAATTTCTCATATGTAACAGAAATGGCAGCTCTCAGTTGGGCACCAGTGCGACCTCTAACAAAATGTTGTCACACCGGCAGGAAAAAAGGTAGCAAAATGTCTGGAGTAAGGCTGGGCGATAAAACGATAACAATATGTATCGCGATAGACACGTAATCCACATCAATAAAAAATGTGTTCGATAAAACGTTTAAAAAAAAAATTCTTCGTCGGAAGAGTGAAGCAAGTTTGGTTGCATGAACAAAGGCACTCACTCTCTGATAACCTAACAACGTAGGGAGTGACACGCTAACAGCCAATTATGTAACAGTGTCTATTTGGTTGCGCCATGACGTTGTCTTGTGTTGGATTCTTCAGTAACATAACCGGCATGGAGTGACAAGTGGAAAATGATTGCCGCAGCGAGCGAGGAAATTGTTGATAAATAAGGAAAACAAATCAGCTCGCCAGTATGCCAGTTTTCCCCACCAAGACTGGTAATACCACAAACTTGTTTTACCACATTAAGCCTTGTCTATACTTTCGTCCTCGTCCGTTTGGGGACTTGTTTATACTCGACGCGCTCGCCGTTGTACTGGCCGAGAATTCGCCTCGAACTCGTGTATCTTCGGTTGTGGAGCCGCGTGGAAAGTTCACCGCCAAGCGAAATGGGGGTCCGTCTCAATCAGCTCCCTAGTTCAGTAGTCAGGGCACTGATCAGGGATCAGCCCATTGACTTATGTCCTGATCAGTGCCCTGACTACTGAACCAGGAGCTGATTGACATGCACGCGGGGTCTCACGCTCTCAAAGCTCACGACCGCCCGCTCTGCGTTGACGTCATTTTTGTCGCGCACACCCTCACGCTCGTGCGGACGCCGAGCATAAACATGTTTACATTTGAATTATTTCAGTGTTTTCCATGGCTGTGTTGATATTTCTGCCTTTATAAATGAGGGGATTATAATCAGAGGAAGGTTAAGTTTAAAGTAATATATTTTTCTCCTGGTTTCTCCTTATTTTAAATAGGTCCTAAAAATATCAATAATTATCGATATCGACCAATATGAAACACTTATATCGTGATACAGTTTTCAGCCATATCGCCTAGCCCTAGTCTGGAGCCCTGCATATGACCTTTGCCACTGCCCGAACTGAGCCATAAGTGCCATAGTTGGCCCAGATGAGGCGCGGATATGTATGCTGTCTGGGTAAGCGAGTCCTAACTCACCTAGACAGCTAACTTTACTAATGACTCAGGCCTAGTCCACAAGTACAGCTTTTCCTCATCCATTTGAAAAAACAATCGCATCCACACAAGCACGGTTTAAAAAAAATCTCTGTCCACATTAAAACGCAAAAACACGCTATGATTGGCTGCCTGATTTCCACATGGGTCCCATCCATGGCACCGATGCACTGAGGGATGCCATGGGCTCGGTGAAACCCTTCAACAAGTTCCTTTACTGGACTCAGTGACAGGTAACTGTATATACACAGGGGCAGGGCCCAAGTGGACTGTAATAGCTTCACACATTTGCCTTACTATTTTGTATTACTGCATTCTGGCGCCTCAGTCCTGCAATACAATGAGATAACTGTGCATATACTGTATCTGTATACATGTGATATGCGCTGTTAGCAGAGTTATTAAAAGCTACGTCCGCCATTGCATAGACTCGACTCATGTAAACAAAGGAGAGAACTGCGCACAATCTGACATCAAACAAAGGAGAGAATGGCGCACACTTCTACGTCACAAGCCGTAATCTCCGGTTTCACAATCTACACGACAACGCTGCAACCAGAGTTTCTAAAAATCTTCACCCTGCCGGAGTTTTAAAAAAAGTCAGGTTTCGGTAACCGGATACTGCCGTTGCGTGTGGACAAACAGCCAAACTGCGTAGAAAGAGCTGCGGTTTAGAAAATACCTGTGTTCGTGTGGACAGGGCCTTAGAGTTTAAAGTTTGAGGCGGTAAAGAAACCAAGCAAAGATTTTAACATTTCAACTTTCAAGATGTTCAATATTCAATTGATTGAAGAAAGAAAATGCATTGAGTTTTATTTGCATGCTTCAGAAATATTTGTGCATGCATAATCAATCAGGTAAATAATCATCAAGGCAGTTTACTGCCCTCTCTTGGTAGCAAAAAGCAATGACAAATGCAGTGATATTTTGCATGACAGTGAATGAGTCAGAGATTAAAGATTGAGGTGATGAAAAACAAGCAAAGCTGCAGTTTAAAACAAGACAGGGCTTAGGTTAAGACAGGATTAGGCCTTAGTTCAATCTGGGCATTTAAGTAGCTTTTGTAAATGTGCATCTTAAGACAAAACAATGGCACTGACATATTTTAAGATATGCCAGTGCAAGTTGCTTTCAGTTAAGACAGCTTAAACATTTTAGTCTGGGACTGGTCACCTTCCTTTTTTGAGAACGGACGTGAAAATGACATATCCCAAACCTAAAAGGTTGTAATTCGAGAGTGCTTTGGACCCAAGGGGAATAGGTGAGGAGCCCGCTAAAATAATTTACGTTGTCCGATTTCAAAGCGGTTTTCACAGGATGAATTTTGATGCTTACAAACTTAAGCCTTTTCTGTGAAACCGGAGGTTAAAGATAAATCACATCTTAATTGTTCATATTATATTTATTTCCTCTGCAGGAATTGTATTTCAAGTGATTTTCATAAAAAAAATTAAAAAAAAATCTAACTTCAAAGATGCAATGAACTCTTTTGCATGCTTTCAAAACACTTTTGCATCATAAATCAGGTAAATAATCATCAAGGCAGTGTACTGCCCTCTCTTGGTGCTAAAATGCAATGACAAATACAGTGATATTTTGCGTGACTGTAAGTGAAATGTTATACTTAACAGGTCAAAAATAAATCTAGTTGGGATTCATGCTGTCAGATATATCATATTCCATGTACGACCAGGGCCGGATTAACATAAGGGCTAGGTGGGGCTGAAGCCCCAGGGCCCGAGCACGGAGGGGGCCCGTGATTGGCCGAGGAAATGATTGACAATCGATCGGGAGCACCTAAAGTTTTCCTGTTGGGCCGTTCGCCAAACCACACCACGCCCCACATATTAAGCGCTGTTATTTAGGCTACTGGAGTGCTGCGAGTGCATAGGAAAATCAAAAGCCAGGTGAAAAAACGGCGCTACCTGAATAAACTGCGCGCGCATCCAGCAGTCGCAGCGCGAGAGCAGCTGGGTCGTCTCACGCACAGCACTGACGAACTCGTTCGGCGCTTTCACCACTCTATTAAACTCATAACGAGTGCCAGGCAGTCGCTTTATCGATTTTAATTTGAAACAAGCTCAACATCATGTGTACAGTAAAGGCTCTGTGGTGAAACTGGCTGAACCAGACTGAAAAGCTCCAACCATATCTGAAGTGTTGAGGTAAATATAGGCTGCCTACACGATGGCCGTAGCCAGATATGAGGTCTCCGAGGTCCGGACCTCTGTATTTTTCCGAGGTGTAGGCTACATAGCTAATAAATGTTGTGAAATAATTGACCAATAGAGTGCTTTATGTACACAGAAGCTGCTGCGCGAGTCACGCGACGCTTCAGTAAGCGGTGTGAGATGTAAGTAGCTAAAGTAAACATTTCATATTTGACAGCTGTTTTAGGATAGAAATGTTAAACAATGAAAATACTATCAGCCAGAGCTCAGCTTTAGGAGGGGAAGAGACAGGGCAAGAGAAGGAGACTAAGAGAAAAAGTGAGCGAAAGAGTGATGGAAATGAGAATGAGAGAGTGATGAAATGAGGAGAGAGCAGGTATGACCAGTGTTGCCAACTCTCGCAAGACAGCTTCAAAAACAAGCCCAATATTATCATATTATTTATTATCATCAATATCATTTATTATCAATTATTTTTTTATCAGTAAATGAGCCTGCAACATATTAAACTGAAACCTCTCAGAGTTTGAAAAGCAAAAACAGATGTGATTTTACAAAAATCATCAAATTGCAATAAAGGGCACGAAATATCCTCCGATCAGCTGTGAACAGAAGAGGTTTAGAGATGGAAAAAGTGACGTGAAGGCCAATTTAGTCGTAGTTAGTGCACACATATTAGGAGCAGAGTAGTGACCAAACACTGCTAACCGTGAAAAGACAAGCCCTGCATCTCAATGTGCACACTATCTGCCCTAATTAGTATTGAAAATGACTAATGTCACATGCTATTTAGGATGGATAGTATGCAAATTGGGATGCATGCAAGCACTAAGGGATTGCTGCAGTATAGCCACATATTTATAATAAAATAATTTGTAACCATACCTACTGTTAGTATACTTGTTTTATTTTTATTATAGCCTGTAATGATAAATATGTTTTACAAATATTTTTAAAATTAAATTAGGTGCCTGTCCTCCCTGTTTCCTCTCCATCTCTGTACATCTCTGCTGGTGGCATTGTTTGTGGAAATGTATACGTCTATTTACGTCTACTAACTATCATTACGTGCATTTATAACGTCACATTCCTGCACGTTGAATGCAATTTTTCTTCAATGAGGGGGAGAAGGAGGCGTGATGTGAGGACAAATTACTACAGCATTTGTATCATAGCACTGATTGGCTATTAGCTGTGAGAAAACAGTGTCAGTCAATGTATTGGACAAAACAGCAACCATAAATATAAAGAAACGAAGTTGCTTGTCATATTTTCATAATATGCAACCACATTTTTTAAAATAAGCCCAAAAACTGCAACACGTGATTTTTTTACGCGACCTGCCAAAAAAAAGAAGGCCAAAGGCGCACATTATACGCAGACTTGGCAACTATGGGTATGACAGATAATCTACTGCCCACTAACATGGTTTTGAAAGCTATTTATTATTACATTTTTTAGCCTTCAAACATCTTAAGATGCACATATATAGATCAGAGAAATCAAAATTTTCTTGGGGGAACATGCCCCCCAAACCCCCCAAAATACCTCAAATTTGGGACCTCACAGGTTTTAAAACTCCTTAATGCAGTTGTATATACTCAAACGTTGTTGCTTTTTCTGGAAACCGGTTTGCTTTGACCTCATATCTGGAGTTAATGCATTTATGCTGTTAATGTGTTGCAGCCTGGAATATTTATATATATATAGGTCAACTGAATATTAAAATGGAAAATTCAGACAGTATATACTCATTGTATATACTCATTTACTCATTAAAAATACTAATTATTTCTGTGGTAGAAATCGTTGTGGCACTAAGATCAGCTACTATGGGGGCCCTCTGGTTTGTCATAGCCCCAGGGCCCTACATGATCTTAATCCGGGCCTGTGTACGACGATACTACGGCATACCTGCTACTTATCTAACAGAGAAACGGTTTTCTCCACTTACTGTAAGATCTAGGTCATATAGGACAATTTTAGGAAAAATGTAATATGGAGTAAAAATCACATATACTGTAAAAAGATGAGTTTAAAATCCATCCCTTTGTCAGTGAAAACCAGAAAGGGCAAGGGTTAACCAAAACTATTGTAGCCACAACAATGCTGTTACAATAGCATGCATACCTACTGACATTTGTGCATTTAATAACAAAACAAGCTACGTGCTCCTCGCTCAGCAAGCCTACAACACAGCAATTAAACCAGCAGGCAGAACGGCATATCTCTGTTGCCTGGAGATAGAGCCAAACAAAGCCGTCCTCATGGAGGCCACGCTTTTCATACAAACCTCTTAAAGCCAGCGACAAGCAGTGCTCTCTACTCAGAGTGAGTCAAGTGAGTCAAGTTTACCCGGCTGGTTTTTATTTACAGGGTTTCCGAGAGAAGCTTGTGCATTATTCACAAGGACGGATCCTTGACATAGGCGGCCTGTAATGATACACACACACACACACACACGGTCTTACAGACAGGACTGTCTTTGGCTCTAAACTGCTCTGAGAGATAGAGATCCAATCACAGCAGGTAATGTCTTCTCTAAATATAACATTTCTGTATGAATGTTGCTTTATGCAGTTTGGATATATCTGTTTAAGATTAGTACAGACTGTTCAGTTACAGTAAACTGCTGAATATAAAAGAGGCATGTTTTGTCTTTAATGCGTTTGTTTTCATTGCTAGGTTACAGGTGTATGCTATTGTCATTTGCGTTACAAATATATCTTTAAAATAAGGTTCCATTTATTAGCATTAGTTAACATGAACTAACAATGCAAACACTTATAATGCATTTATTAATCTTAGTTACTGTTCATTACAACATTTACTACTTCATTATTCAAATCAAAAGAAGGACCTGATGCATTAGCAATGACTAGTTGTATTTGTATGTAATAACGTTAATAAAGATTAATAAATGCGGTAACAAATCTACGTTCATTGTTAGGTAATGCACCTTATGGTATGCCGCAGCTTGTTCGGTACATTACCAAAAGGTTCAAAGATAACTTGAAATCAGTCCCTCCAGAAAAACGCGATTATGCGATCGCATGATTTAACGCATAATCAGCCAAAGTCTGCATATTTATGCGGGGGCCGCATTTTTTCAAATACGCCGCACTTTCGCCGCATAAATTGCCTATTTCCACGTGCAAAATATGCGGGACTAGCATGATTTCATAATCCCCGCATTTTCGTTGCAAAAAAGTCATATATATTAGCAGAAAGTTGAATAATGTTTGTTTACTTCACACAAGAGCCGCCATTTCCCCCTGTTTTCATGGGAACGTTTTGAAGTGACGTAATTACCCGACGTGAACGTCATCGAAAAGCTGCAAACCCCGTGGAGAAACCATAGATATCGGTGAAACCATGAAGAAGAGCAAACTCCCATTGGCCAACAAAAATAACAGCAAAAGACGCGCAAAGCAGTTTCCCGGTGTGTTGACCGATTTCAAAACACAGCATCATGAAGCTTCAGAGCGTTATGAATCAGTGAGTCGATTCAGTGGTTCAGAGCGTTATAAATCAGTGAGTTGATTCAGCGGTTCAGAGCGTTATGAATCAGTGAGTCGATTCAGAGCGTTATGAATTAGTGAGTCGATTCAGCAGTTCAGAGCGTTATGAATCAGTGAGTCAATTCAGCGGTTCAGAGCGTTATGAATCAGTGAGTCGATTCAGCGGTTCAGAGCGTTATGAATCAGTGAGTCAATTCAGCGGTTCAGAGCGTTATGAATCAGTGAGTCGATTCAGCGGTTCAGAGCGTTATGAATCAGTGAGTCGATTCAGCAGTTCAGAGCGTTATGAATCAGTGAGTCGATTCAGCAGTTCAGAGCGTTATGAATCAGTGAGTCAATTCAGCGGTTCGGCTCGCCAAAGTCCCGTATTTCAGCAGTTTGACACGCGATCCGAATCATGAATCGACTCACTGATTCATAACGTTTCGAAGCTTCATGATGCATTGTTTTGAAATCGGTCCAAATTGAGCCATGTGTAAGGTCTTCAATAAAACAAATATTCGCTTTTTTTCTCTTTTTCATCAAACCGCAGTTTTTGCAAGTTTTTTCGCATAAAATAGGCACACAGGGCAAGTTAAAACTTGTTAAAAACAATCACTTAAGTAAAGTTTGATGAATAAAATAATACATTTTTTGTTCAACAAATATACTGTCATTAAAATATGTTAATATAAAAATAAATTTTAAATTATTTTAAACGCTAACGATTTTGATAGCATTGAAGGAGATCCTATAATAATTTAATATAGATTTACAATAGTAACATATATTTATTTATGATTTAATGCCAATCCAAAATCAGCAGTATCACTTCAATACATTGTTTACAATCATTTTTACAAAAAATCTTAAAAACAATCACTATACAAAATCAGGCATATTTACCAATCACAACAATTACATAGACTCATTAAAATTTAATATTTGACAGAAATTCTAAACCTTTTTAAAAATGTCCATTAATGTGTTTTCTGAATAAAACCGTTGTCTAATATTATTTTAAAAAGGACATTTTATTAAAATATGTTTTACACTCGTGACATTCTTACACTAATCACAAACCGGTTTCTCGTCCCCTTTCAATAAATATGAATGAGTGAGTCTTGAATGTCGGAATCTCGTATATACAACTTGGTCATATCTATTTTCAAAATAATAACGAATAACTCCTGATTTAAAACTGGATGCACCTCATATAATTTGATATTTACACATTCGTTCCATTCCATGTACAGGTTCAACGTCAGATGCTGGTATTTTACATTCTGTAATTTCCAACTGCTTCCTTTGCTGCTTTTACAGTAGTAACAATACATTATATTTTATTATATAATATGATTAATATCATATTTTTTAAAACTTCGTTATAAATATATACACAACTTAATATATGAAATTTACCATGTCATGTCAACATGGGCGTTGGAAGCAAAAAAATGTGGGTGGGTCCTCAGAATTTTTTTTACTGGAGTAGATGCCAAATAAGTACAAATATACCACTTTGCTTGCTAAGCGAATAGTTCGGAAAGACAAAATTACAGGAATCGCCATTTCAATGCCGCGCTCAATCTTCTCTCTTTTCCCATCACATATCAGATCGGAAAGACATTTATTTTCAATAAAAATGACGAAAATATTAGAAAAGTGGAAATAAAGCGTCTAACATGTGTTTAATAATAAGTGTTTATCGATTAGGGGTAGGTAAACAGACGTGCTGAATGTTAGAGACGATAAAAGTGAGTGGGTCCAATATCATTGATCGTAAAAAGTGGGTGGGTCTTGTCCCACCCACATACAATGGTTCCGACGCCCATGCATGTCAACAAATGGAAAAGTCAGCCAGATATTTATTATCATGTTAATTATTTGTCTCAAAATATATTCAATAATTTTAGCATTTCTTATTTACTACAACATTTTATAAAACATCAACTATTAGCGCAGAATCAACTTTGCGCTGCTGTCCGCAATCACGTTACGGATCAGTCAAATTTCCACGTGCATCTTTTGAAAGTGCTGAGGCAAGTTTTTGTGCCGTCTAGGAAAACGTGCAGCCCTATTGTACCCTATATCTAGCCTGGTCTTACCAGACTCTTGTCCCTTTCATTTGTACATAGAGTCTGGCCACTCTCCATTGACAAGCGTTTACTTCCTTGAAGGCGGGTTCTCTGTTGAAGTTTAAAACTATTGGATCTGCCAAGAGTCACTCTGGATCTGCATAACCAATCGCTAACGTTTGGTCATGACGTATGTAATGCGCCGTTCGCCTTTGATTCAGTGTTGCCAACTTAGCGACTTTGTCGCTATATTTAGCGACTTTTCAGACCCCTTTAGCGACTTTTTTTCAAAAAAGCGACTAGCGACAAATCTAGCGACTTTTTGGACAAATGTCAGCTACTTTATTTTACAAATGTCGCCAGTACTGTTCTGCGAGCGCGAGGTCTTGCTTTCTTCCTGCTGACACACCTCTCTCTGCGTTTACCCTGTTCAGTGAATGGCTGTGGCTGAGAGGAGCAGCGCGTGCCGTTGAAAACGCACAGTAGCTGACAGACGTGAATGAGCGAGCTACACATGAGCACACAGTGTTGCCACGGACCAATCACTTACCTGCTTCCTTTGTTTTATATTTAAAGAATTTAGTTTGACCCGTTATGATTTCCATTCTTCTCATGCTTATCATATATATATATATATATTACTCATTATCACAGAGCTTTATTTCATCCAGTTTCAGACATCTCTCAATTCAGATTGTTAAAAAAAAAATTGTCATTATATCATACTTGTTCTACTGTATGAAAAAAAGATATAGGAAATGAGAACATATTTATTGGACAGTTGGCTGTATTGTATTATTTTAAAATGCAGTATATGAGCACGGATTAAGAGAGAAAGCACATTAGGCAGGCAGAACGCAAGGACGACGCGGTGACGTCACGGATATGCTGATTGACGCATGACGTCATCTAGCGACATTTAGCGACTTTTTGGGCAGGCTTTAGCTACTTTCCTTGGAAAATAGTTGGCAACACTGCTTTGATTCTCACATTAACTGTGCACACCACCTCAGTGTCAGTGATAAAACCTCGTGCATTCGGATTGTGATTTATTCACGGTGGAGAGGAGAGTTTTGTGATCGGAACGCGCTGCTCTCGTGGTGCAATCATAACATGATATATGCTGTAAATAAAATGTCATATGCTTGGTATGATAAGAATAAATGTTGCCATAAATCACAGCCCAATTCAAATGTTTACGTGCTTTTCTTTTCTTTTTTGAGTGGTGATGAAATATTTCGCTCTTGTAAACACTTGCCAGCATTTAAAGAAATTAAAAGCAAGTCTAGAAATGCATCCAAATTACAGCGCACGCAACCGCACGGTGCTCTGCAGGGGTCTAAAAAGGATATAAACAGTGAATTTTGAAGTGATATATTCCTGAGATGTGGATTCGGAGAGCAATTACATTACCACATGACCTTGGTGTTTGTCAAAAGCAGTCTGTAATTCAGCCTGGGTTTTTTCACGGGTGGTGGGAGACGGACCGACTCCTTCACCACTAACGGAGCGAGCTGAAAAAGACTTTTCCCAGACCACAACATCATGGCCACCAACAAAACTCAGCAGTGATTGTTCTTGCTCCGTGTAACCGAGTTCGTTTGTTCAGGGAAGAAGGAGGCGGGAACCGGCGAATGTTTAACAACTTTTAATCAAATAATAAACACAAAATGAAAGTAAAAGCGGCAGCCGCTCACGGACGACTGCTGCGCACATGCATAACAAAACGTAAACAAAACGCAACTTAAAATCCAGGCCTGGTCCTCTCTCGTCATTCACCGGTGTCGCTCGTCTTTATATGCCTCCGGGCTCCCTCATGAGAGGACTCGAGACCGGTGTGCCTCATTCTCAATCACACACACCGATCTCGCTCGCTCGTCCACCTCGCCACACTCCAGCTTTAACTTCTGGGCATTCGTCAGCGGTGCCACACACTCGCATCTTTCACCGCCGCCATTACTGAACTTAGGGCTGTACGATTAATCGAAAAATAATCAAAACCGAAATTCAGAACCTCTAACCGACGTATTTTTCCCATGTCGGTTATTTCGGTTTTAGTCAGTCACATCAAGTGCAGTTTGCAGGCACACAGAGAGATGCAGGAGCAGTTATCTTTGTTTATAGATGTCCAGAATCACTATAGTAACTGCATGTTTTACACAGTTTATACAGGTCAGTTAATTGCCGTTCTTATGCGCTGACACACACACACACACACACACACACACACACAGACGGCGCGCGCAAGCCCCGAAGCCAGATCGCTTTCATTTTCGTCCTCATAAATTTTGTCAAGTAAATGCGTTTAAAGGCTTGAACATTTAACACGATTGTGCACTATTCAAAAACAATACGAAAAATTTCTCCGTTCAGTGCTCAGCTTTTTTTGTGTGACACAGAGCCGAGCCGTATCGCGTCTCTGACAACGCGCGCACGCCCTGAAGCAGACCTCTTTCACCTGCGTCCTCACAAGTCTTTTTCATTTGTATGTGTTTTAAGTCCTGCCAGTTTTAAACATTGAAGCGATTTAAGACCATCAGATGTGTATTATGTTGAACTAATGCCTGATATATTGTGACAAACGAACACTCACACAGTAGCTCGCACATCACGTGAAGATCTCGCAGAGAGCAGCTCAGAAACGCAGTCCTGTGACTAAAGTAAAGTCACTAAAGTAGCTTATAAACTCAACCGTTATTGCCATATATTTTAAAACCTTTGAAGTAAAACCACAGCTTCATAATGAATAGAGATGGTGTGACTAATTCACACACACAATCACTCTCTCGTTAATGCATTCAAATAAATGTAATGTAGCCTAGGCCTACTGTGTTAATGTATCTGTATCTGAAATGCAGAAATCCCCGTAGACAATAACTGCTAAAATCACAAAGAAATGCACTTTTTCATTAGAAAAAAAATTCCACCTTTAATAGTAAAAACCTTCTCAGGAACTTACTCAAAAACCTTAAGAGGGCAAAAAATGGAAAGCAAAAAAAAAGAAAAGAAAAGAAAAATAACCGTTCATTAATCGTAATCGAGGTAAAATGTTCAATTAATCGAGGTTTTTATTTTTGGTCAAATCGTTACAGCCCTAACTTAACTACAACTCAGACTAGCACACGACATCCACGTCATCGCTCTCAGCCACTCCCTCTGTTCGCTGATTGGACCGGTAAAAAATTGTTCCGGCGAAAACCTAAGCATATACAGCAGTACCAGACGAAGTACTGAAGGAAAATGAAAATTGAGCGGAAGTACATAGGAGGGCGGAGCCAGGCTACCCTATATCATGAATTAACAATGAAAAATAGTATTTTTAAAACTGTACACTTACCTATATTAATAATAACAGCACAAGATCTCTAATGCATTCACTATTGTTAATGAATATTGCCTGTTGGCACAGTGAGCTGTGTGATGGCATGCATTTGTGTAATGGGAAAAACATTGGCCTTATGATGGCCAGCGTTTGGGCAGCGTTTCATTTCATTAGACAAAGCGCTCGTCTGTCCTTCAGCAGCAGCACTGATGCGTGACAGTCACCTCTATCAGCCACACTCTCACACACTCATTCCCAATACACATGTGTCTCCAGGGACTTTATTCCTAATCATTATTATTTTTCTTGGTGTAGAAAGTACAGCTTGTGTATTTACTTAAGGAAACCGTCAACATTGCATAACGTTGCAACCCAACTTGATTGATTGAAATTTAACGTTTGCCCTTAGCATATAGCTACACTCTAAAAAATGCTGGGTTAAAAATAACCCAAGTTGGGTTGAAAATGGACTAACCCAGCAATGGGGTTGTTTTAGCAAACATTTAACCCAACCGCTGGGTTAAACAACCCAATTGCTGGGTTAGTCCATTTCCAACCCAAGCATTTTTTAGAGTGGACGGGAACATTAAGAATAAGCTTAAACAAATATAAAAGATAAAACTCTAAAAGATAAAGTTCACACATACTACTCCTCAAGTGAACCGCATGAGAGACTTGACTCTCTTTAGGTTTTGTAATTCAACACCAGTCTGAAGCCCCTCCCCCTCCGCAATGTCATTAAAGCTGTGCATGAAGTGTCCCACATTCCACACATAGTTTTTTACCCAGTTAAATAAAACTGCAGTCCGTAACCTTTTTTGGTTAAAATGATCCAAAATCAATTTTTGCAAATCTAGCTCCTTACCGTAGCCCGATTCACACCAGTAAGCCTGTAATAATGTGTTATAATTTGAGTGGTACTGGTAGGTTTCAGTGGGAAATATGAGCTTCCGCCATTTGTCTTTGTGTCATAACGTCTGTACACATAAAGAAGGAGTCCGGCTAGTGTGAGGATGCTGCAGGTGGTGGATCATTTACAGCCTTTGCTCACAGCAGCTGGAATAATTAAACTTATCATTTTGATGGCGGATTGTAATCCAGAAAGGTCCAAACGACAATCATCAGTGACAACTGGAGATTCACCCGTAGTCAAAAGCAAAAGATTAGACTGTACGGAAATTCAAATCTACAGGTAACGCTAATACTTACACACTAAATACACATAGTCACGCAAAGGCTGTCCTTAACATTAACAATTTGAGAACAAAGTGTAACAATTAGTGCTGTGAATCGATAAAAACAACAACGATTAATCGCATTTTTTCTGTAATTAATCATGATTAATCGCAATTAAAAAACATTGGAGTTTTTAATATTTTGATATTGTAATAATTTCAGATACTATCCAAATTAATGTAGAAACAACTTAAAGACAGCATATTTTAAACATGTGTTGTAATGGCATGTTTTTATGAATGAAGGCCAGTATCACTGATAATGTCTCTATGAAACATTAATGACGTTACATTACAGTATAACTGAAAGCTACCAATTTCAACATGTTTTAGGCTTTAAAAAACGACTTTTAATTTAATTGAACTTAAAACAATCTTACCATAAAACCATTAGCCTATAATAAATGTTATATTTTAGTTAGACATAGTCTACACAGAAATTGAATACAGTTATCAAACACCTTTCTTAACAGCATAAAAAATACATGAAATATTGATTAATCATCATTAAAGCTAAAAAAAAATTCTGATCCTTTTGTTCTTTGATGAACATTAATGACAGACATCATCAGTGCTGCTGTCACTTTAAGATCGGCCGCTGCCGAACATAACGCGGATCTGACGCGCATCTCATTTTCTCACAAGTTAATTTAAGATGAAAAATTAAAATGTGTTGTTGTTGTTGTTTGTTCAAGAGCGAAAGAGAACTCGATGTGTGCACTCTAAAAAATGCTGGGTTAAAAACAACCCAAGTTGGGTTGAAAATGGACTAACCCAGCAATTGGGTTGTTTTAACCCAGCGGTTGGGTTAAATGTTTGCTTAAAACAACCCAATTGCTGGGTTAGTCCATTTTCAACCCAACTTGGGTTGTTTTTAACCCAGCATTTTTATGAGAGTGTGTGTGTGTCAGGGTGTCCCTCGATTATCTCCCTAGCTGGTGAATCAGTATATCGTGTACATGAATGTGGCCGACTCCCTGATCAGTGCCCTGACTGCACTAGGGATCTGATTGAGTCATTGACATCAATCATTGACATTACAGCGCGTTCTCTTGTGTTATCACGCAGATGGTATAAAAGCATTTACATGAATAAGAGCGTGATCATATAATGTAACGCTGGGCAAAAATGGATATATATAAATTGACGCTGCGTTATTCGCTTTAAATATTTTTAATGCGTTCAACTGAAAAAATGAATCACCGCATGATTGTCTTAACGCGTTAATTTGCCAAGCACTAATAACAATAATAAAAATGTACCCGGTTTGATGTGATGTGAGCGAAGCGATCGTTAGATCTAATCACCTCAGTTGGTCAGAAAAAAAGTGGCAGATATGTTACTTACTTCAGAGGACATTGTTATTTTGGTCATACTTTCAAGATGTAGATTCTGAAGTACAGTATCCACACCGGTGCGGTGAATGAATAACAGACACACACACACTCCTCAAAACATTAGATTCATCTGCGCTGAGGAGCCTTGTCGATGCACAACCCACGTAAAGATGATGATTCCACAAATAACTGCAATAGCAGGTTTCAAATAGAGATGGCGACAAAGAGGCAAAACTTACAGACTGCAGCTTTAAATGCATTATCTGGGTATTTGAAGTGCCGCTACATTTTACTTTAAACAGTGTTAAAAATGCTTTAAGAATCTGTATTTATAAAACGAACATTTTAATGAATTGAATAAATTAATTGAATAACAGTAAATAAAACTTTAAATATACTAGATATTATAAAAAACATTACTTTGGCTAAAGTATCTGTATCAATACTGGGGACCTTTGGCCTTGTCACCTCATATTTATCCGATTTTTTAAACAGAACAAACTACTTTAAGATTTTTTCCCCTTCAAAATTTGTCAATAAATAAAAAAAGTTCTTCAACCAAGATAGTATGATAGTAGTGAAAAACAGATTTTCCTTCAGGTTTGCCTTTAACCCCCTTGCACCCAATAATTTGAATATTTTTATTGATACATTTATTGACTTCAGCATATGAAATCAATAATTTCTCTCATCTCGGGTGGATGTTTTCCACAGAGCTCATCAGATCATTATGCATTTCATTTTTCGCAAATGATAAATGTGATTTTTCCTTGACCAAGAGCACGTCTACACTGCATTAAAAGGATAGGCAGTTCACTAGGCCAGCATAAAACATATAGTTCAGAAATACAGTACAAAAAACTAAACTAACAATGTTCCCTTGTTCATAGACACAATGGTGAAAGGGAAGAAGAAATCGAATGATCCGTCAGGTAGAAAAATCACACTCAAGATGGCCAAGAACGCTCTGAAGGTGACTGTAGACGGCAAGCGTCGCCTCGACCTCAGCAACATGGCGATCGCCACATTCCCGAAGTGCATCCTGAAGCTCTGCGACGTAGACGAGCTGGACCTCAGCCGCAACCTTCTCAAGAAGATCCCCGACACCATCGACAAGTTTGTGAACCTCCGTTTGCTGGATCTGCACAGCAACCACCTGGAGCAGGTTCCTGCGGCTATCGGCCGCCTGCCTAACCTCTACAGCCTCAACTTGTGCAACAACCATCTGACCACCTTCGGCCTGCCACATGAGCTCGGGCTCTTGAAGAGCCTACGGATCCTCAACCTGGGAATGAACCGCATCGAGACTCTACCTCCATCTGTGGCTGCTCTCAAAGAGCTTCGGGAACTGGGGCTCTTCAACAACCTCCTGACACATTTGCCCAAGTGCGTCCAAAACCTGCCAAAACTGCAGAAGATGAACGTCAAATGCAACCCCATCCCTGCGGACGAGCCTCCAGAGGTGGACAGCATCCAGAGAGTGGAGTGTCTGTACTTAGTGAGGGAGGACTGTCTGTGCACCGACTGCCTTAAGAGGTGTAGGGAGGAAAGGGAGAAGTTAGACAGTCGAATAAGTGCCGCTTCTACTCTAAAGAAGTCCATCTTTGCGGGTCTCCTAACGCCAAACTCTGTAGCACAAGAGAACCAGGCTTTATGGAGGTGAACATGTAGACTGGACTATAATCAAATCAAATCAAATCACTTTATTGTCACTCTACCATATGCACAAGTGCAACAGTAGGTGAAATTCTTAGGTGCAGTCCGAGCAACATAGCAGTCATGACATGACATGTACAACATTTAAGCAACAACAGATTACACATCTGATGCGCACACAATTACTCACAGCACAGTATACACTACAATAAACAATAAATAATTTACACAATGTGAGTGTAGTTCTCACAGCTTTAAACAATATACACATACTTACAATATACATATACTTTAAACAATATACACTAAACATACACTAAACAATATACATTACGCTATAATAATAATAATAATATACAATGTATAGTATACAATATTATTCACAAATTGAAACCCAAAGTGCAATAGATGCTGTATGATAAATAAATGTGTATATAATGTGTGTGTATCTACAGTGGGTTGTGCTGAGTGATATTCTGTCCAGTGTGTGTTATGAACTGATGGATCAGGAGTTAAGTAGTCTGATTGCTTGTGGGAAGAAGCTGTTCTGGAGTCGGCTGGTGCGTGTTCTGATGCTGCGGTACCGCCTGCCTGATGGCAGCAGTGAGAGCAGCCCTATAGCCCTATTTGGATGGTAATCGTTTCTCGTGGGGTCATAAGCAGTGTTGGGGAAAGTTACTTTGAAAAGAAATGCATTACAATATTGCGTTACTCCCTTAAAAAGTAACTAATTGAGTTTTAAGAAAAAGTACTTTTTAAGAAAAGTAATGCGTTACGTTACTTTTGCGTTACTTTTTCTCACCTGGGCTGGGCTTGTTTTTGTTTATAACAAAAAAGTTATATTTTTGCGCAACGGTAAAGACCTCTTCATACCAAAATTGAAATAATAAGTAATAAATAATAAAAATGCAAATTCACGCATGAACAGTAGAGGGCACAGCCCTGCTGTGCTGCCATTCTGGATAATGGTAGAATAGGATGCAGGGGAAAAAAGTTTTACCAATAAAAACAAAAAATCTAGTCATTTTCATCATCAAAGGTCAGCAGCAAGACATTGGCAAATTAAATATAAAGTTAGATTATGCATACAAATAGTTCAATAAATGCTCACATTTAGTCTGGAACTACAATAACCATCATGTTTACACACAACGCCTCTGCGCTTATTTTTCTCAACAGGAGGAGCTGTCAGTCAAATTAATGTGAAAAAGTAACTTTGTTGTAAATTTGAAAAGTAATTCGTTACTTTACTAGTTACTTGGAAAAAGTAATATTATTACGTAACTCAAGTTACTTGTAATGCGTTACCCCCAACACTGGTCATAAGTAGGGTTGGGTACCGAACTCGGTACTTTTAAACACACCGACCGAATTACGTCGGTACTACCGATTCACATTAAATCAATTGGTACCAAATTTTGGTACCTGAGAATGCATCTGATGATATAGACTAATGTCTGTGAATATTAAACCGCAAAAAGACTTTTAATTTAAATATGAATCCTGCGTGTCTCTGTGCGAATGAATGCCATAGACGCGCGGTTTATCTATCTCTCTCTCTCTCTCTCTCTCTCTCTCTCTCTCTCTCACACACACACACACTTACTCACTCAGAATCGCACGTGACGGTCGCATGTTTCCATCTCTGCCGTCTCATATGAGAATATGAACGCACGAACGTCATCTCCAGAGCCACTGAGACACTTTATGATCATTTTATCGCTTCATTTGAGAAAAACTACCGTCATATCATAAACACACAGAAACTCAAAGCTCTTCACAGCAACCCGTCAAAATAAAAGTCCGGTTTATCTTGACAAATACATCACTGTTGTACAGTAGAGTTTAGATACGTCTCAATGTAATAATAATACTAACACTAATGTAATAATAAATTATCAAAACTTTATTTTTTAAGTAATAAATAAAAACATTTCTTCATGTTTTAATTTTAACCGTATAAAGCTCATCGTGCAGCTTTGTTTGACAAAAAAGTTTAATTAAATTAAAAGATACATTAAATTAATGTCTTTTATCTTCATTTGATTACCAGAAAATACACAGCACATCATTTGTGGGAAATCTTTTCATAGAAATTAAATTAAAAAGAAAACCAAATAATATGGTTGTTTTTATGAATTAAATGAAGTACCTAGTAGCCTACTATTTACTAGTAAATATTACAGTAAACAAACATCACAGATAATGGCAGACAGCGACCAGGGCAGCTCTGGCATAATGTCAATATATAAACGACTTACAGTTTCTTTACAGTTATTGATGTAAACATCCCTAAAGTACCGAAAAAAGGTACCGTTGGGTAAAATGTTTTTCTGCCAACACCCCCGTAAAAATCCCCGGCTGAATTACCTACTGTTTTTAGACAAACACAAAGGTCGTGTGGTGATTAACTTGCCGTCCGAATCCACATCTCTGAGTTTTCATCACTTCAAAATTCTCTGTTTATATCCTTTTTGACCCCTGTGGAGCACCGTACATTTGCGCTTCTCTGTAATGTGGATGCATTTTAAAGATCTAGACTTTTATTACTGAAATGCTGGCAAGTATTTACAAGAGAAATATATTTAATCACCGCTCAAAAAATTAAAAGAAGAAAAGCATGTAAACATTTGAAAGGGGCAGTTATTATGGCAGCAATTATAAGTTAAAATGACCAATATCATGTAAATAAGAGGCTGTATTCACTTATTTATTGACCACTTGAGCAGCGCAGGATCACAAAACGCGCCTCCACCATGAATAAATCACGAGTTTTATCACTGAGGTGGCATGCAAATGTATTTTTACGGACTTCCACATGAGAAACAATTACCGTCCGAATAGGGCTAATCTCCCCATAATATGACTTTATAAGATGATTTTTAATTGTGCGTGTGAGGGGTGTGTGTGTGTCGGGGGCTGTGGCAAAACATATAATGCAATGCAATACAATGATGATTGATAGATGCACAAATTAATGTAAGTGGTATGTTTCCCCTGCAATATCTTCTATGTACCACAAGGTAGCAGCAAAGATCTAAACGGCCTCAGTTCTCACTGCTGCCCCCTAGAGGAGCTCTTCTGACATTAGAATCACATCTGGAAAAAGTGTGAGCACTACATTTCACATTTGGCTTTGGAAAAAGTCTTACGCTACACAAATAAATATAAATGTTAATTACATGAAGCTATACATCTAATATTTATTCATGAAATACCAAAAGACAATTAACTACTTGGGGAAATCACATATTTAAGTCACTTTAAAGGGATGCACATTCTTCTAATGCGAGTTTAATGACTGTAAATGGAGAGAGAATTGATTATAATGAAGCATATTAACCACTCATATCTTCTGTATTACTTCCACCATCATCTATTCTTGTTGTGAAGAACAGGTGCAGGTGCATATAATTATGTCCATATTGATTTTTTTCCCCTTCATTTCTCTTGAGGAACAGTTTCCTAATTAACACTCGGCTCAATCCTATTGATTCCCTCACATTGGCAGTGTTTTGAAGATCTGCTTATCACATGACAAGTGATATTTTAAATATCTGAAAAGATTTCTCGCCGTTTAATCAGTGAACGACAAATACACAAGATAACATTCACACCAAAATCTGTGAATCAAGATCTCTAGATATAAGGGGTTTAATGATGCATCGTTAATCGAGATATCGCAAGATAAAAATGTGATATGTATTGTTGATGTAAACGTTGTGATTCACAATATAGAGTTGTTTTATCCAAGGGTCAACTTACTGTATTTATAAGGTATAATTCATGTACTCACCCTCATGTTATAACTTCCAAACACAAATGAAGATATTTTTATGATTCTGTCCCTCCATTTAAAGTCCATTCCTCTAAAACGTAAAAGATCCAAAAATGTCATAAAGGCATGGGAAAAATCCCTAATCTGAAGAGAGAGTGGCTTTATATGATGAACAGATTCACAACGACGTGCATACAGTAGTAAACACAGATGTTCAAATGATTGCATGACACGTCAAAACAACATGAGAGAATTATTTTTTTGGGATGAGCTAGACGTTACAGTTTGAGTGGACATTTTGACACGCTTTCTTGCGATTAGAACTGTGATTGATTGCATTGATCATCTGAAGCGAAGGTGCTGCCAACACTCCTCAAAGTCAAACAATACGTTAATTCTTATATGTATAGTGCATTAATAACGGGAGAGGCAGGACATAGCGAGCCCCGGGAGTCTTAAAAGGCCCATGATTTACTCACCCTCGAGTCATCCTGGGTGTGTATGACATTCTTCTTTCAGACGAATACAATCAGAGTTATATTATTTACTTCCAAGCTTTATAATGGCAGTGAATGGTTGGGTCATTATTGAAGTCCATAAAAGTGCATTAAAGGGTTAGTTCACCCAAAAATGAAAATAATGTAATTTATTCCTCACTCTCATGCCGTTCCACACTCTCAAGATCCATTAATGTTCTAAAAATATATTTAAAGCAGTCCATGTGAGTACAGTGGTTCAATATTTATATTATAAAGCGCCGAGAATATTTTTGGTGCGCCAAAAAAAATGAAAATAACCAATTGTATAGTGATAACCGATTTCAAAACACAGCATCATGAAGCTTCGGAGCGTATCGAATCAGCGGGCCGATTCAGTGGTTCAGTGGTCGTTATTTAGATTTTTTTGCCGCACAAAAAATATTCTCGTCGCTTTATAATATTAATATTGAACCACTGTACTCACATGGACTGCTTTAAATATGTTTTTAGTACATTAATGGATCTTGAGAGTGTAAATTGCTTTGCTCCCTATGGAAGCGTCACTGAGCCATCAGATTTCAACAAACATATCTTCATTTGTGTTCTGAAGATGAACGGAGGTCTTACGGGTGTGGAACAATAAATTACATTATTTTCCTTTTTGGTTGAACTAACCCTTTAAAGGGATAGTTCACCCAAAAATGAAAATTCTTTCATCATTTACTCACCCTCAAACCTGTATGAGTTTCTTTGTTCTGCTGAACACAAAAGAAGATATTTTAAAGAATGTTTGTAACCAAGCAGTTAGAGCAACCATTGACTACCATAGTATTTTTTTCCCTACTATGGTAGTCAATGGTTGCTCTATCTGCTTGGTTACAAACATTATTCTAAATATCTTCTTTTGTGTTCAGCAGAACAAAGAAACTCATACAGGTTTGGAAGAACTTGAGGGTGAGTAAATGATGAAAGAATTTTCATTTTTGGGTGAACTATCCCTTTAAGTGGCGTGTTTGTGTAATATGGATAATTACATACAGGTGTGTTGGAGCAGTGTTGGAACTGAAATTTGCAGGATGGTAGCTCTCTAGGAGCAGGGTTGGACACCCCTGCTTTAGTGCAAGTCGACTTGCGTACCGCTGACCGCCGGGAGCTAGTTATTTTAGTCTATAAAGTTGTAAATATTGAAATTTAACATGTGAAAAATATCCATATTTACCATATCGCCATGTGGAGCAGTTATATGATGGATAGATACACTTTTATGGACTTAACTGCCATTATAAAGCTTGGAAGAGCCAGGACATGTTTAATATAACTCTGTATTCGTCTGAAAGAAGAATGTCATATACACTAGGATGACTTGAGGGTGAGTAAATCATGGGGTAATTTTCATTTTTAGGTGAACTATTAAGAGATCCCTTGCGTGAGGAAAAAAATATGTTTACAGACTACATTAAAAGACTATATATAATGTTGAATATAATGTATAATGCAATGGGGAAATATTTGTGGGTCCTGATAATAATAATATTTTAATAGTAATTAAAAAGTAAAAATAAAAAAACGGCTTATTTTGGCTTAAAATATCGCGATACGTATTGTATCGGGAGTTCAGTATCGTGATTTGTATCGAATCGTGACATGAGTGTATTGTAACACCCCTGCTAGATATATGAAATGTCCAGATGTTTTCTTTTGAGGGTTAGAAACTAGGGGTGGCACGTTTCACAAAACCCACGGTTCGGTTCGTATCACGGTTTTCGGTTCTGTACGGTTCTTGTTGTTGTTGTTTTTTTATCGTTAACACTCAAGAAATTTACTTCAGCATATGATATATAGCTTAATCATCCACAATTAGGATACAGTATTAAAAATTGTTATATCATGTAGAAGTTGTTTCTTAACTGGCTGTCTACAGAGTCCGACACATTGGCGTAACATTTTTCATGTTAATCATGTCAATTTTGATCAGAACAAAGCACTGTGGCTTTAATTCAGCTGACCTGATTAACACATTTCACCATGAAGTGTTCCGTGTGTTTCACAATCACCATATGACATCCAGCTCTGTGAAAAGAAAAATACACGAAAACACAACACTGCCAGAATTTTTTGCCCAAACATGTTTAAATTATTAAAACTAGAAGCATCTTAACTTTTAAATGTCACATTTATCATGTGAACTACTTATATACAGCATGTTATATGCATGTGTGTATGAGACAGAGGGGAACACGGTCTTGCAGCAGATATATATATGTTGCCCATCATAAATCAAAGCATGAGACAGACAGGGGTCGCAGGAGAAGACCGGAAAATGTGACAGAATGGACAATATTTGCCTGTATTTGCAATACACGAGCCGCGGTTCAGCTGCGCGAGACAAACCCTGCCAGTGTGTGAATACGCACTGCATCTGCCCTGCCAGCTATACGTCGCTGGCGCATCCTCCAACTCCGGGCAGCCTTCCTTATCTCTCCCACTTGCATTTCTACACGTGACGTGACCTGCAGCACTCCACTTTTACTTTATTTTACTGTATGTCCACACACACACATACACACACACCTCTTATTTCACGCGAAAAGGACACCCACTGTCTGAGGTAACATACGGGCACGGGGATACATCGCGCATGCGTCGAAACCGTGCGACGCACACACTCCGAACCGAGACAAGCAAACCAAACGGTTTGGTTTTTTTTCATGTACCGTGCCACCCAGGCCCGTCGCAAGGGGGGTGCGAGGCCCTGTGCGAACGTGATGTGCGAGGCCCATGGGTATATTAACGGGGGTATACTGTTTCTAAAGTGATGTATTATTAGTTGTTTATGTGGATATTTAAGGGGAAAAATAAAATAAATTCAGTTTAACAGCATTAGGTTCAAGAAGTTAAACTGTAGGCTACCTGAACTGCGTAGTGCGCACATTTTGACGTTTAAATGTTGTAAATTATGAATGGGTCAAACGCGTTTGCAAAACGGCCTGAATCCACTTGAATGAGTTTGGACTGCTCTCTCACTGAATCATCTGAAGCCATTTCTCAGTCAGGAAAATAAACAGACAGTACTGAGAGAACAACCAGCTCTGTTGTTCAGTTGTTTTCCTCTGTGAATATGCGCTAAATGGATGTTTGACTATTTAATTGCTTATTGCAGTTTTCATATTTAAAAACGTTTAAAACGTCTAGATATAGAGTAGCCTATAGGCTTTACTCGTTCTGCGGCACTGATGCTCCGAAAGGTGCGTAATAGTTAGGCTATATGGTTATTTAACTTTATAGTGTTAAATAAAAAACCTTTTGTGCGTATGTCAGCTGAAATGCAGGCGTCCTGCTTTCTCCACCCATGCAATAAATGCACATCCTTCAATGAGCGCGCGTTTCTAAAGCCTATTTACTTGAACTTCTTAGGTAGCGAAATATCTATGGTTTAACCTATTTCAGAGGCAGCCAAAATCAAATTTGAACGGACTGATTAAAGCTCTCTACGAACTTGAGGTGCGATGCCCGCTGACTGACATGTATATGCGCATGAATCACTGTCTCACGCAAAGAGAAATATTGTAGCCTATAGTTACTGCATAGCCTAATACATTTTTAACAAGCCGAATAATACAGCATTATGACACATTTGTAGCCGTGTCTTTTTAACTATTATAGTATTTTGAAGGACAAAAACATAAACTTTGCGAGGCCCTGGTGAGGCGCGAGGCCCTGTGCGGTCGCACACTTGGCACAGCCCTTGCGACGGTACTGGTGCCACCCCTATTAGAAACCATGCATAATGTAATTTGAAAGAACTAAGTCCCTATTATCAAACCGAATCTTGCTTAAATGCTTATTCTAAACTGAGTGAACACAAATAACCGGAGCGCATGAGGTTTGAACTATTGTTATTTGGTGCTCCACATCTTGAAATGAATCTGGAGGTCTGTAATCCGATTACTCCCACCAGAAGTCAAAGTAAACAAAACTCAGCACTGCTATTAGACCAAAGTGGATCAAAGTCAAGTCAACATGGTATGCAGGGACAGATATTTCACCTCTGGTGGTCCGAGCACGACGTCTGTAAAATGACACCAGTTTTAATTCACAAACATTTAACTTCATCACCCTTACAAGAGTTTAATTTCATGAGATTTATCTCTAGTCTTATGAAAAGGATAAATAAAATAGTTCAAGGTCTGCATCTTTATCTTTTTGAAAATCTACCATAAACATCTCCTGTTGCTCCATCACCGCATGTGATGTCTCTGGAGGTGCCCTCCTGAATTATTAATACCTCGCAAAATCAATAAGTCATGTGACATTGCATCTCAGTCAACAGAGAAGCAGCGCTAATCAGAATTCTTCTGAACAATCCGAGGTTTATTGAACACTTGGTCCCTAATGTCATAATGGACTGAGGGTTTGTGGGGGGAAAAACTCATTTTTTCATGAATGTCATAAAAGAAATCCAGTGGGTTTTTTTTCACTGTCATCTGAAAGCAAGGACATGCATGAATTTGTTTCATTAAAGCTACAAGGTGATGTATTTTCAGCCTGGGAAGAATGGGTTCTTTAAAGAAAAAAGCCATATTAAAGACATGACATGTAGCAGAAATCGCTCACTTCGGGAAAACATCTCAAGATCAAAGAATCCAGCAGTGGTGCTCTGATCATCCGACTGGAAAAACACATCCCCGGGAGACTAAACATCCTGACCTCTCGCAATGCATTTTGAGAATGGACAAAGAAGCATTTTGAACAATCATCATGTAAACAGCTCATGACCAGACAGTCAAGTGCATCCCATAAGTGGTGCAGTTCCAAAATAGATACAACATTAAAGCATCTGCCAAAAAGATGGGAAATAAATCATTTTGTGAAAACGCAGATGGGCATTTTTCCGGGCAGAACTCACATTAGACTGCCTGCAATTTCTATGCATGTATATACACACACAGAAGCAAATTCATGGAATCAACGCACCATCCAATCTGTAATGTAAACATAGTTTTGGCGTCTCAAAGGGCACGATTTGACAAACATGCACTGGGAGAGAACAAAGCGCTTTATTCGAGAGGGTAGAGTATATTTGGGAATTGGCAGGTCAGTGGTGGTTACCCTGCGCCTGAAGCAGCAGCTCTCGGCCCCGGTGGCGGTTGAATGAGGTTTTTATTGCTGTCTCATTTAGGTCTCCGTCAGGGTGCTGCAGCCTCCCTCCCTCCCGCCCCCATCCTTACTGAGGACCAGCTGCGGTCGGCAGGGCTGAGCTGACGGAGGAGCTATTATCTGCCATACTGGGGGTGGCTTAGGAAGAAAAGGAAGACAAGGGCAGGAGGAGAAAAAGGGTGGGCCGAATGTTAAATGGAGATTTGAGACCGGCAATTTGAGTAATTTAGTTCAGGGTGTTTTTTGTTTTTAGTTTTTTTTAAATATGAGTATGACGCAGTCTACGTGAGAAATTATACAGTTTTATTCACAATCATTTTATTCACTATGTCACCCTTACAACCGTTTGAAAATGAGCTTTTTCTTATGACAATTCTTATCAAATAAACAAATACATGCATTAAAAGGATATTTCACCCCCCTACAAAATAAACCCCTGGTATCATTTACTTATTTTCCAAACCTGCATTACTGTCTAGCAGTGTTGGGCACGTTACTTTAAAAAAGTAATCCGTTATAGTTACTAGTTACTTCTTACAAATAGTAACTGAGTTAGTAACTTAGTTACATCATTATAAATGTAATTAATTACCAGGGAAAGTAACTACTTTTTTTTTCAAATGTTCAAATATGTTAAATAACTTGGATGCCCCCCAATATTAAATATGTTAAGTTAATGAATTGGACACTAAATAGAATAAATTATTATTATAAAACATTGTACATTAATGTACACTATTGTAATGTTGCTGTGGGACAATGTGAGAGACACCTATCAAATTCAATACATTAGTGTAAATATTATCAGTAGGCCTACTATAGTGTAATTATTGTGTAAATATTATCAGTACTTTACTACTCCTCTGGTAGTGGAGCTCACGTTATTACCTGGGTTTTTAGCCACTAATTTTGTGGCTGTGATGATGTGAGGCTTCATTAGATTAGAATTACTTGCCACAGACGTGGAGAGACTCTTTCTTCCTGGGCATAAGTTGCACGTCACATAAACATTCTTACCTTTCACCTCAACGAGGGAAACGTAGCGCTTATACTTCCAGTTATACTGGAAGTATATATCCACACACACACACACACACACACGTTGCAGGTCCGACTGACAGAGCCTGTTCAGATGAAAACCGCTTCAGTGAGCTCAATTATAGTAACGCCGCATTTTATTCTCGGTAACGCTAAAGGCGTTGTAACGGAAGACAGTAATTCGTTTGATTACTCGTTACTGAAAAAAATAATTTATATAACGCCGTTATTCCCAACACTGCTGTCTACACACACACACACATATTTTGCACATAGCACTGGTGCCACAGAGGTTGAAAGTTTTGTAGCATAGGCCAAACAATTGTAGCACAAGTATAAAACGTCTGTTATGTCTGAAAACTGCAACAACAACAAAAATGCTATACAATACAAAACAGTGTATTTAAGAAGAAATATAATAACAATTATTATTATTATATTTTACAGAACACAAATCGTAGACCCGTTTCACATTTCCGGGTTTCTCTGAGCGGAAGTCGTCATAGTTGGGTTAAATATTATAGCTGTGAATGAGAGAATACATTCAATATTTTTTTGTGTGCCCATTTGCTCACATAGCAAAAGAAAAATGCCACAGTAGTGATTTCACAGCTTTCAAAATGAGGGAAAAAATAACGTGAGATTGATAACGGCAGTCAAAAGAGAGAAATATGTTCATTTTTACCATCACTCCCGTAGCGTATTAAACGCTATTACTAAATATCCTCACAGCAGCGGTAACCTTTTTATTGTAATTTGATGCAAAAGTAATAAAATACAAAGTATTAGTGTTATAAATTTACATTTTTAAAAATGAAAATACAAAAAACTATTAATAACTAATTAGAAAGGTTGTATTATAAAATATTAAATTATGATTAAAAAACTGTGACTGTCATGTCTTCATTTTTGTCAAACCTTATGCATCCAATGAGAGAGAAAAAAGGTACTGTACACTTCTCTACACCGCAAATCACTTTACAAAATATAATAAAATAATGTAATTTCTGCCTCATTCTGTGATGTGAAGCACATATTCAAACATTCGATTAATTGTTCTCTTTTGTTGGACAACAGGTTTGTAAACGCTTCTCATTACAAGTTTGGAAAGATGTTTGGCAGTGTTGGTCTGGTTTCACACTCAACTTGATTCTATCACACCCTAGTGCATTTGCATAGCCTGGCTCCGCCCTCCTACGTACTTCCGATCAATTTTAATTTTCCTTCAGTACTCCGTCTGGGATTGCGGTATATTCTCTAGTTTTCAAATTTTAACCGGTCCAATCAGCGAAAAGAGGGAGTGGCTGAGAACGATGACGTTGATGTCGTGCGCTAGTTTGAGATGACATACGTCACGACCAAACAATAGCGATTGGTTATGGCAGATCCAGATCCAATAGTTTTAAACTTCAACAGAGTTCCCGCCTTCAAGGAAGTAAACGCTTGTCAATGGAGAGTGGCCAGACTCTATGTACAAATGAAATGTACGAGAGTCTGATAGGACCAGGCTAGCATTTGCGTTCATCTCATCACAAACGTGCATGATAGAAAACAGGCCACGGTAAATATATAGTTTTTTTATTAATTTGGTGCTATTATGCGCAGCTGAGTGAATGACACTTGGGTTTACTGTACGTGCATCGCATGAAGTTGTCTTTCTGCTGCTTGCAAACGGACTCTTTAGAGGGAAACAGTGGATTGCCATTCATTCACTCATGAATACACTGTAGGCTCACTCTCGCTCGTATCTAAGGTAAATCATCAACACTATCATCCCTTACATGTGTTTTATTTAACTAAATACATCGCGATTGCGGCACAGTTTGAGTGCCACCGAACTCAGACCACCTCCTCCAGGTAGTGTTGGGTTCGAGACCTCGGTGCGCACGAGCTCCGCATGACAGTTTCCAACTAAACTGCCAAAGACTCGCAGCGCTTACAGAGATAGCGTATACAGTGAACCGATCGATCCGCCCTGAACAGTGCTGCGCTTCACCTGCACATATATTTATTTAAAATTGGAAGCCTTTGCGATTTCATAATCTCACTAATGCCGAGTTCAGATTGCACGATTTTCAAACTCATCGGATCACTGCTCTTTTCACACTGACCGATGGATCGCGACAGGAGGTTTCACACTGCATGACTTTACAATAGGAAGAATCACTGACAACTCTCTCCGGTGCGCAAACTACGTTTCACAACTAGGGTTGGGTACCATTCACATTTTAACCAGTATCGTTACCGGTACCTATTTTCGGTACTTTAGGGATGTTTACATCAATAACTGCAAAGAAACTGTAAGTAATTTATAGAAGTGTTATTGACATAATGCTAGAGCTGCCCTGGTCGCTGTCTGCCATTGTCTGTGATGTTTGTTTACTGTAATATTTACTAGTAAATAGTAGGCTACTAGGTACTTAATTTAATTAAAGGTCCCGTTCTTCGTGATCCCATTGTTCAAACTTTAGTTAGTGTGTAATGTTGCTGTTAGAGCATAAATAATACCTGTAAAATTATAAAGCTCAAAGTTCAATGCCAAGCGAGATATTTTATTTAACAGAAGTTCCCTTTCAAAGCCTACAGCGAACGGCTGGCTTGGACTACATCCTGGTACTTCCTTCTTTAATAACGTCACTCGAACACTGAGCGCATGCATCTCTGGTAAGAGGCGTGACCTTACCGGGCAACGCGCGCTAAGCTGCTGTCCAAGCACAATCTATGATCACAACACAGGAACCGCTGGCACAATCAGAAATCGTTACGTTTTCTGAAGGAGGGACTTCATAGAACAAGGAACTCATCAGCCTGTTTTTAGGACAGTGAAAACAGCGGTATACAGATGAGTAAATTGTGTGAAAAATGCTGTTTTTTTACATGCGAAACATGAACACATGTTATATTGCACACTGTAAACACAATCAAAGCTTCAAAAAAACAGGAAAAACGGGACCTTAAAAACAACCGAATTATTATTTTATTCTTTTAAATTTCATTTCTATGAAAAGATTTCCCACAAATGATGTGTTGTGTATTTTCTGGTAATCAAATGAAGACATTAATTAAATTTATCTTTTAATTTATTTAAACTTTTTTTGTCAAACAAAGCTGCACAGCTGAGCATTATACGGTTAAAATTAAAACATGTATTACTTAAAAAATAAAGTTTTGATCATTTATTATTACATTAGTGTTAGTATTATTATTACATTGAGACGTATCTAAACTCTACTGTACAACAGTGATGTATTTGTCAAGTTAAATTGGACTTTTATTTTGACGGGTTGCTGTGAAGAGCTTTGAGTTTCTGTGTGTTTATGATATGACGGTAGTTTTTCTGAAATGAAGCGATAAAATGATCATAAAGTGTCTCAGTGGCTCTGGAGATGACGTGTGTTCATGTCCTCATATGAGACGGCAGAGATGGAAACACGCGACCGTCACGTGCGATTCTGAGTGAGTAAGTGTGTGTGAGGTAAAACGAGCGACTACGGCATTCATTCGCACAGAGACACGCAGGATTCATATTTAAATAAGTCTTTTTGCGGTTTACGATTCAAAGACATTAGTCTATATCACCAGATGCATTCTCAGGTACCGAAATTTGGTATCCAACCCTATTCACAACCAAACACACGTGAGATGTGACAAGTAAACAACCTGCGAGACTGGAATTGTTATTAAAAATGATAAACTGCATAAAGTTTGCGATCCAAATAAAAAGATTATGGCGGAGGAAATGGTTGGGGAGACAGGAAGAAAAAGGATTGTGTTCTGCAAAGAGAGTTTGAGGCAAAATAAATAATTTTGCAATGGGCTACCTCTGCAGCTGGTCAAACAAATGTTTGTGCTTTGTTTCCATTTGATAGAATTATAAATATATCTATTAAAATATTATATTCTGGTCTATAACTCCTCCCTGAACCTCCAGCTGCCCTGCATCTTGCTCTCTCATTGGCTGTCGGCCATCGCCGATGTAATTTTCAGACATACACTCACCTAAAGGATTATTAGGAACACCTGTTCAATTTCTCATTAATGCAATTATCTAATCAACCAATCACATGGCAGTTGCTTCAATGCATTTAGGGGTGTGGTCCTGGTCAAGACAATCTCCTGAACTCCAAACTGAATGTCAGAATGGGAAAGAAAGGTGATTTAAATAATTTTGAGCGTGGCATGGTTGTTGGTGCCAGACGGGCTGGTCTGAGTATTTCACAATATGCTCAGTTACTGGGATTTTCACGCACAACCATTTCTAGGGTTTACAAAGAATGGTGTGAAAAGGGAAACACATCCAGTATGCGGCAGTCCTGTGGGAGAAAATGCCTTGTTGATGCTAGAGGTCAGAGGAGAATGGGCCGACTGATTCAAGCTGATAGAAGAGCAACTTTGACTGAAATAACCACTCGTTACAACCGAGGTATGCAGCAAAGCATTTGTGAAGCCACAACACGCACAACCTTGAGGCGGATGGGCTACAACAGCAAAAGACCCCACCGGGTACCACTCATCTCCACTACAAATAGGAAAAAGAGGCTACAATTTGCACGAGCTCACCAAAATTGGACAGTTGAAGACTGGAAAAATGTTGCCTGGTGTGATGAGTCTCGATTTCTGTTGGGACATTCAGATGGTAGAGTCAGAATTTGGCGTAAA
Source organism: Romanogobio albipinnatus (assembly GCA_023566225.1). Lineage (NCBI taxonomy): Eukaryota > Metazoa > Chordata > Actinopteri > Cypriniformes > Gobionidae > Romanogobio > Romanogobio albipinnatus. The sequence goes on along the minus strand of CM042257.1, from coordinate 46,005,863 downwards.
CAGAATGAGAACATGGATCCATCATGCCTTGTTATCACTGTGCAGGCTGGTGGTGGTGGTGTAATGGTGTGGGGGATGTTTTCTTGGCACACTTTAGGCCCCTTAGTGCCAATTGGGCATTGTTTAAATGCCACGGCCAACCTGAGCATTGTTTCTGACCATGTACATCCCTTTATTACCACCATGTACCCATCGGTTATCACTATATAAATCGTTATTTATTTTTTGGTGCACCAAAAATATTATCGTCGCTTTATAATATTAATATTGAACCACTGTACTCACATGGACTGCTTTAAATATGTTTTTAGTACATTAATGGATTTTGAGAGTGTAAATTGCTTTGCTCCTTATGGAGGCCTCACTGAGCCATCGGATTTCAACAAACATATCTTCATTTGTGTTCTGAAGATGAACGGAGGTCTTACGGGTGTGGAACAATAAATGACATTATTTTCATTTTTGGGTGAACTAACCCTTTAACAAGATTATAATAATGCATTAGTAAATGTTGAAATTAACATTAACAAAGATAAATAAATGCTTTATAAGTGCAGTTAACTATTAGTTCATGTTAACTAATGAACCTTAGTGTAAAGTGTTACCATTATTTTTGATATATTATATTTATATATTATGCTTTACAGTTATTATTGCAATTTTGTAATGAAAATAGTTTCAGTGTGTTTATATAAATATATACAAATATATATTTTTTGAACAAACCATTATGTTGGATGGGATTAATCGCAATATATAATTAGTTATATAATATCAATATAAGCATGTAAAACATGTTTTGAGAACCACTGTATTAGACCATATCAGCAGCACCTATCACATTGAGAAAACAGCCAGATATAGGTGAGAGATTCACAGCACGTGCAGTTTGTGAATAACTTGAATACTACTTTACCAGTTGACTAGTTACTTGCAAAATAAGTCCAGGACTAGTCCAATAGTGCACATCCCTAATGGAGATGTGTGCGCACACATATGAAAGAGGCAAGCAAGGGTGAGATTCCCCAGAGATGGAGGGAGCGCGAGTACACATGACTGCGACCAATTAGGAGGCGGTTGGCTTTGCTCTTCTGGGCAGCCTGCTGTAATCATACACACACCGACTGGTCAATGTATGAGTGCATAATGAATAATGCAACGCCTGGTGGGTGTGGACTAGCGTGCGTGTGTGCGTCTGCGAGTAAGAACCGGAGAGTGAGCATGTGCACGCGTCAATGTGTGTGTGTGAGGAATCCCTCCCCCAGCCCCCAACCAGCCGGTGCCTGCAACATGAGGTCAGCGAGCTAGAGCGAGAGCGCGAGGAGGAGAGGAAGAGGGAGCCACGGAGGAGAGGAGCAGGAGGGAGAATGTACCGAGAGAAGATCTGAGGAAGAGGAATATGCAGAGCAGAGGAAGAGCAGCCCATCGATGGCAGCCATGCTGAGTCCAAAAATCCGACAGACCAGGAGAGGTACAGTACGATGCATTTGTATTTCATCTGTCACCTCTCAGGGGCCGCGCCACACACACACACACACACACACACACACTGTACGTGCTTTGATCTCACAGCATCTCTGCATCAGCTGCTCTCATCACATTGGCTGGATCTGCTCCTGATACTTTAACTGTGGATTAAGCAATTGATCAATCAAAACTATATATATATTTACTTATTCTTCATGGCATAATCTCACAAATACATAATCACATTTTTATGGGATTACATTTCCTAATGTGCTGCTGTTCCTCATCCAAATGTATATGATCATCAAAATAATTATGTTGTATAAATTAGACATTTCTAAATAGAGGGATACATACATGCTTCTCATTAAAATGTAATATGCTCATAAAAAAGCAGCAAATTACAAAATGTATTAAAAAAAATTAATTGTCCCATAAATATGTGACTGTGAACATCGGATATGCCTATTTGTGACATATAAATTGCCTTTCACTAGACTAATGAAACTGAAATGATATTAAATTGCCAATTTTTAAATTATTGGCTTTTTATTGGTAATAAAAATGTTGTAGCTTCAGTGTATATGTTTCCATCTCAACTGATGAAATTAAACTTTATTCGCCTCGCCATTTTTGGAAATAAATACCCATATCGATCGATGACTATGCCTGTCCAATTGATAAATCAACCATGTTCACCATCAAAAATGTGATTTAAAACAAGCTGCAAGACACAATGCACTCAATGGCTGAGGAAAACCCACAACACAGCTCTCATTGTGCTGTGGCTGACCAAACGACAAACCACGACCACGTCCAGCGATGCATGTTACACCTCAACAGATGAACATCAAGGCGCACATTCCACTATCGTCCGCAGCATGCCTTCTACACACACGCCCACAGCGGCTGATCATCATTCATCAGCAGCCTATAGCACAGTCTTGGGTGAGATGTGAAGTACGGGCAGGGGAAAATCTGAAGCACAAGGCTTCATTCATCATGCATCAACTTGATGGATGACGGCGTGTTAATAACCGAAGCTCAATGCGTATGAAGAAGCTGAGTGATTTACCCTTTATGTATTCTCAAACCTGCTCATAGCTCCCTGCCCATCCCCCATTCGCTGTATGCTACCTGCTGAACATCAAGGCATCTGCTGGGAGGAGATGTTCAAGCACCAGCCATGAATTCATTTACACGGCTCTCTGGAATTCTTGCCTCTGATTGGTCTGTCAAGATGTAAAAATTTGCTATTTTCATTTATTGCTCTACTTTCTTAGTCAAATTAATATTTCCATCTATTTGGTAAAAGCCATGTAATACGCCGGATAACATACAGCCCGTAGTGAGGACATTTTCACACCAATGACCGGTATTCCCGATAACACACCTCAGGGAGTCACTATCAATACGTGTGGTATTGAAATCGCTCTTGAATGCGCACACGCTTTTCACTGACCGCACATTTTACAAGATAAGACTTCCAGATCTGTTGCGGGCCGCACCATATCCTCCGCCATCTTGTTGTCAGTCGTCTCTCTTTACTCTCGTCACCTGATTGTGAAGTGAAATCACAGTTGTCCTGAACTAAATGTTTATTATTTCTATAAAAAGGCAAAAAAACGACAGTAGGTGCGGTGCCGCAGCGGCTGAGTAATACAGACACTGGTAACACCGACTACCGCAGCAAGCCTAAAGCCCTATTCGGACGGTAACTGTTTCTCGTGGGGTCGCAAGGTATTTTCAACATTGACAGGGGCTAGTCAGTGATTGTATTGCCGTCTGAATCCAGAATGTCAGTGTTTTTCTCCCACCACCTGCGTAATTACCGGTCGTGTGGTAATTTAATCGTGAGGTAAGTTTTCAAGAAGATATCACTTCAAAATTCTCTGTTTATATCCTTTTTGACCCCTGCGGAGCACCGTACGGTTGCGCTTCGCTGTCATTTGGATGCATTTTAAAGATCTAGACTTTTATTACTCTATCATTACTGTATACAATATATTTCATCACCGCTCAAAAAATTAAAAAACAAAAGCATGTAAACACTTGAAATGGGCCATTATTACGGCAGCTATTATATGTTAAAATTACCATTATCATGTAAATAAGAGGCTGTATTCACTTATTTCCGCTCATTTCCATGTAGAATAAAATGACATCCTTTAGTTTGAGATAAAATACAAGACAGAAAATAATTTTAACTATAATGCACGTCTATCTATCTTCCTATTTTTAAACAGATTTAAATAAATAATCATTAGGATATTATTTTCCTATTATTAAATTAAATATGCATTTATTCTTATTATACCAAGTATATGACATTTCATTTACAGCATACAATCATGCTATTGACCACGTGAGCAGCGCGTTCCCAGGTTCGTAGGATCCCAAAACTCAAAGGCTTAACAGTAACTTGGTAATTTTCGCAAAAAATAAACCCTCTCTGAATTGCTTCAGGTCTTGCATCACACCCTGAAGGGATGTGTTTTGCGATAACGGCTAGCTGACTGTACATTATAATTTCTTTATTTCCCACAGGATATTACATTAATGCATATGACAGATGCATTGATCCAAAGCAATTTGCATTGACATTGCAAGGTATACATTTTATCCGTTTTTTCATGCATTTCCTGGGGATGCAATCCATAACCTTGAAGTTATTTGCTTGATGCTGGAATATTACTATGCATTTGGTTACAATCACATAAATAATATATATTTATATATATATATATATATATATATAGATATATATACACATACATACAGTCAAACCAAAATGTATTCAGACACTTTTTCTCACTTTATCACAGTTTATTCGCTATACTTTAGAAAATGGTAATAAATTATGACAAGAACTCAAGGGTGTCAGAACAAATTCATCTTGATAATGTCAGATAACTTTGATAGAAAGGGATGTAATGGATTACAATCAGCCAATCAGTGGTTAAATTTAAGAACACAATTAGATAATACCAATTTAGCTCAACCAATGACCAAGCAACGCTTCATTTTGTTCAGTCTGTGGTGTCAAAGGTCGCATTAGCAATTAAAAAAAAAAACATTTTGCTCCCAAATTTGTATCAGTTTTACTGGTAGTCACTGTATGAAGACTGTTTGGGTATATATGTCCCAGTTTACTTTATTTTGCTCTCCTCACATCATAAATGAACTATAGTGTCCTGCACACACTAGTGAAACATTATATCTGGTGTCTGAATCATTTTTGGTTTGACTGTAAATCTAGAACACAATTTCTAAATATAATTTTCTTTTGAATAATAACATAAAAGCCAATTATTTAATTTAGGAAAGAACATATAATACAATATAATATCACCCTTATTTTTCTTAAATGCAATGGTCTTTATAATTTTAGAAAGGGGTCCTTCACATTTAGGGGTTGATGGGATTAAAATGTTTGAAAACCATTGCTCTAGGTTGTGTTTTATATAGTTACTAATCTAAATCTGGACTGGAGTTTATCTAAGGTGCCAAATTTATATGCCACAAAAGCGGCGCCAGTGCCACTGTCATCATGTACAACTTGAAAACATTCTTTCCTCTATATTTTAATTGCAACTTTAAAGGCAACTATTTTCCGAGTTGATCCCCTCCGTGCCAAAACAGGCAGTTTTGGTGACCACATCCTAGAAACGCCCCTGACAAAGTGGGAAGGTATGAATCATCGTGTAGAGAGATTTGCACACTGGGTGTCTGCACTCTGTTCCATCTGACTTCGGCACTGAAATGCTCAGTCCTTTCAAAAACTGATTGGCACAAAACATTTGAGTGCAGTGAGGACTTTCTGTCATGAGCTCCACAAATTTACAGCTTTGAGGGAAGTAAAACATTACATGTTTGTATTTCTGCTAAATACATCAAAGCTGAAAGGTTCTATCCACAGAAATAAAACAAATTACTCATACAAGCGAATATCACACTGTTGGTGTTCACCTGGGATAGAATAAAATGCTAATTTAGCATTACATTCTACTTTACTGAAAAATAAACGGCAATCATTAATTAAAAATGAATCAATCAAAGTCAATCAAATCTAACTACTTAGACAAAACTGCAAAAAAACTCAAAGTTCACTCCAAAGGGAGATGTTTTATTTAACAGAATCCACTTTCCAAACACAGCTCGTTTGGAATACAATCTTTTTTTCCGGATCTAGTGTCATAATGTTTCTCATTTAAAAAATCTGCGGCCATGGAATAGGCAAAAAAGGTGTCGATATACTATTTGGTTTATCATAGTTTTCCGACAAATATGGAAACCTGTAAAAATTTTATCCTGCTTCTGTTACAAATTTACAGGGACCGATCACAAACCGGCCTATCCACCTGCCACGCTATTGGCGGGTTTAACACAATGACGGATACAGATGCGATGGTTGAAGGACTATCCAATTGCGTACAGAGTCATTTGAACTATGCCCGTTGATCACGCCTCTTGTGGTCTGATTGGTTGAAAGACTGTCCAATTGCATACAGAGTCATTTGAACTATGCCAGTTTATCACGCCTCTTGTGGTCTGATTGGTTGAAGGACTATCCAATTGAGTACAGAGTCATTTGAACTACGCCCGTTGATCACGCCTCTTGTGGTCTGATTGGTTGAAGGACTATCCAATTGAGTACAGAGTCATTTGAACTATGCCCGTTGATCACGCCTCGTGGTCTGATTGGTTGAAGGACTATCCAATTGCGTACAGGGTCAATTTGAACTATGCCCATTGATCACGCCTCTTGTGGTCTGATTGGTTGAAAGACTATCCAATTGCGTACAGAGTCATTCGAACTATGCCCGTTGATCACGCCTCTTGTGGTCTGATTGGTTGAAAGACTGTCCAATTGCATACAGAGTCGTTTGAACTATGCCCGTTGATCACGCCTCTTGTGGTCTGAATGGTTGAAGGACTATCCAATTGCGTACAGAGTCATTTGAACTATGCCCGTTGATCACGCCTCTTGTGGTCTGATTGGTTGAAAGACTGTCCAATTGCATACAGAGTCGTTTGAACTATACCAGTTGATCACGCCTCTTGTGGTCCGATTGGTTGAAGGACTATCCAATTGAGTACAGAGTCATTTGAACTATGCCCGTTGATCACGCCTCTTGTGGTCTGATTGGTTGAAGGACTATCCAATTGCATACAGAGTCATTTGAACTATGCCCGTTGATCACGCCTCTTGTGGTCTGATTGGTTGAAAGACTGTCCAATTGCATACAGAGTCATTTGAACTATGCCAGTTTATCACGCCTCTTGTGGTCTGATTGGTTGAAGGACTATCCAATTGAGTACAGAGTCATTTGAACTATGCCCGTTGATCACGCTTCTTGTGGTCTGATTGGTTGAAGGACTATCCAATTGCGTACAGGGTCAATTTGAACTATGCCCATTGATCACGCCTCTTGTGGTCTGATTGGTTGAAAGACTATCCAATTGCGTACAGAGTCATTGGAACTATGCCCGTTGATCACGCCTCTTGTGGTCTGATTGGTTGAAAGACTGTCCAATTGCATACAGAGTCGTTTGAACTATGCCCGTTGATCACGCCTCTTGTGGTCTGATTGGTTGAAGGACTATCCAATTGCGTACAGAGTCATTTGAACTATGCCCGTTGATCACGCCTCTTATGGTCTGATTGGTTGAAGGACTATCCAATTGCGTACAGAGTCATTTGAACTATGCCCGTTGATCACGCCTCGTGTTCTGATTGGTTGAAAGACTGTCCAATTGCATACAAAGTCATTTGAACTATGCCCGTTGATCACGCCTCTTATGGTCTGATTGCTTGAAAGACTATCCAATTGCGTACACTATCCAATTGCGTACAGAGTCATTTGAACTATGCCCGTTGATCATGCCTCTTATGGTCTGATTGGTTGAAAGACTATCCAATTGCGTACAGAGTCATTTGAACTATGCCCGTTGATCACCATCTTATGGTCTGATTGGTTGAAGGACTATCCAATTGCGTACAGAGTCATTTGAACTACACCCGTTGATCACGCCTCTTATGGTCTGATTGGTTGAAGGACTATCCAATTGTGTACAGAGTCATTTGAACCATGCCCGTTGATCATGCCTCTTGTGGTCTGATTGGTTGAAAGACTATCCAATTGCATACAGAGTCATTTGAACTGGGCCCGTTGATCACGCCTCTTATGGGTTGATTGGTTGAAGGACTATCCAATTGCGTACAGAGTCATTTGAACTATGCCCGTTGATCACGCCTTGTGTGGTCTGATTGGTTGAAGGACTATCCAATTGCGTATAGAGTCATTTGAACTATGCCCGTTGATCACGCCTCTTGTGGTCTGATTGGTTGAAGGACTATCCAATTGCGTATAGAGTCATTTGAACTACGCCCGTTGATCACGCTTTTGTGGTCTGAATGGTTGAAGGACCATCCAATTCCGTACAGTCATTTGAACTACGCCCGTTGATCACGCTTTTGTGGTCTGATTGGTTGAAAGACTATCCAATTGCATACAGAGTCATTTGAACTATGCCCGTTGATCACGCCTCTTATGGTCTGATTGGTTAAAGGACTATCGAATTGCATACTGAGTCATTTGAACTATGCCCGTTGATCAAGCCTCTTGTGGTCTGATTGGTTGAAGGACTATCCAATTGCGTACAGAGTCATTTGAACTACGCCCATTGATCACGCCTCTTGTGGTCTGATTGGTTGAAGGACTATCAAATTGCGTAGAGTCATTTGAACTATGCCTGTTGATCACGCCTCTTGTGGTCTGATTGGTTGAAGGACTATCCAATTGCGTATAGAGTAGGGATGGGTCGCGATTTTCGAATATTCGATAGTCGATTTAATTATAGACTATCGAATAGTTTGTGCGATTATCGTCCTCAAAAAAATCCCCATGTTTTCAATGTGGTGGTGACGCGTTCATGTAACCAGAGGGAGGCGCTGCCAATAACACACCTAAAGCTGTAAGTCAGTTCTCAGGGTGTTTATACTGGGCACGTTTGCTGCGGTCCGAGCTGATTCTTCCCTCCGCCTCCGCAGTGTTGGTCTGGTTTCACACTCAACTTGAACCCTAGTGCGTTTGCGTTCATTTAACGTTATCACAAACGTGCACGGGCATGATAGTAAACAGAACGCGGGTCAAATATATTGGGCTTTTTTAAATTAATTTGGTGCTATTATGTGCAGCTGAGTAAACGACACTTGGGTTTACCGTATGTGTGTCGCTGGAAGGCGGCTTTGCTGCTTGCAAACAGACTCTTTTGAGGAGACGTGAATTGCCATTCATTTGCTGCCCTGAGTGCACTCTAAGCACGAATACACTGCAGGCTCGCTCTCGCGATCGTATCTCAGGTAAATCATCAACACTATCATCACTTACATGTGTGTTATTGAACTAATGACATTGCAATCGGCTAAAACGCATGCGCTGGTTACTTTTCTTCCTGAACAAGTGCACACCCGAGTGTTGTTTGAACATTCACGTGAATCGCGGCTCAGCTCCGAGTGCAACCGAACTCCGGTTGTGTGTTCTCGGGTTCGGTACCTCAGTGCACACCAAGCTCTGTATGAAAGCTTTCACATTAGCAATTTTTCATGCGAACCGTGCTCCATTTCGAACTAAACTGCCAGAGTAAAAACACCCTGAGACAACAGAAGAAGAACACATCGTCTCACGCGCACACTGTAGACTTGTGGCATATAACGGTTGCGGTAACTTGTGGCGATGTCACATAACAGTCATATGTTTCAGCATGTTACACTAATTATATGGCTTGAGTTTATATAGCCTATTCCCTAATGAATTAAACAGTTTGTTATCACACAGATTGAGAGTGTGAATGGTCTCTCTCTGTTTATATGCGTGTAGCCATTACATGCGTGCATGCGGGGGAGGAGTTGCGATTTTCGAATAAAAATCGAATAATTCCCAGCGATCTTCGAAAATTATTTTTGCTTGAAATGCCCATCCCTAGTATAGAGTCATTTGAACTATGACCGTTGATCACACCTCTCGTGGTCTGATTGGTTGAAGGACTATCCAATTGCGTACAGAGTCATTTGAACTATGCCTGTTGATCACACCTCTTGTGCAGTAGAAAACACAGAGCATGTTCAAGCTTAAAAGATTGAGCTTGGTCTGGTGATAGCCAGACAAGTATAGCATTGTTTCTAAATGAGAAAATTACAACAGCAAAACAAAACATACCACTCTGAAACAGGACGTCCTGTGAAAGCCATGCTTGCATAGTCCGTGAATGAAATCCATCCTGCACGATCCTCTTGTTTGTTATCATTATTTTTATTATTATTAGGTCTAGATCAGGCTTGAATTGGTTTGAAATTTACGCCATCCCTAATAGGCTATTTACATCTGATTGAGTAGAGATCATTGTTATGAAGGGGTGGGACATTTCCCAAACATACGCTAAGTGGTGTCAATCAGACCACTGTGCCAATCACAGCACACTGGGCCAGCTAACCAATCACAGCACATTTCGTATTTCGTAAGAAGAGGGCTTCATTGAAATGGCGTGTTCGAACAGACTGGGGAGAGAGGAGCTGTAATAACATAAAATATGTGAAAAATAATGCGTTTTGAACAATCAAGCATGAAAACATATCGAGTACATTTTCGAGTACAACCCAAAAACACAATCAAGACTTTGTAAAATGGCATAATAGGACCACTTTAAGATGCGATTTAGTTGATCGGATCACAAGTTAACGACGATGTTCTGAGCGTGACCACTTTTGACCACTTCCAGAGGTAGTCGAAAACGCATTCGACCGGATTGCTTTTGTAGTGTAAACGCTCATGTGGTCGACTGCATTAGAACAGCCACAAAAGACCAAAAAAGACAGGATTTAAACTTTGTCGGCTGAAGACGCAAGTTTGGTTTGAAGACGAAAAACGTAGAAACATTACATTTATGCATTTGGCAGATGCTTTTATCCAAAGCGACTTACAGTACCCTAATTACAGGGACAATCCCCCTGGAGCAACATGGAGTAAAGTGCCTTGCTCAAGGACACACTGGTGGTGACCGCTGGGATCGAACCAGCAACCTTCTGTGTATCAGTTCCATGGTTTAACCCACTGGACCACCATCTCACATATGTTCATAAATAGAAACAAATGTTCTCTCCGTATGTTTTCCAGTCATCTCTGAGCGTGTTCATATGTAAATTGCGTGATCTTATTTTGTCCATTAGATTGAAAGATTTGAAAAATCCCATTTATTTATGGACCTTCCCCTTGAAGAAATCAGGACAGAAGTGGTTGAAAGTGGACAAAAGAGATGGAATAAAACACCAGTTCTCCCTCATGTGTCTCCCTCATCTACTTGTGATCTGATCGACCAGAACGCATCTTAATACCAGGTGTAAACAGGATGGCCTAAGATGGCTAACTACAATTGTGTATAATGGTAGCTTAATGTTTAAACATGGAAGCTCTGCCTATATCATAACCATATCGAGAAAGACATGCAGAAACCCACTTGTTCAACCAATGCAGACCACTCTCTTCCTCTGGTCTTAGACTGAGCATTGCTACTGAACCCACCACACCCATAGACACAGCTAATATAATCAAGAAGCCTGCAGCTCTGATGAGGAGGAGACAGTATGGAAAAGGCCATTGGAGACAGACCCAGCAGCCATCACACGCTTGTCTCACAAAGAGCCTGACTCAGTTCCTCCACCTCTGTAGTAAACATTTCATTCTGGAGAGGGCAAAGTAAGTGTACAGAAGAAATAAAGGAAGAAAGGTGAAATTTGTGAAGGAAAAATAGGCAGGAAATTCCATCCTCTTAATTTTGTCCCCTGCCAATTTTAGGAACAGATTGTTTTTGTTATTACACAGAAGAAAAACAAAGGAAAAGAGGGTAGAGAAAGGGTAGTTTTTTTGGTCTTTTGCTTCAAGACTTCCACATACTGCGAAGTAAACGAAAGATCTAACATAGCTATGTTGTTATAAAGTTAAGGACAATGGTCATTTAAGCAATTTAGCATCATTATACCAAAACAGTTGAGGACAGAATGCTGTGACCAATCAGAAGCAAGTATTCCAGAGAGCCGTGTAACAGAGTGCAACAGTGCCGCCCCCTTTTTTAGTGGCATTGGTCCTGGTATTTTTTTGCTATTCATTTCTCCCATAGGGATTTAAAAAAAAACTTTGTTATAAGTGTTATGAGCCATGAACCAAGCCAACCAGCTACACAGTGAATCATCACATTACAAACTTTGATTTGAAGCAAAAAAGTATTTGAAAATCGGACAAAAAAAACAAATGTGCAAGACTGTGTGCTTAACGGCTTTAAGAGAAGGGATAGAACTATAATCTCTTAAGGGATTTCCCTTAAGAACTACAATCCCATGAAGCATTGCGAACAGCATAAACAAGTTAAAAAACGATGGAGAAATATAAAATACTTGTTGATTACACGTCTAAAAAAAAGAAGAAGAAAACAGTGAATTGGATTGAGGAAGCATGTCATATCATGTAATTTTATATGGCACCCTAACATTTGCATTGCATTAAAATATCATGTAAAACAAAAATGTTGATTCCATATATATATATTTCAGTATTTTGAGAGAGTGCTTCATGGGATTGGGCAAAGATAAAGAGCTTTTTCGGCGTGTTTCGCTTTTACAGGCTCTTTGATTGGTGGATTTTTCTGTACACCATCATGGGTAATGTAGTTTTTCACCACGAGTTCCACGGTTAAACACAATTATATTAAAAAATAAGTTTAAATAATGCAGACTGACTGCTTCAACAAAAGCACCATAGATCAACAACCTTGAGGCTCACAGCAGGTCTGTCTTTAAAGGTTTGTTATCATTCAAGCTCAATTCCCTTATGGTTTACTTCTCGAACCCGACTGCTGCACTCTATATGCATGAATTTGAGACACTCACCAGTGGATTGCGAGTGAAAAATAACATCTAAAAGCCACACATGTATTGATTTTGACTCTACAGCCTAAAGGCGTAAGATGACTTGTGCTGGACTGACTGCTATAAATTATCCATGGTGACATAGATTGTTCATAGTCCAGCCTGAAGCCTTGAGCACCAGTTTGTGTGTGTGGCCTGTGCCAAAATATTTTATATATTTAATTCCATTACAAAATAGGTAATACTCCAATAATCTTTGTTTGACTATGAAATAGTGCTGGCATCTCTATATTAACTATGTTAAATGGCAAACTACAGAGGTTTCTATATCAAGTGCGCCTCTGACTAAATTATACTCTGGAGATCCGATTAGATCATGAGAACTCACTCCCTTTGGGCTTGATAAAACAAGCAACTGATACGGGAGAATCCCAGATAAATTTACCAGAGGGTAACTGGTACAGACCGTGAGGATGATGCTTCGTATTCTGCTGCAGGAGATGAAGCTGGACACAAAGAAAACAAAGAACATCACAGCATGGTTATTTTAGGTAAAGGTGCACTATGTAACATTTTTTCAGTAAAATATCCAAAAACCACTAGGCCAGTGTTATATATCAATATCCCAAATGTTTCCGACTATTTTTAAAACGTGAGAAAATTGCTATTTTAACCGAGAAACCGGGACGTGTGAGGGCGTGGCCTGTCGATGACATCATATCTGCGTTCCCCTCGGTTTCTGGTTGTATTTTGCAGAAACGCTTTACTCTCACTGCAGTGTGAACAAGTTTCATAGCAGCCGCCGAGAGAACACATAGAGTAATGTCATAACATTATCACACTCAGATGTGTCTAATATGTTAAACAGAGCTGTGTTACCTCACACTCATGAGCGGAGGAGCAGAAATGGTGCCGGCGACTGTGTCATAATAAAAGTCCCGCTGCTCGTGAGGCGTGTGTTGCTTTCATCTTATTAACAATCGCTCCAGCGGTTCCTCAGCTCCGCAATACTCGGTCCTGCTCTGCTTCAGACTACAGTAACGTTAATAATCACATCCATCAACATGATTTCTGCCCGAGTCCTATCCCGACTCTTTCCCACCGGCTGTGAGGTGAAGACCACATGTCCCAAGATTCTGCGCTCAAACGTGCCGTCATCAAACTACGCCTTTGTTTTGAATAGGCGACCTATAGTGGACGGAAAAGTTGCATAGTGCAGCTTTCACTAAAACAACAACAACAAAACAGACAGATCACGAGGTTCAATTCTGAACAGACAACTAAAGAAAATAACATGTCATTTACTAGAGGTTCTGACCATATTACTTGCTGCAGTCTACGTAAATTGCTTAAAGGGTAACTCAACCCCTGGTCAGAGCCTAACTCCACCCACTTGCAATATTTGAAAAATGCTGGAAAAGTGGAGACAGAGGGGGCGAACCGAGGGCGGGGCTGAGCGGGGGACAAGCACCTGAGCAGAGTATGTGAGCGGAGTGGAGCGGCAACAATTTCCCATCCACGCTCTAAGCATTCAATAATCACTCCGCTCCAGCTCTGCTCCGGGTTCACCATTTCCCACTCCCCGCTCCACTCCTCACTCACTGATATCAGAAACACCGCTCTGTCTTCGCTCCGAGGAAATTTGCGGCTAAATGCTAGTCTATTTAAGTAAGCTCTGAAATGTCACAAAAGTTCGCTTTATAACATACATTAAATGAAAAAATAAATAAATAATAGGCGATAGTTTCAACGTGGTTTATTGGGACATAGTGTGAAAAATTTTTTTCCAACGACATGCCAAGCTCATTAGGCTTTATCAGCATTAAAAGTTAAATATCATTGCTGCTTTTTGCAGTGCAAATTTAGTTAGGAAAGATGCAAATAGTAATACGTTTTCATCCGTTATTTATCTACGGGTCACTATACATTACAGATTTCTGCTCATTCGAAATCAGATCCAGATAATTGTAAGCACTGTAAGACTACATTTGTTTGAATGCATTAGAGAGAACGCTTGTGTGTGTGAATAAGTGCTACCTGTTTAAAATGAGCTTTCTTCCAATCATATTCAGTATGTAGAAGGTACAAAAAAATTCATTGAACTATAATATCCCGCTCATGTCCGTCACCTTCATCAAAACCTTTACATTCTTTCTGATTTGAATGATCCAGCTGTATCAAGCTAGTCAGTCCCTCTGCTTGCCGTGGTGATGCCCTAAGCGCAATTACTTTATGATGCCCGCGGTGGAGAGAGTATTTTCTTGTGGTGCCTCCCTGAGCCCTTGGTGCCCTACGCACAGCGCGTGATGCGCGTGGTGGGAGTGGTGGCACTGAAGCTAGTTAAACGTGTGTGTTCTAGAAAAAAATGCAGTTATATTATGGGACGTTGACATGAATTGCACTCGTGATGGAACGGTAGTGGAGCGCTCTCGGAGCGAGTGAAAACCACGACGCTCCGACTTTTGAAAAGTCCGCTCCTCACTCCATTTAAAATCACGGCGCTCCACTCCTCGCTCTGCTCACATACTCTGCACCTGAGACCCGCAGTTTGACGGATTGATTTGACAGCAGACCTATAGAGTAGGCTATGGACCTGACACCAGTATAACTGCGTTCAGCCGATGCTGGCCCATATATAAAAACAAGTCAGTGAACCAGAGCGAGTCTAACTGCGTTCATCCAATGCTGGCCCATACAGAAAAACACATCAGTCAGCCAGATGTGTAATGCACATTCGGCACGGATCTGGCCCATTATATTTTCACTGATGCCGACAGTGGTGCATTTCAATCGGACTAGCCCAACTGTGCTTGCTATCTGGAAACTCCTGACTCGCTACAGTGGTTTTGACACAACAAGATGTTTTTACACCAGGGACTGAGCCTATGCCAAGGGCGTGGTGAGCTCGTGCCAGGGGCGTGGGTAGTGAGCCGTTGGAAGAGCCTGCATACGTCACGATGGCAAACAACGTCCAATCGGAAAATTCAACTGCAGTAGCCACCGTTCAACCTTAAGAGGTTTTTACACCATATATTGTAGAATTAAAACACTTTATACCCAAATGTCAAAAAATTTACTCAAATCAATGAACAGCACTAATAAAGCAACAGTCGTTTTAGGGTTTAGTTACCCTTTCCTTTATTTGGACAACAACCAATCCGGCTTCAAAAGCGGCCACTCAACTGAGACTGCCCTGCTCTCGGTTACGGAGGCACTGAGACAGGCAAGAGCGGCTTCCAAATCCACATTACTTATCTTACTGGATTTGTCTGCTGCTTTTGATACAGTTAACCACCAGATCCTCCTGTCAACTCTCATGAAGATGGGCATCTCAGGAACTGCTCTCCAGTGGCTCAAGTCTTACCTCTCAGGCCGGTCCTTCAGGGTGTCATGGAGAGGTGAAGTGTCTAAGTCACATCATCTAGCCACTGGAGTTCCACAGGGCTCAGTGCTTGGACCACTTCTCTTCTCCATCTACATGTCATCACAGGGATCTGTCATTCAGAAACATGTTTTTTCCTAGCACTGCTATGCCGACGACACTCAACTCTACTTCTCATTTCAACCAGATGATCCCACGGTTGGTGTTCGTATCGCTGCCTGCCTGACAGACATTTCTGCCAGGATGAAGGAACATCACCTGCAACTCAACCTTGCAAAGAACTGCTTGTGGTCTCAGCCAGCCCAGCACTTCATCACAATCTCTCCATTCAGCTAGGATCATCAACCATAACTCCGTCCAGGACAGCCAGGAATCTTGGAGTTGTGATTGATGATCAGCTAAAATTCACTGACCACATTACTGCAACAACCCGGTCCTGCAGATTTGCGTTATACAACATTAGGAAGATTAGACCCTTCCTATCAGAGCAGGCCACACAACTCCTGGTCCAAGCTCTTGTTCTCTCCAGACTGGACTACTGTAATGCTCTTCTAGCGGGCCTTCCGGCATGCACTATCAAACCCTTGAAACTGATCCAGAATGCAGCGGCGAGGATGGTCTTTAACGAGCCGAAGAGAGCACACTTCACGCCTCTCTTCATCAGTCTCCACTGGCTGCCAATAGCCGCTCGCATCAAATTCAAGACACTGGTGCTCGCCTTCAAAGCAACCACTGGCTCTGCACCAATATACCTAAACTTGCTTGTTCAGACTTACACCACCTTCCAGGAGCTTACGTTCTGCCAGTGAACGACGCCTTGTGGTGCCATACCAGAGAGGCATGAAATCACTCTCACAGACCTTTTCCTGGACCGCCCCCACCTGGTGGAATGACCTGCCTATCTCAATTCGAGCAGCCGAGTCTGTAGCCATTTTCAAAAAACAGCTAAAGACACATCTCTTCCAGCAGCACCTGACCAATCAAGAATAGCACTTATCATTCTATTCATTTTCTGTCTAATTTATAAAAAGAAATTAAAAAAATTAAAAAAAAGTTCTGTCCTGTGTGTTCTGTGCTAGATTAACTGAGACTTGTTACAGCACTTACATACTGTTGCCTTTGACTGTTCTAGTTTCTTCTATTGCTCTCATTTGTAAGTCGCTTTGGATAAAAGCGTCTGCTAAATGACTAAATGTAAATGTAAATTTATTTGAAAAAAAAATGTTAATCGGTTTGACTGGATTCAGAGACTAACAGGATGAATCAGTGTTTTTGAACAAATATCTTGAATGAATGATTCAATGACAAACACATTTAACAGTAGAGGTCGACCGATAGTGGATATTACAGATACCGATAACTAGGTTGGACCGCACTTGCCGATAACCGATTAATCGACCGATAGTTTTTAAAATGGATACTGGATTAAAAAAAAACATAATTAAAACAGTGCTGAACTTTGAAAATGTGCTAAATTAAAACATAAATATGAATATTAAAATGAGAAGTTCAAACTGAACAAATTCTTCAGAAAATAATTTAAACATTAAAATATTACAGGTCGATTTTGTTTCTTTACCTTTAATCTAGAAACATGCATACATTTCATATGCAAGTCCCTATGCAACAAGGATTTAGCTCACAAGAACTATATGCATTATGCACACATTTTTACAGCATGTATTAATATGAGCAATACAACTGTACCTTGATCATTCATGTTGGTTCATAGTGCATTAAGCAAGGTTAACAGATAAAAATTCAAACAATTTAATGTTGAAATTAACATACTAACGATGAACAATACTTCCACAGCATTTATTAACCTTAATGTTACAAATGGAATCTAATTGTAGTGTTACCATTTCATACACATCCAGTCTGCTTTTTAGAAGGCGATTATCTAATAAAAAAACGAATGCGCTTCTGCTTTGTTTATGTTTCTGTCAGCAGCATGACGATGCAGTTTGCTTTCTCACATCACTAATTTTATATATGCAACATTTCGGTCTGACTTGCGTGTGTTTTTATCACATTGTTTTAACTGCTTGAGGTACTGCTAATGTTAGCGTCTTCTCAGCCTCGTCGACAAACACACACACTGCTGTTATTTACCTGTTAATGCAGCATGTAGTCAAGAAATTAATTACTTTATCACGATTTGGCAACAAGTACTGTAGTGTTCTGTATTCATACTGTTTCGCTGTCGTGTTTTAAACATCTGAAGTGTCAGCGCTCTCTGTGCAGCGTGTTCTCTCCGTTCAGCGCGCTCCGTTCAGCGGTTTTTTTCGCCTCTAGAGGCCGCTCTCGTGCCATTTCATGCCAACAGACCCTTCTCAGAGCTCTTGAAGCCTACTGTGTAATGACAGCACACGTCTCAGCCGCTCCAGCAGCGGACGCAACACGGGAAAACTATCGGTGAGGATTTTTGCCGATAACCGATTGTTCCACCAATCAACTATCGGTGTCGATTAATCGGCAAAACCGATGAATCGGTCGACCTCTATTTAACAGCCACCTACTGGTGTAACAATGTAGTCGATATAATCGTTATTTGAAGCGCCAAGTTACTTTCAAAAGGTGATTTGCTCTATTTTGACTGCTACCATAGACATCAGTGTTTATATCTGAACCATCAACTTTTATTCCAGGACTTCTATAATAATTTGAACGTTTGTAACAGACATAACCATACTTTGATGTTGAAATGACTGCTTGTTTCATACCTATTCATGGTATCGGTTCTCAGTAATACTAAAATGATTTAGCATCATTGGCACATTCACAGAGATGAAAGGTCTTACCTCTCCTTGCAACATGTTTTTGGTGAAGCTTTCTTTCATTTATGAAACACAAAGAGGATTTTTAAAGGAACGCACTGATCACTTTTTCCATGCATTTATGCCATGAAAGGAGACTAAAGCTGTCAAGCTTCAAAAAAAGACACAAAGCACCATAAAATTCTCATAAAAAGTGGTTGGTATGACTCATGAAGCCTTCTGAAGCCATACAATAGACTACAGTTCCCCTTTTGTGTTCCACACAAGAACAACATGACTAAATGATGACAATTTTCCCCTCTGCTTCTGTGTTTGTCATCCTTAAATCGTGGAAGTCTCATTGAGTTGTACGTCTCTTCTCATCACCTACAGCCAGGTCCAAGAGCATGGTGATGGGAGAGGCATCACGTGGCTCATGTCGGCCCACCTCACCAAGTCTCCAAGAGGGGGTGCTAAAGGCCGGCTGGCTGAAGAAGCAGAGGAGCATCATGAAGAACTGGCAGCTGCGCTGGTTCGTGCTGCGTGCTGACCATCTCTACTTCTATAAGGATGAGGAGGAGACCAAACCACAGGTATGTTCATCTACATGGACTTCTCTTCACAACTCCAGAACACTATGCAGAAACAAAAAATATCCACCAATAAAAGAAATTTGGGCTTAAAGGGGCACTTCAGCGCTGGGAAGATGAATGTGTATTTAAACTGGGTCATTTACTGTATTTCCTCAAATAAAAGCCTGTAGTCAATTAAACGCCGGGTCTCTGACAGTGGCCGGGGGCGTGGCCAGCACGAACAAATAAAGGCCGGTCTCAAATAAAAAAAAAAAGATTACAATTAAAAACTGAACATGTCTTTTCAATAAAGTGTGAGTGAGCCGAACGAAAGTCACGGCACAGACGCAGCAGTGTCAGATTTCATTCATCACGAGAAGAGCTGAGCAGAGCTGAGGTGGGGTAAGCGCGGCTGTTATTCCCGACGCGTGTCCAGTCTGGGGTGTTATCAGATCGCATGTGGAAGCTAAACTTTCATAGGAATTAGTTGAAAAGTTGAAACACTAACTTTGTTCTGTACCGCTCCGTTATGAATGCCCGAGCCGAGCGGCAACGGCCAAGCGCATTTACATTCTGTGAGTGAGATCCCTCCCCTGTGGGCGGGTTGAAAACATGCGGAACAGCTCCTTCTACTGGCTGTAGTCTCTAGCCTCTGGCCAAAAATCCTCAGATGACGCGAAATGATGATATTTGCATCATCGGAGGATTTTTTCCAGAAATAAAATGCATAATTCTCTCATCTCAGGGGGATATGAGGGGGGGAAAGTACCATAATTCGCATATACTACCGGGTTTCTACTGATACAAAGCTTAATGCTAAATCACTGAGATGGTGGTCCAGTGGGTTAAACCATGGGACTGATATGCAGAAGGTTGCTGGTTCGATCCCAGCGGTCACCACCAGTGTGTCCTTGAGCAAGGCACTTTACTCCACGTTGCTCCAGGGGGATTGTCCCTGTAATAAGGGCACTGTAAGTCGCTTTGGATAAAAGCATCTAACAAATGCATAAATAAATAAATCACTGAAATAACCCTTTAACCGCTGAATTTGCAGCACTGCGCTATGGAGATGGTTTTCCAATGGCTTCTACAGAACATGCAAAGTACTGTACTGTGAGTTCAAACTGAATTAGGGTGCGTTCACACTTTTCATGTTTGGTTGGATTAAAACGAACCCTGGTGCGATTGCTCGGTTAGTGCGGTTCATTTGAACATATGTGAACACTGCCATTCGAACCCCTGGTGCGCACCAAACGGACCCACTTTATATTAGGTGGCCTTAACTACTATGTACTAACATTTCAATTAATAATTTGATACAATGCACTTATTGTGTACATACATGTTTTTACATTGTACTTATATTTTAAAAAAATACCTGCATGTAATTACGTCTGTAATTAATTTCTGTAGTTACATTTGTAATTACACAGTTGACCCTTCCCTTACACCTAACCCTACCCTTAAACTTACCCATACCACCACACCTGTCCCTAACCCTACCCTTAAACTTACCCATACCACCACACCTGTCCCTAACCCTACCCTTAAACTTACCCATACCACCACACCTGTCCCTAACCCTACCCGTATCCCACCTCAATATCAGCAAAGGTGTTTTGCAATATAATTTGAACACAGTAAGTACATTGTAATTATTTTTTGATGTAAGTACATAGTACTTAAGGCCACCTAATATAAAGTGAGGCCCACCAAACAAGTGGACCGAAACCACTAAAAAGATGGGTCTCGGTCCGTTTCCAAACAAACTCTGGTGCGGTTCAATTGATATATGAACGCAACACGGACCAAAGACATGTAAACGAACCAAAAACAGGACGTGATGTCACAAGATGCCGCTACAAGTCAGCTGATTTGACGACGCGGAAAGATCGGTGTATCAAAAATGAGTAGAGGGCAAACGTGGAGCAACGAGGAGGTAAAGTGCCTCATCAATATATGCAGATCTCCGTTTTTGCACACAACGGAGGAAATCCTGCTGCTGTTTTGAATGTTTTGAACATTTTATGAGCTCTTCGTGAGTTCTCAGCTGGTAAAAATAAAACCATATGTACATGCATAAAATGATGGCGTTTAATCCAGCACACAGCATTGTTTTGAATGTTCGGTAAGCAGCTCCATCACGAAATATACGTCATAAAAGCCGACCAGTTTGTGACCGTATCTCTATGCCTTTGGTTCGGTAACTTGAGGTTCGCTGTTAAAAATGCCAGTGTGAACGCTAAGCGGACCAGGACTATATGTTTTGTTTTTGTTTTTTGGTCCGGACCGGACCGGACGAACCAAACTACAAGTGTGAACGCACCCTTAGACACACCCATTGGATTAGACACGCCTCTTTTCAAAACTCTACCAAACAAAGATGAGAGCGGCAGCATGTCATCTCAGAGTTGGCAAAAGTAAAAGCAAAAGCTTACTGACTACTGATTACGGAGATGAATAAGGTGCTAAGCCTCAATGATCCACTTAACTTGTCCTCAGCGTCCAGCTTCACATATGTGCTTTCAATGCACAAAGGCAGGAAGAAACTCAAAGATTCCTGATTGGTTTGCACTTGCACTTTAAACCCGTTCACAAAACACTTCACGGTACTTTAGACTATGATGGAAACACAGACAGTAGCATATCTGGGGGAAAAAAGAGTTCTTGGGAAGAAAGTTCCTGGGACAAATTGTTCCGGGTAATTTTGGTGGAAACGGGGTTTAAGAGAAATGTGGCAAACCGCCTCTTGTTAAGTGTGACAGACCTTCAACAAAAGACAAAAAAAAAAAAGGTCAATAGGTGTAACATGCTTTTTGAATACAATGCACACTTAAGAAAGATTCTAGAGTGCACTATATGTTAAAGCATCATATGACAAAGAGCTATTGAACAGTCAGTGTGAGCTCTTCCATTTATCCCCAGTTGTTGCACATTGCCACCACAATCAAAGCTTGCACATAGCTTTTAACAGGTTTATGACCATCTCATATTAAGCAATCAATACCGTCCAGCCTCGTCAGTCAGACTGACACATGTGATGAGCAGCGTCCCTCACAGGAGACTGTCAATACTCATCCAAGCACCATTAATCTGAGCCCATGCTGCGCTGGCCAGGATGTGTGTGAAAATGTCAATCCCACCCACTTTTACTGCCTTTAATCAATGGGGTTCAAAGTGGAAGGGCTGTGTAGGCAAATCTCATAGCAAATCACACACTGAGATAAAAGAGGAGCATCCCATACATCATGATATTGGGGGGGGGGGGGGGGGGGGGGTTAATGGTTGTTCACAAAGAGAACAGGGGATTTAAATAAGATTCTTATTTTCGTATTCTCCAATTTTCTTGTCTTAAATCCCCAAAGTCAAAACTAGGGGTGCACCGATCCGATATTAGGATCGGATATCGGCCGCGATAATGACAAAATAGGTGTTTTTTTTTCGTCGCAGCAGAACCTACGTCATTCGTCAGCTTCACGTGTGTCGCATGCTAGAAGCAACACGGAGCGAGCCAGAGAGTCGAGTGTGGAGGAGATATTTCACGCTTGCCACGCCAACTAGTTCGTCGGCTGTTTGCAATGTCTGCAAAGTAACTTAAATGTTTCGAGGGGAGGTGGTATTACTGCAAAGTCAGGGTCTTTCCTGCATTGAACATTTTTTGACAGCCGCCAAAGCCTAATTTGATGAGTTATTGTGATTTACGAGTGATGTAGAACAGATGCTGCGCTTGTGACTGAGTGACAGAGAGAACGATCAGAGCTCCTCCCCGCGCACACTCTCTGGGTCTTCAAAATAATCAGTGTTAGCTCTCTCATATTTCACATATTAATCCAAATCAAAAGGTCGGAAGACTGAAACCATGTTGCACGTGACACATTCGGACAATTTTGTCCTTGAATTATCGCTGGTTGTGAATTGCGCTCAAAAAATGTTGACTCTTCTCTGACCAGCTGACATAAAGCATACTTTCAATAAGCGGGAGACAAATCATATTCAGTTATGAAGTGTTTTCTGTGTGTTGACATCTTTTGCGATGTTCTAACAGACGGGATTCGCACACAACGCGTCTGCTAATGTCCGATTCGCGACCTAATGACTCCTTTGAACCAAATCATTTTAACGACTGGTTAGAACAAATGATCTGTCCAACACTGAACTCATGAATCAGTTTATTAATTTACTCAGAACGCATCTGAAATGAGAACACAAGTGTGCTTACCCAATTTAGCAAGAGTGGGTAGTAAGAATTATTTTTAATTATCTACAGTATTTCAGCTTATTTCTGTTGACAATGTGTAGTAAAATAAATAGGCCTAGCCTACAATCATTTAGACAGGAGTGAGGTGAAACCAGAACAAAGTTGTTATTAGCTAGCTGATCATTTGTATTAAATTGCATATGGCAGAAAATTAGACTATTTGTTAATTTGTAATGCTACTTTTTAATATTGATATGATTATATACCAAAACAATTATCTGTAGTGTAAAAAATGTTTGGTAACTGTCAGATTACTATTGTATGTTTGACCAATACACAGTTTTTTGTTTCCACTGCTACATTTTATTTATTTAAAGAAGTTTGATTACATTCTATTTTAGATTTAAATGCACAATTGTTTTTTATATAAAAAAGATTTCAACACTTTACATACATCTGTTATTTTGTCTTAGTTATGTTTAGTTAGTAAAGTCTGGTGCCTTTAGTCTCTTCAAGGAAGGTATAAGGTGGAAGATATACAGTTTATTATTAATTCAACAAAAGTATCGGATCGGTATCGGGTATCGACAGATACACAAAGCCCAGGCATCGGTATCGGGACTGAAAAAGTCGGATCGGTGCACCCCTAGTCAAAACATCTTAGAAAACAATGTCCAATTAACGGAAAATGTATTGAATATTGCCAAATACACTATATTGCCAAAAGTATTGGGAAACCCCTCCAAATCATTGAAATCAGATGTTCAATCACTTCCATGGCCACAGGTGTATAAATCAAGCACTAGGCATGCAGACGCTTCTACACACATTTGTGAAAGAATGGCTCGCTCTCAGGAGCTCAGAGAACTCAAGCGTGGTACAATTCCTCACTACTAAATATTCCACGCTCAGCTGTTAGTGGTGTTATAACAAAGTGGAAGCAATCGGGAACAACAGCAACTCAGCCACGAAGTGGTAGGCCACGTAAAATCACAGAGCGGGGTCAGCGCATGCTGAGGCGCACAGAAGTCGCCAACTTTCTGCAGAGTCAATAGAGACCTCCAAACTTCATGTGGCCTTCAGATGAGCTCAAGAACAGTGTGTAGAGCTTCATGGAAAGGGTTTCCATGGCCGAGCAGCTCATCCAAGCCTTACATCACCAAGAGCAATGCAAAGCGCGGGATGCAGTGGGGTAAAGCAAGCCGCCACTGGACTCTAGAGCAGTGGAGACGTGTTCTCTGGAGTGACCAATCACGCTTCTCTCTGGAAATCCCATGGACGAGTCTGGGTTTGGCGGTTGCCAGGAGAACGGGACTTGCCTGACTGCATTGTGCCAAGTGTAAAGTTTGGTGGAGGGGGATTATGGTGTGGGGTTGTTTTTCAGGGATTCCTTAGTTCCAGTGAAAGGAACTTCAGCATACCAAGACATTTTGGACAATTTCCTGCTCCCAACTTTGTGGGAACAGTTTGGGGACGGCCCCTTCCTGTTCCAACATGACTTCGCCCCAGTGCACAAAGTAAAGCAAAAATGTAAAGGCAAACTTTTGGCAATATAGTGTACATTTAGCTGCCTGGCTTAAAGCACTGGGGAGAGTCTGACCGAGTTTGTTGCGCTGGTGAATAATCTCTTAAATTCGTTCATTTCATAGTTCATATATCTAATTGAAGGAGGCACTCAAAGAATGTGTAATATGGCAAAACACAATGTTCAAGCTTTTGATCAAAATCCCTGGTTACACATTTCCAGAAGACTAATTGATGCGTATTAAAGAATTACACTCAAGAGTGCATGGTAATTAAGTTTGAGTGATTAGGTTAAGTGATGCATTTTTAACTATTTATCTGTGCAGGGCTGCATCTCACTGAAGGGCAGCCAAGTGAACGAGCTGACAGCCAACCCAGAAGAACCCGGCCGACACCTTTTTGAGATTGTGCCAGGTGAGCATCTCTTCAAATCATCACTGTCCTATACTGAAACCAGCATGTGACACTGTCTATATGGTTTCTGAGTGTCAGGAAATCAAACGGGCCTTCCAGAATATGCCGATTACAGAGGGGTCATTTGGGGGATTTTGCCCAGACCTGATTTACTGATGCTAAATGTCTGTTTGTTTTATTTATGACAAGTAAATAACACATCAGTGTGACACCCATCAGAGCTCTTGAAGACATGCAGTTGGGGGTCACAGTGGGTTTTTTTTTTTACAATATAGCAAAGAAAACTGAATAATTCATTACAGCTGTGCTGTAAACTACATGCCTATCGCTCAGCTAACGGCAGCCAACCTCCAGTGTTTACAAGATATAAATTATCTCTAAATCCTTAAGATGATGCCTGATGTGTATCCGCTTTCTCTCTCTTGCACATGCTAATCATATTAAAATGGGAAAAAATGAATTTCTAATATCTCTGAAAATGCCCAGGGCTGTTAAAGCCAGAGAGCAATATGGCAGAAAGAATAAGAAAAAAAAATAGAAATCTAACTGTGCAGATCCTGGTAAAAAAAATAATCTAACTCTTGTTGGTTAACATGTATTATGGTGTATTATTTTGGTGGGAATATTTAGGCACATAAACGAAATGAGATTGATGATGACGTGACGTGATATGATATGTTATATAATATATGATATGATTTTAATACATTAATTATGCATTGTAATGCAATAATTGTAACGGCTAGCGCTACAACTGTTTTATTAATTCCTACACCTTTAGAAACTATAATGCATTACAACACATGACAAACAACCAATCTCAGATATGACAAAGAACCTGCAAATATTATAATGCATTTTAATTATGGTTACAAATATTTATGAAAACGTATGCATTACAGCATACATTATGAGTATATTTATAATCCACACATCCACACAATAATAATGTTAGATAACTTTGATAGAAAGGGATGTAATGGATGACAATCAACCTATCAGTTGTTAAATTTAAGGACACGATTAGATAATACCAGTTTAGGTCGACCAATGACCAAGCAACGCTTCATTTTGTTCGGTCTGTGGTGTCAAAGGTCGCATTAGCAATTAAAGAAAAAACGCTTCAGCAGAACATGCTCAGGTCAAAGAATCATTTTGCTCCCAAATTTTTTACTGGTAGTCATTGTATGAAGAATATTTGGGTATAATATGTCACAGTTTACTTTATTTTGCTCTCCTCACTTACATAAATGAACTATAGTGTCCAGCACACACTAGTCAAACATCATATCTGGTGTCTGAATCATTTTTGGTTTGACTGTACATAAAGGCTGGTAACTTTATTTCGATGGTCCACTTTAGACATTCTACTAACTATACGTAACTCTGCAACTACATGTTAACTAACTCTCATTAGAGTATTAGTAGATCTTGTGCTTAATATCAGTGTTGCCAACTCTCGCGAGACAAATAAGCGACCACAGCTTCAAAAACAAGCCCAATATTTATTATCATCAAATATTATATATGATCAATTATTTTTTATTAATAAATTAAATTTTATTAATAAATGTTCTCGGGGGAGCATACTCCCGAACCCCCATAACTACCTAGGTGTGTGTGTGTGTGTGTGTGTGTGTGTGTGTGTGTGTGTGTGTGTGTGTGTGTGTGCAGCAAAGTATAGGCCAAATAATTAAAGCACCTTTGTTTCCTGACCAATTATACGTTAGTTATCCTACAAATGTAAATTTAGTGACTTCTTCAAAACATGATACAACCACATGTTAGCTTCTAGTTCTGTCACGTGTATTTGTGATTTAAACTTTGTGGGGAAGTTTTGATTATCCATGCCAAAATAACAGTGTGTGTTTGGACTGAAAAAGGTGGTACATGATCTTGGTTAGTAATTTGACAACATTGTAGTAAATATGATGGGAAAAAGGTCCACTTTTTGGCTACGGGTCTGTAAATAGTATTGAAAATTACTAATGTCACATACTATTTAGGATGGATAGTATGCACATTGGGACTGCAATATAGCCACATATTTATAATATAATAAATTATTATTAGTAGGCTTATACTTGTTTTTTTATTATAGCCTGTAATGATAAATACATTATAAAAATATTTTAAAAATTAAATTAGGTGCCTCTCTTCCCTGTTTCCTCTCCATCTCTGTACATCTCTGCTGGTGGCATTGTTTGTGAAAATGTATAGGTCTATTTAAGTCTACTAACTATCATTATGTGCATTTATAACGTCACATACCTGCACGTTGAACGAAATTGGAGGCGGGATGTATGAGGACGGGTTACTACAGCACTTGTATCATTGCTCTGATTGGCTAAGGAAGACAGTGTACTGACACAATGTATTGGACAAAACAGCGACCATAAATGTAAAGAAACTAAGTTGCTTGTCACGAAACCGCGACTTACCAAAAAAAGAAGCCCAAAGTCACGTGTTACACGCAGACTTGGCAACTATGCTTAATATCTGCCAACACTTTATTTTGATCATGACTCTTCTACAGACATTATACTGACTATAAGTAACTGCAAGTACAGGTCAGTTTATTCTACTACTAGCCTACTACTGTCTGCTAGTTGACATGTAGCTGCAGAGTTACTTATAGCTAGTATAATGTCTAAAGTGGACCATCGAATAAAGTGTAACCTAAAGGCTTTAAGTAAAGTGTTACTGCTTTTTCAATAATAATAATCTGATTATGAATCTTTGTATATTCAAGAATCAGGATGCATCAGCAACTCAATGTTTCACCCCTAAAGTGCACCATAAACATTTAGATAACTGAATTCTGTGTTAGCTCAAGTAATGCACCGAATAAAATAAATAAATCAGCCGAACACACAGCAGTTCCCCAGCCCCCAACACCACTTTCCCATGTCAGATCAGTCAACACACCATCTCCTCCCCAGAGAAGAGCCCTTAACCACAGTCTCCGCCTGACCAGCATGCTTCAGCTCCTTTGAGTCAAACAATCGTATTGGCGAAGTACCTTTTCCATGCAAAACAAACAATAGCATTGTGTTGTGACTCAGATCCGAAAACAATGGAGAAATGGAAAGACGTGATTTACAACTGCACAGACTGAATCAATGAAAACTGAGATTCAGAAACACCTTTAACATACTGTGAGGAAATACTGAAGATGTTCTGGGGCTTTTAAATATCTAGCAAATATCTAACAATGGCACCATTCATTGCATGGGCATAAATGACAAGTGCTACAAAAAAAAATGGGATCTAAACCAATGGGAAAAGCCTGGCATTATTCGGGAGATGTTCATGCTTCTGTGTTTGCGTGGCACTCAGAATACAAAAGCTTGGAGCATGATTGTGACCCGGTCCTGACAGCCGCTGGATCTTCTAACCCATGCCTCCACAAAGTTTAAGTTAGTTCTCTGCTAGTGAGGATTTCCCCAAGTATCAGGTCCTCTGAGATTGATGCATCTGGTGTGCTGTTTGTTTGCGCAAGTGCAGTGAGGTGTTTAGAAAGGACTAACAGAGCAGGCCGTCTCCTTCTGTCAGTCTACCGTGAGAAGTCAGTGGGAATGAGAGAAACAGAAGTGGTGGTGCTTGAGTTGAACTGGGACAACAAAAGTACTTTCTACTCACTGGACGTACCGTATGGACCAGCGTGCGCCAGATTTTTTTTTCTTATCCGCTCTGGGACGTGTTTGAGATGAGAGCGTTTTATTGAAGATTTGATGGTTTGAAGCCAATCCCTCTGCAGCATGAATTCGGTGTGGTTTGAGAACTGCATGTGCTGTGTTGGGGTTCATGGCCAATCTGTTGGAGGAAGAGACATGGCACAACATTAGTCTTCTATACAAGCTCAATCCCTCAAGTGCATCATGGGGCAGGGCTGCTGTAAGCCACGGAGGCACAAACCACCACTACCCCAAGGTAATGCCTTTATTCATGCACTTATATAGAAATCGAAGTGATGATTATTATCTACCATTTTCTTTAAAATACTGTTCACCACTGATGGAGTATGGGTCAATACTAGGGCTGCCCCCGACCAGTAATCGTTCATTTAAGCCATTAGTCAACTAATCACATTTATATTAAAGGGTACATAGCACACAGTTTCTGCCAATCTCATGTCAATCTTGAGTACCCCTAGGGTAGTATTGCATCCATCATATCTCAGAAGAGTCTTTAGTTTTATCAGATGTAGCTGTACCGACTCTTTCCAAAAACAGCCGAGCTCATGGAGGCGTGCAGTGGGCGGAGCTAAAGAGTCACGAGCACACACACACATATTCAAACTACATCATCACATTATCCTTGGATAACTTTCGATTCACTATACGTTTGTGTTGTTCACATTATATGCACTTACGCGCCGATTGCCAACAAAACACACACATTTAAAGCATTTTCACTCACCGCCTGAGGTTTCCACTCACGACCGGGATCTTTAATCGCTGGGACCGCTCCATCTCTCAGTTTCAAACGATCTGCATACTAGAAATGTCACCGAAATGCCAGGAACAAACACACACACCTGCTGAACTCCGTTGCTGCTCCGGAAAAACAAACTGCATCTAATTTTCCCTTAACACAGGATTCTTTGGGAATTTGATTTAAACAACTTTACAGTTCAAATAATAGAAGTTTGGAAAAAAATAAAAAGGTTTTGTAAAATGTCAAACCTCACATTTCAATCGCATATATATAATATGTATGTTACAAATAATTGGTCTGAACAAAAGTGGCGCACGGACTGAATGAAAATGCAGATTCACTCTCTGACAGTAGGTGGCGCTTATGGAAAAGCAAAAATATAGCGGTTACCCCTGTACACAAAAAAGAGCAGCGCTTATTAGAGTCCTGCATTTCTGCCCTGAGTTTTTTACGCCCCAAGGGCCGGGCTTCGGGCCAAATTTCACATCATACCTCAAACGCAGGGCCGAGCTTCGGGCCTTTTTTAGGCTTCTCCTTCGTTTTATATTTTAGACATTCGTTAATTAAAAGAAACAATGAGATGTGCTGCGCTGGTGGAAACAACATGACCATGATATCGCGACTGTCAAGACTGGCTCGAACAGTGTTTAGAGTGCGGCGCTATGCAACACGCATCGCCGCAAATGAGTAAAGCAAGCCAACATGCAAACTGCCGCAAGTGAAACTGAAAATAGGCTAATTCTTAGATGCTCAAAAACACAACCATCAGTGCTTAGGTCGCTCGTTCTCATATTGCGGTCTTTGATCTTGAAATGAGTTGATGAATAAATGCAGCTCATATCGGTTGCTTTCGTTGATGTGAACTCCGTTAAATGTGCATATAGCGCGGGAATTGAAGATCGTATATTTTTCATGTTTTTTTTATTTTAATTTGCTTAGATTGTGTAGCCCGTTTCGTTTGCAAGCAGTATCAGCCTGCCTCAACTTGTCAAAAATGCATTTTTACTGTGGTGGTGGTGGTGGTGATAGCTACGGCTAAACGTTTAAACTAACATTGTGATGCTTTAAGTGTTTTATATATATGGATTGTATTATAAGCAAGACAAGTCAAGTGTTGATTTGAGAGGCTAAATTGATCAAACATGTGGTTAATTAACTCGCTGTCAGCCACTTGGTCGTCACTTTAAAAAACAAAAACTTTAATTTAACAAACAAAAAAATGCTTCAAACATTTTTGAAAAGCTGTCGGACACGAGCCGGGCTATGGCCTCAGCGTCTCGGGCCAGGCTAGGGCCTAGATTTGAGGCCCGTGCAGGGCTCTAGCGCTTATGAACACGACTTTATAAAGGCATCATACAGAGATAAGATGAAAAGAAAACAATCAGGTCTTTCAGAGGTGGACAGTAACTAAGTACATTTACTTGAGTACTGTACTTAAGTACACTTTTTGAGTATCGGTACTTTGCTTGAGTAGCATTTTGTCTGGAAACTTATGACTTTACTTCACTACATTTAAAAGACAAATATCGTACTTTTTACTCCACTACATTTCTATCAAGGCCCTCAAAGTAGAAAGTCGTAGCAGCTTTGAAAGTCAGTGGATGATTTGTTTTCTTCTTTAAAACGTTTATTTTAGCAGACAGCCCATCAGTAATCACTCTTGTAGGGTCACATGAAGTTCAATGATTTCCAAGCATTTTTTGAACACCAATCAGTTGATGGCAAAATAGAAGGCGGCAGTTCCACGATGCAGTGCGCGCAACCATGGTCATACTCAGAAAGTATGTTTCAGTTTCCTGAAAAAATTCAATTCAGAAGAGCACACATGTGAATAAGTCTGAAAAAGGGCGAAGCCACGAAAGAGAGCTCAATTCAATCCGGATGCGCACACAGAAAGCCGCCTCTCAGACGCCAGACCACATCTACTAAAATCTTATTATAGTCAACTAAAACTAGACTAAAACTAAAACAATTCAGATGCCTAAAATGTTATAGTCAAAAGACAAAAATGTCCTGTCAAAATCAGTGTTGGGTGTAACTAGTTACTAAGTAATTAGTTACTGTAATTTAATTACTTTCCCCTTGAAAAGGTAAAGTAAGGGATTACTCTTATTATTTCTGCAATTCAATTACAGTTACTTCTGTTGTAATTTAACAAAATACTTTGTATATACCGTAGAAAAATGATATATAATACAATAGTGGAATTAACAGCAAAATTAAAAATCTAACTTTAAAATGCATGTTTTTATGTATCCTTCTAACATTTGTCAGTTAATAAGAAGAATTAATGTAGTTTTATATTTATTGAATTCATTAAAAGAGCCGTTTCATGTTTATCCTTGAATCACTTAACTAGTCGAGGTCGATATAGGATTTCGAAAGTAATTAAATACCTTTTGGAGAGAGTAATTTGTACAGTAATCTAATTACACTATTGAAGATGTAATTAGTAACTAGTAATTAATTACTTTTTTACCCAGTGTTAATTTTGACAGCAAATTTTGATTTAGTTTTAGTCATAGTCTTTTGACTAAAATGCCATTTAGTTTTAGTCATATTTTAGTCACCTGAATTGTTTTTAGTTTTAGTCTAGTTTTAGTTGACTAAATATCGTAAGATTTTAGTCGACTAAAACTACAGTAGATTTAGTCTCCTAAAATCTAATGAGTTTAGTTAAATTGTAATACATTAAGCATTTAAGCATTACATAACCGACTGTCACTTGAACTGACATTTTGACATCATTTTGTTTTTGACATTAAAAATACACGAAAGAGCTCAATTCACTTTTTTGTTTGTTTTTTAAAAACATCTATATAGTTTATCTATATAACTTTGTATTTCTGTTTTAGTTAGTAGGTCATATCAGGTTAAGCTAAAGCTTCAAATAAGTTTGTTTATTTTTTTTTTTTATTTCAGTTAACATTTATTTAATTTCAAGTAATGAAGTTTTTTAAATGGTTTTAGTGAACTATTATAACCCTGATACTTTATTGAATATGTGTCAAATACTGGTCTTTCCTCCTGAATATGAATAAAATGGGAATGAAATTAAATACAGTTTATTGTGTAACCAAAAACGAATATATAATGCGTGACTTTTAATGATAAACAAGCTCGAAATACACCCGGACTCTTATTTTGAAATGTCTACGCCTCTGTTGCAGTGGCAGCTGCTCATTCAAGTTCAGATGAGGGAGATAAAATATGCATTGTTATAACCGTCTAAAACACATTACTATATAAACATGGTAAAGTAAACATTGTCATTATTCATCAGCATTAGTTCATAAACAATTGCTTGGTATAAATGTGTGTTATTGATTGATTGTGAGCCGCTCTGGAGCGCTGGATTGGGGATGAGCCTGTAGAAGCGCAACAGCGCCGTGTTCTCCAGCGGTTAGATCAGTTCAGATCAAATGTGCGCATCTGTTACACAGGACATCAGTTCTGACTGGATCTCTTTCCAAATTGTCCCTCCCTAACATTTTCGTCTCGTTTTTATTTGTTGACGAAAATGACAGTTGATTTTCGTCATAGTTTTTGTCATCCAACACTAGTTTTTATTTAGTTATCGTCTCGTTTTCGTCAGTGAAAAAAGGTCGTTGACGAAAATTATGACGAAAATTATTCGTCAACGAAATTAACACTGTTTTTACCCAACACTGATCAAAAAGAACACTGGTATGAAATATGGTCAGTCAAATTATTTTTAATGGATTTGCCCGCCAAGTTGCCATAGCCTTGTGGATACAGTGCTAACGCAATAATGACGTTGGTTAGCATGCAAAAACGTAGTTGGGCTAATAATGTTAACTGAAGTCCTTTCAGAAATATGTTTTTACATAATCCTGTCAAATAAACACAATGTAGTAACCTTTATTTTCTGGTATGATTTCGACTTTGTAACTTCGACTTCGACTTCGACTTTGTAACTTTTAAACAAGTATTTAAATGAGTTCAAGATAGTCGTATGCTAGCATGTCAGATGGAGCATGACCCGCTTAAACCACCATGATGGCACAGCATGCATTCAAATACGCAACAATAATAAAATAACGTGTTTACTTTTGATACTTAAGTACTTTTAAAAGCAAGTACTTATGTGTTTTAACTTAACTAAAAATCTATCTTTACATCTTTCACTTGTAACAGAGTAATATTTTACCAGTAGTACTTTTACTCAATAGAGTACTTTTCAGATCATATAACCACCCGCCACCTCAAATCAAAACACGGATTTGCACGAATCACGTTAATAGCCTATTTCAGAACGCCGACGAGTGTGTATAGAAAAAGTTTGAATTGTGAAAAATAAGCCCTTACATTATCAGATACCAATAATTAAAAAAAGATGGTGATATATTCACCAAAGTGCAATGGGTGAGGATAGTCTCAGCTTAAATAAAGTCCCCAGAATTCACTTAATCAAAAAACTGTTGCATACTTTCGCCGCAAGCCCATTTTCTTTTCCCTCCCAGAATATCAGCAGACATTCTGACACTTCCTAAAGAGACATGAATGCTGAACAAAATGCCACACCATGGTGAGAAATGAGGGGTCCTCATTATGCCTCCAAGTCGGCTTCCACTCCGTGTGAGAGCGCTAGCCTCAGATGTCTCTCTGGGTCCGATTGTCTTATTTATCTTAATTGCATCAGTTCTTTGTTTTGTCAGTTCGGTCGAGTCTGCTGTGAACACTTATCGTCTCATTACTTATTCCTCCAGTCATTTTATCTGGCCGGCAGAATATTGGCTGTTCAGTGCTGCTTGTTTTGCCTTTATCATTGTTAAGCTTTAAACTGAAGTCATTATGAAGGTTGTTCTATTTTTTATCCTTTACTGTTGTAGACCCAATGGGAATTGGCTCTTTCTTTCTAGGTCTGCTCTAAGTTATTGTGATTTGTGAAGTGTTCAGCTGCTCATGCCAATGAAGGCCGGATAGAGTGAACTCCAGTGTGGACTACTGAACTATATCTTGGCATGACATTTACTAATAAAAGATACCTAACAAAATTAATTAACAACCATATAAAAAAACTTGCTAAAAGTTGACTGAAAATTGTAAGAAAAAAACAGAAATATAACCACAACAACCTATAAATATATGCCAAAAGTATTGGGACACCCCTCCAAATCATTGACTTCAGGTGTTCAATCCCTTCATGAAGTCATGAAGTGGTAGGCCACGTAAAATCACAGAGCGGGGTCAGCGCATGCTGAGGGTCACAGTGTGCAGAAGTCACCAACTTTCTGCAGAGTCAATAGCTACAGACCTCAAGTATGGAAGCTTGTGTCCGTCACGGAATATAACAATTTAAAAGATAACTGCGACTTATCTCGCAATTTTGCCCTTTTTTTCACAATTGTGAGATATAAAGTCAAAATTACGATATATAGTCTGAACTGTGAGTTATAAAGTCAGACTTGCGCGATATAAACTCGCAATTGCAAGAAAAAAAGACTGTCTTTATTACCCTCAGAATTGGACTTTATACACTGTAAAAAAAAAAAAACCTTGGTTTAACTTTAAAAATGAAATAACCTGGTGCCTTAAAATATTGAGTTCATTGAAATTAAAAAATTTTAGTTAATACAATGAAGGAAACTGGTTTAATAAATAGCAACACAGAAAAATATTATTGTATCTGAACCACATAAATTTAAAAAATGTTGTGATAAATCATGAAAATTTCACAATTTGGCATGTTTCACTGCATTATTACAATAAACACAATTACGCAATATGTTTACAAAAACTTTTAATAATATTTGACTAAAGGATGATGTCGATTCTCAAAAATGTTCATTGTATCAACTCAAACTTTTACTTTCAATGAAATCAAAAGTTTAAGACAACCAGACAACTTACTTTTTAATTTTTTTTTTACAGTGTACTTTACATTTTGCGATTATTTTTCTCACAATTCTGACTTTATAACACAATTCTGGCTTTATATCACACAATTCTGACTTTATAACACAATTCTGACTTTATATCTCACAATTCTGACTTTATATCTCACAATTCTGACTTTATATCTCACAATTCTGACTTTATATCTCACAATTCTGACTTTATAACACAATTCTGACTTAATATCTCACAATTCTGACTTTATATCTCACAATTCTGACTTTATAACACAATTCTGACTTAATATCTCACAATTCTGGCTTTATATCACACAATTCTGACTTTATATCACAATTCTGACTTTATAACACAATTCTGACTTTATATCTCACAATTCTGACTTTATATCTCACAATTCTGACTTTATAACACAATTCTGACTTTATATCTCACAATTCTGACTTTATAACACAATTCTGACTTAATATCTCACAATTCTGGCTTTATATCACACAATTCTGACTTTATATCACAATTCTGACTTTATATCACAATTCTGACTTAATATCTCACAATTCTGGCTTTATATCACACAAGTCTGACTTTATATCACAATTCTGACTTTATAACACAATTCTGACTTTATATCTCACAATTCTGACTTTATATCTCACAATTCTGACTTTATAACACAATTCTGACTTTATATCTCGCAATTCTGACTTTATAACACAATTCTGACTTAATATCTCACAATTCTGGCTTTATATCACACAATTCTGACTTTATATCACAATTCTGACTTTATAACACAATTCTGACTTTATAACACAATTCTGACTTTATATCACAATTCTGACTTTATATCACAATTCTGACTTAATATCTCACAATTCTGGCTTTATATCACACAATTCTGACTTAATATCTCACAATTCTGACTTTATATCACAATTCTGACTTTATATCACAATTCTGACTTAATATCTCACAATTCTGGCTTTATATCTCACAATTCTGACTTTATATCACAATTCTGACTTTATATCACAATTCTGACTTAATATCTCACAATTCTGGCTTTATATCTCACAATTCTGACTTTATATCACAATTCTGACTTTATATCACAATTCTGACTTAATATCTCACAATTCTGGCTTTATATCACACAATTCTGACTTTATATCACAATTCTGACTTTATATCACAATTCTGACTTAATATCTCACAATTCTGGCTTTATATCACACAATTCTGACTTTATATCACAATTCTGACTTTATAACACAATTCTGACTTTATATCTCACAATTCTGACTTTATATCTCACAATTCTGACTTTATAACACAATTCTGACTTTATATCTCGCAATTCTGACTTTATAACACAATTCTGACTTAATATCTCACAATTCTGGCTTTATATCACACAATTCTGACTTTATATCACAATTCTGACTTTATATCACAATTCTGACTTTATATCACAATTCTGACTTTATATCACACAATTCTGACTTTATATCTCACAATTCTGACTTTATATCTCACAATTCTGACTTTATATCTCACAATTCTGACTTTATATCACACAATTCTGACTTTATATCACAATTCTGACTTTATAACACAATTCTGACTTTATATCTCACAATTCTGGCTTTATATCACACAATTCTGACTTTATATCTCACAATTCTGACTTTATAACACAATTCTGACTTTATATCTCACAATTCTGACTTTATATCACAATTCTGACTTTATAACACAATTCTGACTTTATATCTCACAATTCTGACTTTATAACACAATTCTGACTTTATATCTCACAATTCTGACTTTATATCAC
Source organism: Romanogobio albipinnatus (assembly GCA_023566225.1). Taxonomy (NCBI): domain Eukaryota; kingdom Metazoa; phylum Chordata; class Actinopteri; order Cypriniformes; family Gobionidae; genus Romanogobio; species Romanogobio albipinnatus. Next base: position 45,968,472 of record CM042257.1, on the reverse strand, counting down.
ACAATTCTGAATTTATATCACAATTCTTTATAACACAATTCTGACTTTATATCTGACAATTCTGACTTTATATCTCACAATTCTGACTTTATATCTCACAATTCTGACTTTATATCACACAATTCTGACTTTATATCTCACAATTCTGACTTTATATCTGACAATTCTGACTTTATATCTCACAATTCTGACTTTATATCACAATTCTGACTTTATAACACAATTCTGACTTTATAACACAATTCTGACTTTATATCTCACAATTCTGACTTTATATCTCACAATTCTGACTTTATATCTCACAATTCTGACTTTATATCACACAATTCTGACTTTATATCTCACAATTCTGACTTTATATCTCACAATTCTGACTTTATATCTGACAATTCTGACTTTATATCTCACAATTCTGACTTTATATCACAATTCTGACTTTATAACACAATTCTGACTTTATAACACAATTCTGACTTTATATCTCACAATTCTGACTTTATATCTCACAATTCTGACTTTATATCTCACAATTCTGACTTTATATCTCACAATTCTGACTTTATATCTCACAATTCTGACTTTATATCTCACAATTCTGACTTTATATCTCACAATTCTGACTTTATATCTCACAATTCTGACTTTATATCACACAATTCTGACTTTATATCTCACAATTCTGACTTTATATCTCACAATTCTGACTTTATATCACACAATTCTGACTTTATATCTCACAATTCTGACTTTATAACACAATTCTGACTTTATATCTCACAATTCTGACTTTATATCACACAATTCTGACTTTATATCTCACAATTCTGACTTTATAACTCGCAATTCTGACTTTATATCTCACAATTCTGACTTTATATCTCACAATTCTGACTTTATATCACACAATTCTGACTTTATAACTCACAATTCTGACTTTATATCACGCAATTCTGACAAAAAATAAACTTGCAAGAAAAAAAATTTGTGAGAGAAAAATTCAGAGTGACCTTTTCTTGTATTATTCTGTGCCGGAAACAAGCTTCCGTAATTAAGACATAGGGAGATATGCATCTTTGAGTAATAAACTGTTATGTAGTGGTGAAAAACAGGTAATAACATCATCTCACAGATTGCCTCTCTTTATTTCTGTCTCAGCTGGAGAGAAAGACAAGGCTGCGATGAGCCATGAGTCTTTTCTGCTCATGGCCAACTCCCAGAGTGACATGGACGATTGGGTGAAGGCCATCAGACGGGTCATATGGGCTCCATTTGGAGGAGGTAAATACCAGGTGGACCACAAGCACAGCTACCAATACAAGCCACACACACTAAATAACATACTGTATAGCTGGTTAGAAAACCCCTTGTGACTAACTTCCTTATCTCTGACATTGGATATTTCTTGTAAGTTCACATGATAGGCTATGAGTGTTAGACATGGTCTAAGCTCACAAAAATATCACTGAGCAGAGGATGCCTCACTATCCAGAGATTAAATTACAAAGGCCCTGTTATTAATAGAAAGTTCAAACAAGTAATGTAAGCAAGTCCAAGATATCTGCTCTCAGTTAGAGACAATATGGCAACGAGTCTCTACTTCCATTAGCAGCTTGAACAGTAAAAAGCTGAACAGCATGGCAATGTTATATTTTGACGTACAGTAACCAAACTGACGCCCAAATTAACTGGATTTTTAAAGACCGTGCTTTTATATTTAGTTTGGACCGATATGATTAAACTTAAGACAAGCTTGTGGACTATATACACCTCAAAACATTCTTTCTGTTTGGTCTTCTTGTCGTTAGTACGGTTGAAACGCATCAATAGTTTGCGCGCCTTTCTACCACAAACAAGAACCCGGATACGCTGACAGGACATCGATGGAAAGAGAATATATACGTGAAAAACGAGAGTTTCTTTCTACTTCGCGTTCTTTGAAATACTTCGATGCCCACTGTAATTGTGAATCTTCCCGCTGCTGTACTGTTTGGAGTAAAGCTGTCAGTCCGAAAACTGCAGGTGTGGTAAGACGAGTGAAACGGCATGAACAAAGTCATGTGATCAGTTACCACAAACTGATTTTTACTGCATGTTGAAAAGTACTATGTTTTGGTAGTATAATTAAATATACAATCAAATATATACTATTTGTAATGAATTTCAAGAAAATTAGGGGGAAAAAATGTTGTAAGGGTGTAAAAATTAGTGTGATGAACGATTAATCGCGATTAAAGTTTGTGTTTACATAATATATGTGTGTGTGTGTGTGTGTACAATTATTATGTATATATATATATATATATATATATATATATATATATATATATATATATATATATATATATATATATAAATAAAAATACACACATGCATATATTTAAGGGGGAAAAAAATTATATATATATATATAAATATATAGGCTACATGTGTGTGTGCATTTAAATATATATAATAAATATAATAATTATACACAGTACACACATATTATGTAGACAAACTTTTATTTTGGATGCGATTAATCATGACTAATCAAGCTTAGCTATCGTCACACTTCACATATATCAGTGCATTAGCTCCTTTATTTGCCAATATCTGGGTTTGCTATTGAAAAATCCATCTTGGCCGACGGCTAATGTGGCTACCAGGTGTTCTCTCCGTTATCCAATGGGGATTCTACAGTAGGTATTACATGATTACCTTACACTCTTAAAAATAAATGTCAATTAAGTCACCTTTATTTATATAGCTAGCGCTTTATACAATGCAGATAGTTTCAAAGCAGCTTTACAGTGATGAAATTATGCATTTCAGCTATTGTTCAGCAGAAGTCAGTTCATTGTTGATTCAGTTCTGTTGTAAAAATCATCAATTATTAAATTAGTTCATTTCATCTAAATTTTATCGAGCAGCTCAGTTCAGTTTTCATACAACAGCTCCAGTACAGTCATATCAATAATATTGTTGAAGTTTTAGTGTAGTGATACCGCAGAATAGTTATTTGGGGTTCCCCAAAAGTTCTTAGATGAACCATTTTTCTTAAAGGCACAGTATGTAAGATTTTTAGGTTTAAAATATCCAAAAACCACTAGAACAATGTTATATATTTTGTTGACTTGTGTACTTGCATTCTCCCAAATGTTTCCAAGAATGTTTAAATCCAGAGACACAAGCAATTTAATACAAAAGCGTGGACCGTGTCCCTGCGTTGCCTAACAATGACATCATACCCGCGTTACCTTCGATTTGAAAACATCAAAGCCGCTTTAATATACGCTCACCTAAAGGATTATTAGGAACACCATACTAATACTGTGTTTGACCCCCTTTCACCTTCAGAACTGCCTTAATTCTACGTGGCATTGATTCAACAAGGAGCTGAAAGCATTCTTTAGAAATGTTGGCCCATATTGATAGGATAGCATCTTGCAGTTGATGGAGATTTGTGGGATGCACATCCAGGGCACGAAGCTCCCGTTCCACCACATCCCAAAGATGCTCTATTGGGTTGAGATCTGGTGACTGTGGGGGCCATTTTAGTACAGTGAACTCATTGTCATGTTCAAGAAACCAATTTGAAATGATTGGAGCTTTGTGACATGGTGCATTATCCTGCTGGAAGTAGCCATCAGAGGATGGTGGTGGTCATAAAGGGATGGACATGGTCAGAAACAATGCTCAGGTTGGCCATGGCATTTAAACGATGCCCAATTGGCACTAAGAGGTCTAAAGTGTGCCAAGAAAACATCCCCCGCACCATTACACCACCACCACCAGCCTGCACAGTGGTAACAAGGCATGATGGATCCATGTTCTCATTCTGTTTACGCCAAATTCTGACTCTACCATCTGAACGTCTCAACAGAAATCGAGACTCATCAGACCAGGCAACATTTTTCCAGTCTTCAAATGTCCAATTTTGGTGAGCTTGTGCAAATTGTAGCCTCTTTTTCCTATTTGTAGGGGAGATGAGTGGTACCCGGTGGGGTCTTCTGCTGTTGTAGCCCATCCGCCTCAAGGTTGTGCGTGTTGTGGCTTCACAAATGCTTTGCTGCATACCTCAGTTGTAACGAGTGGTTATTTCAGTCAAAGTTGCTCTTCTATCAGCTTGAATCAGTCGGCCCATTCTCCTCTGACCTCTAGCATCAACAAGGCATTTTCGCCCACAGGACTGCCGCATACTGGATGTTTTTCCCTTTTCACACCATTCTTTGTAAACCCTAGAAATGGTTGTGCGTGAAAATCCCAGTAACTGAGCAGATTGTGAAATACTCAGACCGGCCCGTCTGGCACCAACAACCATGCCACGCTCAAAATTGCTTAAATCCCCTTTCTTTCCCATTCTGACATTCAGTTTGGAGTTCAGGAGATTGTCTTGACCAGGACCACACCCCTAAATGCATTGAAGCAACTGCCATGTGATTGGTTGATTAGATAATTGCATTAATGAGAAATTGAACAGGTGTTCCTAATAATCCTTTAGGTGAGTGTATGATGTGTTTTATTAGACAAGTGGGCAACTGTTTGGATCATTCATGGGCAGAAACTAATCATTGTTGTATAGCTCAACACAGTTGGTGTTGTTGATTTACCGCAAGTACCATGTTTTACCATGCCTAATATGATCTCGCTCACTGCAGTGTGAACAAGTATCTCATAGTCGCGCAGAGCGAAGGCACAGAGTAGCTTCATAACATCACTTTAACATACTCAGATGTGTGTAATATGATAAAACAGCGCTGCGTTACCCCACATACACGTTAGCCTATAATATAGTGTTATCACAATACTGGAATTTCTAACTTCGATACTATACACAAAAAAGTATCGATATTCGATACCATTTTCAATAGAGACTACCATTTTACCACTCCTTCAATAGAGGAGAGCGTGGCTGGTATGGATACTGTAGAAAATGAGTATCGTATCGTTTCAGATATTTCAGTATTGATACATATCGAAATATCGATATTTTTGACAACAATAATATAATAAAAGCTCAGCTGCTCTCGAGCCGTGTGTCGCACTCGTCTCTCATTAGCAATTGCTCCAGCGGCCTCGGTCCACTCCAACGGCTTTCAGCCCCGCCCTGCCTCATACTACAGTAATGTTAATAAAGCTTTAATACATTAGCTCATCCATGAATATGATTCTGCCAGAGTCCCATTGGCTGTAGAGGTGAAGACGACAACTCCCATGATTCCGCGAAATCAAGGCGTTTGTTTTGCCTGTTTTGTATAAGTGACCTCTAGTGGCGAAAAATTACATATTGCCTTAAAAACTTTTTCCCACTATGAAGAATATTTTGTGCATTGGAAAAGGATTGTGCAATTGTGCAACCTTTCAGTGAACTGTTCTTAAAAGAACATTTTAGTGGGAAGAACATTTTACTAATCTAAAGAGCATGGAAAGGTTCCGTGGATGTTAAAGGTTCTTCATGAAGCCATTGATGCCAACAAAGAACCTTTTTTAAGAGTGTAGAGCAAATACCATGGTACGTTTTTGTTAGGAGTGTTATTCGTTTTGACTGCTGATGTACAAGAAAAGAACTGATTCATCTCTACAGGCATATTTGGGCAGCGTTTGGAGGACACCGTACAGTATGAAAGGAAGTTTGGTCCCCGTCTCGCCCCTCTCTTGGTTGAGCAGTGTGTGGATTTCATTAGGGAACAGGGGCTTGATGAAGAAGGCCTGTTCCGGATGCCAGGACAAGCCAACCTCGTCAAGGACCTTCAGGAGGCCTTTGACTGTGGAGATAAACCTCAGTTTGACAGGTACCACCAACTACTCCAAGACATAGAACCAATAAACTCTCTCCAACTGTTGGTACTAACCCTATAATTGCCCTTTGTAGTAACACAGATGTCCACACTGTGGCTTCCCTGCTGAAGCTGTATCTCAGGGAGCTGCCCGAGCCAGTCGTCCCCTTCTGCAAGTATGAGGATTTCCTCACTTGTGCTCAGCTCCTGGCCAAAGATGAGGAGGAGGTTAGTGACTGCATAATATCCGAACATATATATGACATGTAGTAGGGATGCACGATACAGTGCCCTCCACTATTATTGGCACCCTTGTTAAATATGAGCAAAGGCAGCTGTGAAAATAAATCTGCATTGTTTATCCTTTTGATCTTTCATTGACAAAATTCTAACCTTTCATTGAAGTAAAACAATTGAAAGTGGCAGGAAAAGCCACGTTTCCCCCGCGGGAACTTTCCCCAGGAACTAGGGACTTTAGGGTGGTACTCGGTGTGTTTCAACCGCAGGAACCGGGGTCTAAATAAAGTTCTGGGTAAGAATGTCCCCCTCAAAACGGCCCTGCTCGTGAGGTAGTGCTTTTTCAAAGTTCAGGAACTTTCAGGGGTGGGACTTGTGCACTGAACATGCTGATTGGTTGAGCTCACGCAGCATTTTATTTCAACCTAAAAGTCAGTTGCGGTGCGTGCAGTAAGAGTCGTTTGCTATTCGAATCAACAATGGAGTTTAAAAAATTCGACAGATGGACCGACGACGAGGTTTGGGCTTTATTAAAGGCCTCCATTGGCACAATGCACTGTACACTCTCAAGACCTATAAAAGGTACTAAAGACTTCGTTACAAAGTCCATCTCACTACAGTGGTTCTACAATAACTTTATGAAGCGACGAGAAAACCTAAATAACGACTTATATAGTGATGACCGATTTCAAACACTGCATCATGAAGCTTGAAGCGTTATGAATCAGTGAGTCGATTCAGCGGTTTGGATCGCCAAAGTCACGTGATTTCAGCAGTTTGGCGGTTTGACACGCGATACGAAATGTGATTCGACTCACTGATTCATAATGCTTCGAAGCTTCACGATGCTGTATTTTGAAATCGGTCATCACTATATAAGTCGTTATTTGGGGGTTTTTTGTGCACAAAAACTATTCTCGTCGCTTCATAAAGTTATTGTAGAGCCACTGTAGTGAGATGGACTTTGTAAAGACGTCTTTTGTGCCTTTTATGGGTCTTGAGAGTGTAAAGTGCATTGTGCCAATGGAGGCCTTTCTGAGCCATCGGATTTCAACTAAAATATCTTCATTTGTGTTCCAAAGATGAACGGAGGTCTGACGGGTTTCGAACGACATGAGGGTAAGTCATTAATGACAGACTTTTCATTTTTGGGTGAACTAACCCTTTAAGTTTATTTGCGGAGGATGAAATCCAGTGGGCTCTGGAAAGTCACGCGCAGTCCTACATCACCGGACTAATCTTCACGTTACTTTAGACCGCGATGTAAACGCAGACAGCAGCAGGTCTGGGGGAACAAAAGAGTTCCTGGGACAAATTGTTCTGGTTAATTTCGGTGAAAACAGGACTTATGATATAAATGTTTTTCTCTAGTTCACGTTGGCCACAATTATTGGCACCCAATTATTGCAAGATCCTTTTTTCCAAGATAACAGCTCTGAGTTTTCTTCTATAATGCTGATGAGTTCGGAGATCAGAGATCATTCCTTCATACAGGAGATGGTGGTCCAGTGGGTTAAACCACTGAACTGATATGCAGAAGGTTGCTGGTTCGATCCCAGCAGTCACCACCAGTGTGTCCTTGAGCTTTACTCCACATTGCTCCAGGGGGATTGTCCCTGTAATAAGAGCACTGTAAGTCGCTTTGGATAAAAGTGTCTGCCAAATACGTAAATGTAAGATCATACAGAATCTCTTCAGATTCCCAACTCTTCTTTTCTCTTGGAAGACTCATTTTCTACAGGGTTCAGGTCAGGGGACTGGGACGGCCATGGCAGCAGCTTCATTTTGTGCTCTTTTGGATCATTGTCCTGATGGATCCAACCATGGCTCATTATAAGATTTCTAGCAGAGGCTGTCAAGTTTTGACTTTTTATCTGCTGGCATTTGCTAGAATTTATGATACCATGTATTTGAACAAGATGTCCAGGACCTCCATCAGAAAAATAGGCCACAACATTAAAGATCCAGCGGTATATTTAACTGTGGGCATGGGGTGATTTTCCCCAAAAATCTCTTTTTTAGATTCATCTGACCACAGACCAGGGACCTATACCATGAAGCCGGTTTAGCTGGCGAGCTAGATATGTTTAAGCTTAGTTTGTGCTAATCCTGCGTTTTAGGTACCATTAAAGTGGTTTGGCTTTTAGCAGCGTTCATCTCCATAATAACTTGCGCTCCACGGCAGGTTATGTTCTGGATAAGACATCCCAAACTGAAATTGGACCAATCAGCTGTGAGCAAAGTGACACCCCTCTGACGCAATAAAGTAACTCCCCCTGTTTCTACTCCAAATTAAAGAACACTACATAGCAAATGTTTTTTAAAGACTAAAGCGTCTGGCTTTGAACAATGCTTATTTATAATAATAATAATTTTGAATGATTTAGATATAATTTATGTAATTATTATACCCTTAATCAATTACACATGTATCATTTTAGTTAATCAATCATTAATAGGCACTTTGTTCAAATTAATATAAATAGCCTATATTAAGGTCATACAAATAAGCTTAAATCAATAAATAAAGCTATAAAAATGACTACATGTGAGCTTAAATGTTCAATTCTCTCTATATATCAACTAAACTAACTTCATAGCTTTTACTTGTATTGACGTAGTGAATATTTTCTTTCAATACAGCTCTTTCTTCTTGCTGTGTAAATTTGTTTAAATTCTTAATATTTTTCAATCGTATAATATTCTGCAGAAGACAGAAGTGAATCTCAGTTGATCCACAGCGTGTGATTGGCTGTTCACTACTGATGTCACGAGCTAAACCCCTAAATCAGGATCAAAGCCTGAGTTGACAGAGAAAGCTGATGATCAGCATCATGGGACCAACAAAGCCTGAATAGATTGGTTTGGTTTTGTCAACTCGAAACTAATCCTGAAACCCTGAGTTTGTTAAACTACCATCATGGTACAGGCCCCTGGTCCCATCTGAAGCTCCAGTCATGTCTGACAGCTCAATATGCTGGAGTTTGTTTCTGGATGATTAAGGAGGATTTTTCTTCAAACCCTCCCAAACAACATGTGGGGCTGTTTGATCATTTTTTTAGAATTTCTGACCCCAAGACTCAACTAATCTCTGCAATTCTCTATCTGTGATCCTTGTAGAGTCTTTGTCGACTCCTCTCGTGCATTAGGACGATACACTTACACACATGTCCTCTTCCAGGCAGATTCATAACATCTTTAGTTGACTGGAACTTCTTAATTATTGCCCTGATGGTGGAAATGGGGATTTTCAATGCTTTCGCTGTTTTCTTACAGCCACTTTCTATTTTGTGAAGCTCAACGATCTTTTGCTGCACATCAGAACTATATTCTGTGGTTTTACTCATTGTGATGGACGGGAATTTGGCTTTTATGTTTCCTCATATTCATACCCCTGTGGAACAGGAACTCATAGCTGGACAGTTTCATGCTCATAGTCACACTGGTGTGCTAAAAATAAACGTAAATATAAATGAGAATATACTTTTTACTCATAATAAATTCTAGAGGTGCCAATAATTGTGGCCAACATGCACTGGAGAAAAACATTTATTTCATAATGTGAGTTTCCCCCACTTTCAATTGTTTTACTTCAATGAAAAGTTAGAATTTTGTGATATTTTTTTAATGAAAAATTAAAAGAATAAACAATGCAGATTTATTTTCACAGCCGCCTTTGCTCATGTTTACCAAGAGTGCCAATATTAATGGAGGGAACTGTATATCCGCCAACATATCGGTATCAGCCAATATATATTCATATTTAATGTTATCTGTAAATTTGGCCGATATATTAAAGTTATAGCATATATTGGCTATCGGCTTTCAAATATAAAGAAATATCAGTATCGGCCAAAATTTTCATATCGGTGCATCCCTAAAATGTAGAGAAGTGAAAATAAAGGAACAATATTTAGACGTATCTGAAAACACTTACATGATCCAAATGTGTCTTTTCCCACAAATGGTGAGTGTAAAGAGGTGTTTAACCTGGGATATGTTTGAACATGTGTTATTTTCATAAACTAGATGTCTATGAATAATGTATAAAATCATTTTTAATAAAATATTGAGGGTTGCAAACATCAAACTTGAATAGTTAACATTCAGTTAGATAATCAAATGCTTGTTTGTAGTGAAACACTTACTGATAATATTTCCATAAATGAAAAATAAGAAACGAATACTTTGATATTTATAATCTAACACATCTGTTGAATATGAGCGCAGCTGCTATGTTGGAAGAAGCTTAATGAATTACCATATGAATGAATAAAGCTGCCCTGACCTGTTGCTTATAGAATTTGTTTTGTATTGAGCCGTTTGCTGGTATTGGTGCCACATATTTCTGCAGTTATGGTGTCAAAAAGTATGTTTGTGTGCTCATAAAACAGAAAGCTGTTACAGTCAGTATGCGGTTTGCTAGCCAATATTCCTCCCACATATTTCACAGCTGACATGATGCGATGCACAGATTCAGAAGATGTGTGACGCTCAAGTCTAAATGTAATTATACACATAATCAGAGTTGATTAGCATCGTTGTTAAATGTGGAAATAAAATCATATATTCACTTGATTTCAAACCTTAAGATGCTGCGGCCGCTTCAGTGATTTCATGTGTTTCCACAGGGAATACAAGAATTAGGGAAGCTAGTGACGACGCTTCCAGCTGCCAATTACAACCTTCTGAAATATATATGCAAGTAAGTCCAACATAATCATTTCAGACACATTCTTGTCAGTCGTTTTCATGGTTCAGTGCTCAAAGTGAACTCCATTTTTATAGATTTCTGGATGAGGTGCAGTCTCACTCAAGTGAAAACAAAATGGGTGTGCAGAACTTGGCCACCGTGTTTGGACCAAATATCCTTCGTCCTAAAATGGAGGATCCAGTAACTATTATGGAAGGTAAGCTCTTATCGAATTTCAAACCAATTCGTTTGTAAAACAAGACTGGACGGCTGCACGAGCTGTGCCTAAAGCGTAGCTTATATTTATGGCATAAACGCAAATATAATATGCGCTACAAAATATTTGAGCATGTACTATAAACCATACACATGTGTGACCCTGGACCACAAAACCAGTCCTAAGGGTCAATTTTTTTTTATTATTGAGATGTATACAACATATGAAAGCTGAATAAATAAGCTTTCCATTGATGTATGGTTTATTAAAGGACAATATTTGATTGAGATGCAAAATATTTGAAAATTATATTGAGAAAATCGCCTTTATAGTTGTCCAAATGACGTTGTCATACTCAATTCTAGTCAGAATTTGAGTCTGCTCTGCTCCGTTGGGCTGTGATTATGGGGCGTTTCAACCGAACCAGGAAAGACCTCAATTGGATAGACCTACAACCAATCAGAGCAACGGAGCGACGCATAACGTTAGTTGTCAAATGTCAACAGAACTCAACTGCACTGTGTTGCCAAGTCCGCGGGTTGAAGCGACCCCAATTATGTGATATACAGACCCAGGAATGCGAAATTTAGCAGGCAGTCCAGCCAAAATAACACATATTTTACCCCCCAAATGCCATTTTTCCTGGAGAACCCCCCCCCCCCCACCCGGAAAGCTATTGGGCTTGTTTTTAGCTAGTTTTGAGTAGCAATTGGGCGAGTTTTGCTGTAAAAACTTGGCAACCCTGTCTGCACGCACGCTAGAATAAGTCACGTTAGAAGAAGAAGATGAGTGTAAACGATCTTTGCCGGTGTTGTAAAACAATTATTTAAGGATACACAGAGTACTTACCAACACCATCATTATTTCTGAGAGAAATAGTAAAGGTGAACGCATATACGAACAAGTTCTCCGTTTAGGATTAGAACAAATTCAACCCAAGCGCCTTTGATGACGTGGATGATTTCATCACTGTTTATCATCTGTCCATCATCGTCTAAAGCCCGCCCTGACAATTTCATAGGTCCGAACAGTTTCTGTTCGGGCATAATTACTTCTCTATGGATCAAGTCCAGACCGAACTGCCCGTGCAAAATTTTGTGTGGGCGGGGCTAAGTTCGTCTGGCATCCAGGCTATTACAAAATATCTTCATGGAACATGATCTTTACTAAATATCCTAATGATTTTTGGCATAAAAGAAAAATTGATCATTTTGACCCATACAATGTAATGTCGCACAAATATACCCGTGAAAATTATGACGTTTGTCGTCCAATGTCATTACGCCTCTGCAATCATGGTACGGCTCAAAGCTCCTTGATTATTACGCAGGAATGAGAGAATAGTTCCTAGCCATATCGGCCTAGAAAATCGCAACTTTTCATTTTCCGTCGGTCTTAGTACACGATGTAACTACAGAAGAGTCAAGTTTTAAATGGGAAAAATATGGAAAGTCTTTGGTCATTTTTGAGTGAGATGCTAACGGTCTAATCAGATTCAATGATCTATGCTAAGCTATGCTAAAAGTGCTACCGCCAGACCCGGAGATCAGCTGAATGGATGCGAAAAACCGTAAAACTCAACTGTTTAGCTCTAGGGGAGTCGGAAAATGAGCCTATTTTCAAAAAATAGTGGAGTGTTCCTTTAAGGCAGCAGCTTTGTTTTTTTTTGTAAATGTAATTTTACAATAAAATACTGTTCAATTTACAGTTTTGGAAGTGAAAAAGAACGTCATTGTATAATTTATATTGAAAAAACCATTCCCAGAAATCCCTGCGTGACACTTCACATTTAAAGTCTTAGTTTTTTCTTGTCATGCATGTACATTAGGGTTTTATGTTACATCTAATGTTGTTAAATGAATGATTATTGCATTACTTTAGTGTCATGTGTGTTATCATAGTGTTTGCGGGAATGACACTGTGCACCTTTTATATATTAGTATCGATCTTCTTAGGAAGTATATCAGGCTACTCGGATACAGCATTACCTTTGCATGTGTGTTTTACAGGCACCTCCCTTGTTCAGCATCTCATGACGTTACTGATTAGCAAGCATGATCGCCTGTACATTGAAAAAGACTCTGAAACATCACAGAACCAGATGGAGGTGAAGGACCAAAGCCAGCAGCATCAGCAGTCCAACCTGGTGGACTGGATCTCTGAGGAGGATCTCCATACCTGCCCACCCACAGCCAAGAATGACCCTACCAGTAGCAGTGCCTCATCTGTGGATGCCGTTTGCACCTCCAAGTCGGTGCCTCAGGGAAAGGGAGAGACGGCCGTCAGCCCTAGCAAGCAGGTTAAGACACTTCCAGGGTGGAAGTACACCTTCAAAGGCTCCTCTCCCCGGCCACAGTCCGCCAAAGTTGCCGGCTCCGCGGTGGACGTGACCACGGCCTCCAGCGGGAACTGGCTCATGAACGGGCTGTCCTCGCTGCGGGGACACCGCCGCACCTCCTCCGGGGAACGCTCCAGAGACTCGGGCTCCTCTCAGAGACTGTCCACCTATGACAATGTCACATCCTCTTCAAGCCTGGGCAGCGTGCTGAGCATAGACAGCACGCCTTGGTCCTCCTCATCATGTGAGATATCGGCCCCAGACTCCGGAGGCGACCCGATAGGGGCCGAAGACGGGCAGAGCGCTCAGGAGGAACGGCCCGAGGAGGAAGCGAAGCCCAACGAGCAAGATGACATCGGCTGCACTGTGGAGAACCGCGCAAGCGTTGTGTTTTGCTGTGACAATGGGAACGTGACCCCAGTCATTCGAGTCGTGGATGAAGACGCAGACGAAAACCCCTCATCTCTGACCAGCGTCGTGACCGAGCTGAAGGAAGAGCTGAGGAAGCAGAAACACACTTATGAATCCAGAATTCAAAAGTAAGGCTGCTGTTTCTGGACGGCTTGAATGGTTTAAAAATACACATCTTTTCGGATGGGACTAGATTAGGGAACAGAGAAGGTTCTCAAACATCCCTCATGAAAATTAACCAAGGTTTTACTACAAACTAAAGGAACATGGTTACTGCAGTTCAGCCATGATAACCACAAGTTAACCATGGTTTTTACTACCATTTGTATAACCACAGTTTTACAACAAATAACATGGGTAAACAATTCGCCAATAAATTTGACTTTCACTATAATAAAACCAAGGTTAAATTTCACATGGGATAAGGATTTGTATTTATAAGTCATGCGCCATGAAATAATATGATCCTTTTGCAAGGGTCCAAGGGATTATATTTGTTTCCACAAAACTTTAGAAAATAATTATATTACAACCCTATGCAATGCGGGTAAATCTTCACTCTGGGCAACTAAATAATGTCTATCATTAGCCATTGGTTAATAAATTCTTAGATTTTACTCGATATGCTGGTTTATACCAGATATGCTGGTTTCTCCGGTAGTGGGCGAAGCTAATGCGCAAACGCAATATCATTTGCTGGTGCTCATCTATTACCTTCACTGTTTTGATTTCCGCAAATCAGTTTGAGCGAATGCAGACAACGTGATTAATATTCATGAACTAGAAGCTCATCAATCCTTGGTTCGCTGTATATTAGTAGTAGAATTAGTATTAGTAGGTGGTTGATAGTAGATTATTAGTAGTAGTTGTAGTATTATCTTTTAATAATAATGACTATTATCTACTACTATTATCAATTTTTTTACAGAAACACTGAATGACAACACCAGTCCTAAGTTCAGTTAAAATGACAAATATGCATTCATACATGGTCACCAAGTTTTAGTTCTAATTTCTAAAGTTCTCTCATTAAATAGTGCTTGATTATCATAATTTCATAATATAATGCTTGACTGACTGATGTTAAGAGTGTACATTCAGATATTTAAAAAGCTGTGCCATTTAAAAATGAGAAGCTGATTTGGTGGAATCATATACACCGATCAGGCATAACATTATGACAGGTGAAGTGAATAACACTGATGATCTCTTCATCACCTGTTAGTGGGTGGGATATATTAGGCAGCAAGTGAACATTTTGTCCTCAAAGTTGATGTGTGAAGCAGGAAAAATGGGCAAGCGTAAGGATTTGAGCGAGTTTGACAAGGGCCAGATTGTGACGGCTAGACGACTGGGTCAGAGCATCTCCAAAACTGCAGCTCTTGTGGGGTGTTCCCGGTCTGCAGTGGTCAGTCTCTATCAAAAGTGCTCAAAGGAAGGAACAGTGGAGAACCGGCGACAGGGTCATGGGCGGCCAAGGCTCATTGATGCACGTGGGGAGCGAAGGCTGGTGTGGTCCGATCAAACAGACGAGCTACTGGAGCTCAAACTGCTCAAGAAGTTAATTCTGGTTCTGATAGAAAGGTGTCAGAATACACAGAGCATCTCAGTTTGTTGCGTATGGGGCGGCACAGCCGCTGACCAGTCAGAGTGCCCATAAAATAGCATTTCAGTCTGGCGAGTAAACTAAAAAAAGCCATAGAGGGTTGTATCGTAAATATAATGTGAAAAATTACAGACATCATCTGGTAATAATAATAACATTTAGGAATTAATTCTGTCCAAATAGTCTCTCTCTAAAAATAGCTAGAATCTGTAATTTTTAAATGTATTTTTGGTGATTACAGTTACACTTTACCTTTGAATAAATTAATGAAAATAATTTAGATTTTTAGCATAATTATTACTTAAAAAACTTAGTTCTGAGCATATAGAGAGTTATATATTTGACTAAAGCACTATTGGTGTTAGATGTACAAACCTTGAAAATACAATTTTGTTATTTGTCTGTCAGTAAAATAAAAAAATAATAATTTGACCAGTCTATGAACTATTGAAGTCTTTCTATCTCTCTCAGATTGCATTTCCCCTGACCCTCGTTTGAAAACTGTTGTTGGTGATATGTGTATGTCCACTGACACCTGTGTTCTGCCCTCTGCAGGCTGGAAGAGTCCAGCGCAGCCCTGTGTGCGCAGATGGAGAGACTTGAGCAAGAGATGGAACAGGAGAGAAAAAGAAAACGCATGCTCGAGATCAAACTTAGAAACTCTGAGCGTGCCCGCGAGGACGCAGAAAACCGCAATCGCCTCCTTGAGAAAGAAATGGAAGACTTCTTCTCCACGCTGGGCGATCTGGCTCTTGGAAGCCGTACCAGTGACATTTAATGCAAAAAATCAACAGCCAAAGTCACAAGGACCACACAAGATGATGTTGTCTCAGGCATCTCCATTAATGATATGGACAATTTTATGTACTAAAATACAGCTGTTAAAGCCTTCCATTATCCTTTTTCGAGGAGGCTCCCACCATTCCAGCAGTGTTACATTTATCAAGCCATTTTACGCATGCCGCTTTAAAATATTAGTTCACTTCAAAATGAAAATTTCCTGATATTTTACTCACCCCCATCTCATCCAAGATGTTCATGTCTTTCTTTCTTCAGTCGAAACGTTTTTTTTTTGAGGAAACCATTTTCTCCACATATACCTCTTTTCCACCAGCATGAACCGAGTGCTAGTTCAGAGCCAGTGCTAGTTCGGTTCAGAGTTGGTTCGACTGACGAGCCTTCTAAGAACCGGTTTGCCTTTCCACATGCTAAAGAGCCCCCACAGAGCCAGGTCTTACATCACTGTATACGTCTCATCTTTCTCAGCAACGCTAGCGAGGCAGCGGGAAACACACACACACACACACACACACAAGGCTTGTTCGAGATGCACCAGCTCTGCGCAGACGATCAGCATCTGACTGGCCAATGTGCTCACACGCTCATCAAATCTCTGTGACACGATTCTAGACCAGCAATGTTTTGGTGCTACCTAATAAACACTTTTCCTGGTGTTTTCGGAGCTGGTGCTTTGGGTGTCGATAGACCAAGAACCGATTTGAAACTAGGCTCTGGCTACGAACCAGCACTCAAACTGCCTTGGTGGAAAAGGGGTAATAATGGACTTCAATGGGAACCAACGGTTGAAGGTCCAAATCAATGCAGTTTCAGAGGAAGGGCTTCAGAGGCTCTGCACGATCCCAGACGAGGAATAGAGTCTGATCTAAACAAACCATCGGTCATTTAAAAAAAATCTAAAAAACCTAAATTGCTCATTGTGCGCTGCTCTGCGGCGTGCCATGGATTGCGTAATCATGTCGGAAAGATCACGCT
The DNA here is from genome assembly GCA_023566225.1 of Romanogobio albipinnatus. NCBI lineage: Eukaryota > Metazoa > Chordata > Actinopteri > Cypriniformes > Gobionidae > Romanogobio > Romanogobio albipinnatus. Next base: position 45,951,441 of record CM042257.1, on the reverse strand, counting down.
AGACGTAGGCGAAAGTACCGCCCCAAGCAAGCATGTGAAGACTAATGGTGCGTTCGCACCGGACGCGAATGACGCGATTCGTGCGAGTGATTTACATGTTAAGTCAATGCAAAGACTCGAATAGACATTTTGCGGTGTTATTCGTGCGAATGACACGACGCGAATTGAGCATTTGACACGAGTTGAAAAATTTGCCAGATATTCACGCCGTTTTAACCAATCAGGAGCTTGCTCTAGTAGTGACAACAATGAGGAGAAAGTCTGTATGTTAATATCTGGTTCAAACAAGTGTGCATATGATTATCACTGTGATAACATTAAATGTCTCTTTTTGTTAAATGCAAGTTTATGTATGATCAATAATACAAAAGTATAAGTAAAAGGTATAATAAGCTATACATGAAATAAAGCAAACAATTCAGTCAAACATTCAAAGTCAGTGCTAGTCGGCTACAACGGTAACGTAAAGTTATAGCCTAAAAATAAAAAAGTAATGAAACTTCACTTTGCCCTCAGCCTAAACGATTTGCCAGGGAACAAATTATAGATCCATGAGACCAAAGGTCGCCCGTTACATACACACAAGACGAATTATAGCTCGAGACACCACAGAGACACCAGAGCCAGCGGTAAATGTCTGAAGGACTGGCCGAGGAAAGGCTGCTCTCGCCGGGGTTAACGAGCGCTGAGCGCCGCTGATCCACTGGAGCTCACAACTCCGAAAACGCCAGATCAAATGTCCAAATAGGCACTCTTTTTATAAATAAACCACAGATTTGAGCTTTAAACAACTACATTATCACCTGAAAAAGTCTTAAAACTACATTGTCACACATTAACAGTAATATTTTTACAAAAAAGACGTGTAAACACAGCCCATGTCAGCCATTTCTCAACGAGATGAACCGCCTGGCAGAAGCTCCTCCCATGACGTGGATTCGCGTCTGTTGTGAAGTGAATGTCACGCGCGAACGACGCGAGTAAACTCAAAATGTTCAAGTGTCCAACTTCACGCGAATAGCGCGATTTATTCGCGTCCAGTGTGAACGCACAATAATACAAACGCCCTTTATAAAAATAAAAAAAAAACACCATCTCCAACTGTTGTTTAACCTTTTTTTGCTAAAGGGCGTTTGTATTAGTCTTCACACGGGACGGTACTTCTGCCTACGTCTAGCGTGACCTTTCCGACGTGATTACGCAATCCGTGGCACGTCCCGGAGCAGCACAAGATGCGAAATTGAGGGTTTTTTTTTTTAAATGGCCGATGGTTTGTCTAGATCCCTATTCCTCATCTGGGATCGTGCAGAGCCTCTGAAGCCCTTCCTCTGAAACTGCATTGATTTGGACCTTCAACCGTTGGTTCCCATTGAAGTCCATTATGTGGAGAAAAATCCTGGAACGTTTTCCTCAAAAAACGTCATTTCTTTTCGACTGAAGATAGAAAGACGTGAGCATTTTGGATGAGATAGGGGTGAGGAAATTATCAGGACTTTTTCATTTTGAAGTGAACTAATCCTTTGAAGCGACTTCTGTTTGGAGGTTTCAGCTAACAAAGAATTGAATGGAAGATCTGAATCCGGTCCTGAAGTGAAATCATGCATCGTTTGCATGTCCGCGGCTCCCAGTCTGAATGCTAATAAGGACAGTTGGAGCAGATCTGTTGGCTTTGGCACATTAAGCAGACCACTGCCCCAGAAAAACATGTCACTTATAATGACAGTGGGACGGTGCCTTTGTCGAGGTCTCATTTTGCAAAATGTATTGCAAGTCCAGATCTTGGCGCCTGAATACTTTTGTCTTGCATATTCGTTGGTATTTTGAGACTGTCAAAGTGCCACTTTCATTTAAAAGAAGCTAGAAATGTGACTTGTCAATTGAGCTCATTGTTTTATTTATTAAGTGCATAGAAAGTCTAGAAATGCTCTGTGGATGTTTCTGAAAACGAGTGGTCGAGTACTGTCCTAGATTTTGTAGCTCATTCTATTGCATAGTAGGTCATATTATATATATTGGCATGATGGCCGTAGTAGCCTAATGGTTAACTTTCCAGGCTGCTAATATGAATGTTTCAGGTTCAAGCTCAAGAAGAAGAGACCCAGAAACTGGACATCACCACTGTGCCCTCAAGCAAAATGCTTTTTGCTGCTCAACATGGATATTACTAGATCGACAGCTTTTACAAAAGTCTTTAATGCATATTTAGAGTATGTGAAGATGTTATACATCATTATGATTATTAGACTATTATACTGCGGTCATACGTGACGATTAGTCTTCTGTGCTGTGCTGAAATGTTACCATGTGTCACTGTGGTGGTATGTAATTATTCACAAAGACCTCAATTAAAAGGCAAACTGAAAAGAACCTTGATCTGATCTACTTTATGTGGTTGTTTTGTCATCTAGCGTGACTTATACGGCAGTGTTTAAAGGGATAGTTCACCCAAAAATAACTTACCCTATGATTTGCTCACCCTCAAGACATCCTAGGTGTGTATGACGACTTGCAGATGAAAACAATTGGAATTATATATTTTTTTAAATATCATTGGGGGTGAATGCTGCTCCTGATTTTAAGTCCAAAAAAGTCTATAAAAGTGCTCCACACGACTCCGGGGGTTAATAAAGGCCTTCTGAAGCGAAGTGGTGTGTTTGTGTAAAGAAAATATCCACATTTAAAACTTTATAAACTAAAATAACTATGCCAAGAGTTATTTGATGATATAAAAATGATCTGAAACCTGGAAAAGGCTGCCTTCGGAGGACACATTTCAAGGCAGGAAGGCATCAAGGCAGTCCGAATCTAATGTTAGCTTCACTTCCTGTCTCCTGAGAGCCCTTCATCTGATCGATTTTTGAAGGCAGCATATATGTATCCTTCGCTGCCTTTGATATCCCCCAATCCTGTGCTTTCCATTCTGTGACAGTTGAGCTGGATGGCGTCCGAAAGTTGCGTTTGCTGGTCAGTTTGTGTGTAAATGTACGTTTTTTACCAACATTTTCCACTTCTGATGTCTTTTCTAGCGAGAAATGACTAATGTAGTAATTAAATATGTGTTTAGTTCTCACCAAAGCTCTCTCTATTTTGCTGTAGATCATTAAACACTGCCTCAGAAGTCTGTCCGAAATCAATTTCTTGAGATGCCTTCATGCACAAACGCTGCCTTACAAGCCATTGTCTGATAAAGGCAGTGAGGCAACGAGTCAGCAGCCTAGGTTTTCAGCCCTTGATACAACGGCTCCACCTCAGGATCATGACTGCGCAGACTCTGGCTCCAAATGACCATCAGCAACGTCCGGTTCTGAGACACTTTGGCTTCATTTTTCTACAGTGGAAGGAAGTGGAGACATGCCCATCATCTTTTTTTTACAGTCTTTAAGTAGTGCTAAAAAATGAAACGCAGCCCAGGTAAAGCCGCCTTTGCACCATTCCAACATTTCGCCCCCTAAAGGCAGTCGAGCGCAACTTTGTAATTGGTCGTGAAGCACTCGCTAACCTCTTAACCTGCGCCCATATTTTTGAGCATTTTCTGAACACGACATACCCAAAGAAAAATGTCTGCAGCTTTTAAAGGATTAGTTCACTTTTAAATAAACTTTTGCTGATAATTTACTCACCCCCATGTCATCCAAGATGTCCATGTCTTTCTTTCTGCAGTCGAAAATAAATTAAGGTTTTGGATGAAAACAGTCCAGGGTTTTTCTCCATATAATGCACTTCAATGGGCTCCAAACAGTTCAAGGTCCAAATGACAGCTTCAGTACAGCTTCAAAGAGCTTTAAATGATACTAAACGATGAATAAGGGTCTCTTCTAGCGAAACGATCAGTTTCTGCGAGAAACCGAGCAGTATTTATGCTATTATTTTACCTCTTATCAGACGAACGTGATAATCTCTGAGCTCAGCCATTACTTCCGCTAAGTGAGGTCACATTACGATCGTGGTCATAGATATATCGATCGTAGATGCCTCATTCTACTGATCCGTGCAAGTGCTAATGAGGTATCTACGTATACATCTATGACCACGATCGTAATGTGACCTCACTTAGCGGAAGTAATGGCTGAGCTCAGAGATCATCACGTTCGTCTGATAAGAGGTAAAATAATAGCATAAATACTGCTCGGTTTCTCGCAGAAACTGATCGTTTCGCTAGATAAGACCCTGATTCATCGTCTGGTGTCGTTTAAAGCCCTTTGAAGCTGCACTGAAACTGTCATTTGGACCTTGAACCGTTTGGAGCCCATTGAAGTCCATTATATGGAGGAAACCCCTGGACTGTTTTCATCCAAAACCTTAATTTCTTTTTGACTGCAGAAAGAAAGACATGGACATCTTGGATGGCATGGGGGTGAGTAAATTATCAGCAAAAGTTTATTTAAAAGTGAACTAATCCTTTAAGCCCTATGGTCTATATTCATAAATCTGGTCTTATTTTAAACTAGACACTTGACATTTCGTTACCCAAGAGTCATAACTCATAATATTGGAACAGAGTAATTCTGACATTTTTTTTAATGAAAAATTTATGAGATTTTAATGTTAAAGGCCTGAAAATATCCTAAATATAAAACTGAATGTCGGATCATGTTTTGATTCAAATTTGAGGATGATACTCTTTGAAATGTAGCTTCTGTGAGCTTTTTATGTCAAGAAAAGTCTAGGCGTCCTTTCAAAAAGGCCCTTTATTTCAGATCATTTGTAATTGAAAAGAGTAGTTTTTCATTTAAATAAATCGGCAATTATAATGGATAAACAGTTACTGAAAAACTAAAGCAACTATTTATTGAATTTACAAAGTGTAAAAAACTAATTTAGTTGAAAAAGAACTGTCTGTCATACAGTCTGCAACTTAAGCCGGGTACACTCTGCGCGATTTTGGCCACGATTTGGCCGTCTGAGACAAATTTAGCAAATCCTACAAGATTCCTCTGATACTAGGCTAAAATCTGAAGTCTTTGATCGTTAGTTTGACATGTTCATCGGCAGCCGGTTAATGACCGCTGCTCAAATTTCACCTCAGAGAAAGTTCTGGCATTGGCAGTAGATTTGGCACACAATCCTGCAGTGTGACTTCTCCTACGACAACCGTCAAATGATCTTAGTTTTTCACACTAGACAAACTATGACCAAAATGAGCGCTTGATCTCTTTGTAGTCACCATTTCAATCCTGCGTGTACTGCAGCTCACGCTCACGGAACGCGTCATTGATTCATGATATAAAACTCTGGACAAGTTTTCTTGCGTGTCCGTTTTTAGGGAGCCTTGACTATCGTACAGTCTGACATTAATAACAACTGAGATCTTACAGTGTGACATGGCTTACAGTGGGGCTCATGTTCATACAGTCTGATAGGCAACAATCGAGAAGGACTATTATAATCACACAGTGTGCACCCGGCTTAAGACGCGCGCCGATGTGAATGGAAACGTGAGCACTAGTAGTATTCACCAATACTGCTTACGAACGCCTTTTGATTGGTTACTACGTCCATCCATCAAAACTTTGCTGGCAAGGCATTGTCTAGGCATTAACTGGTTATCCAATGAAAACCATGGGTGCTGTGATTGACAGCTCGTCGAGCCTGTAATGAGCTTCCTGGATATACCGAGTCACCAGAAAGCCTGTGATTGAAGGAGAGAGACGAGGGAGGGCTCATTTTCAGCGGAAGAGTCTAAAGTACAGGCCAGATGGAATACGAATTAGAATTGATATTTCATTGAAAATGGACATGATTACTCATGCAACGCTCATGCAAACAAAGGAGGAATTTTTGTTTTTTCCCCTATTTTTTCGTTGTTTTGGATTAAAAAGTGGGATTCATTTTGAAGAGTGGTCCCTTAGACTGACATGTGTGCTGGGGTTTCTTGGCTTTGTCCGATCTGATCTGAACAACAGGAGATGAAAGATGAGTATTGCGGTTATTTTGTTCGAGTGTTTCAGCATGTCATTTAACCCTTTCCTCTCTGGTGTATTTATTGCACAAGTTCAGAACATGCATCTTGAGTGTTTTAGCTTTCAAATGATGCATAGTTTGTGATAGTTGATTGAATATTTTTGTATAAAACAAAAGTAAATAAAAGCACAAACACGTCCACACCCCCCACCTCAACCCCACCGGTGCGGGATAACAGGTTAAAGGTGCAGTATGTAAGAATGACAGATAGTGGTTGAAATGGGAACTGCAGATCAAATTCAATATATCGTTTGCCCCGCCCCCTCCTCCTCCTCAGACTCAACGCTCATGTGGGTTGCCAGTTTGAGGACACGCAACAGGAACGAGTGCAACTGACAATGGAAGGCGAGGAGATTTACACACTGTAAGTTGATTAATCCGCGTTTAAAGTGCTTTTTTTAGATGGACGCAGAGCCATTTTAAGAGCCTGGTTTCTCCCAAGGTTTATTTTTCTCCATTAGGTCACCTGATGGGGTTTTGGTTTCCTTGCCACTGTTGCCTCTGGCTTGGCGTGCTCAGTTGGGGACACTCAATTTTTCTAAATTATTCAACTAAATATCCAAATAAATCTAATTATTCAACTAAATTAACCATTTCAACTAAATTACTTATCTAAAGCCCACACAGTCACTGTATGATAATTGAAATGAACTGATGACATCACCGTTTTCTCCAGAATGGCTAGACGGCTGAATAAAATTATGCTACATTATTTTCCTGTTTAACACTGTAAAGCTGCTTTGAAACAATCTGCATTGTTAAAAGCGCTATATAAATAAAGTTGACTTGACATTTTAGGTCGGGTAGAATCTGTGATCTCTGACCCAGTTTGTTTGCAAGCCTCCATGGCTGCAATACACTGTGTTTTCCACCAACTGGCAACCTGTGGTGTAGAAATACTATTGGGTAAACGGTATCGCACAGACCAAAACAAAGACACGGTCAATGTTCTAAAACGTAAGCCTGGATGCCAGCCGAACATTTGAAGTTGGGAAGTTCGGTCTGGACTTGATTCGTTGTGGAGCAACTATGCTGGAACCAGAGCTGTTCGGACCAATCAAATCATCAGGGCGGGCTTTAGACGATGATGGACAGATGATCAACAGTAACGTAATCATCCACGTCACCAAAGAGCGCTTGGGTAGAATCCGCTCTAATCCTAAACGGAGAACTTGTTCGTATATGCGTTCACCTTTACTATTTCTCTCAGAAATGATGATGGTGTTGGTAAGTGCTCCGTGTATCCTTAAATTCTTTTTACAACACCGGCAAAGATCGCTTTCACTCATCTTCTTCTTCTACTTCTTCCAGCGTGCGTGCAGTCGAGTTCTGTTGACAACTATGCGTCGCTCCGTTGCTCTGATTGGTTGTAGGTCTATCCAATTGAGTGCAGAGGCATTTTCTTTCCTGGTTCGGTTGAAACACCCCATAATCACAGCCCAATGGAACAGCATCAGACTCATATTCTGACTAGAATCTGAGGATGACTAAGACGTCTAAAACGTAAATATAACCCTTGTATATTGAGCTGGAAAGAGACAGATGGAGAAACGGTTCTGATTCAAACAGGTGTTTATTTGCAGTACATGTACAATTGGTATCATAAGATCCCAGTGCATTCTTTGTAGTAGTGCACTTCTCATTGTCTGTATGCTGTTCAGTGCACACAGAGTTAGCACTTCCATAATTATTGGGCTGGCATCGCTAGCAAATATTACACACCAGCACCAAATCTTAACATATTGGTAATTCAAGATATTTTACAGATGCTTTTGGATTGGACTTACCAGGTTGATCAAAGTCCTGCGGCTGAACGTGGAACCTCGCTAACATCAGCCACAGAATTTCATTTTTGGTAAGACAGGTTATGTAACATTGACAAAAAGAAAAGAAAAGCCAAGAAAGACCAAAAAAAAAAAAAACGTGTTTATCGGACAGTACCAAACATGTCTCTACCTCTGGGTACATACAACTAATAAGTCTAGATCTAGCGATTACGACTAGCATGACAGCAGTGGGTATTGCACATGAACTGTAAAAAATGAGTACAAAGAAAATTAAACAAAAAAGATCAAATTTACATTTCAGTTCTTTTACTTCTAGGTGAAGTATACATAATGTACAAAACTATACGTTGCCTACTATTGACAATAGTTCACTTTAGAAATAAATAAATAATGAAATCTGTATTAACATTTTACGGGCAACTGCGTCGCAAAAAAAAAAAAAAAAACGAAGAAGAAAGAAAATCTGTAGAAATTTAGAGTGAGGTAGTTCATCAAAGCCTACTTTGATCTGAATTATAACATTTTTGAGAGATGAAATAAAAGCAAATGCAATGGAAATTCATTGACTCATCTAAAGACAGCAAAGAAAATTAAGAGCACTTAAAAAAAAAGAAATCCGGGATGCATCTCATATAAAAGATTATATGCCAATCTTCATGCAAACACAAACCTTCTGTTCCTACATCCTCCCAACTATCACCATACATGCGTGTGTGCCTTCCATAGCATTGCCATCTACCACATTTGTCTTGCATATTTCCAGAAAAACAAAACAAAGCTGCAAACCATATACGCATACCAAAAATGTTCCAATTTGCTTTAACTTTGATGAACGACCTTGAGGAAACGTCCTTTAGCGTCCTCTCAACATGCCACAACCGCTCAATCTACATCATAAACATCCAATGCGATAGAAAAATAGACACTCCAACATGATATGAACAGGATTACTTTGAAAAACCTCACCCAAATTTCTTCATCTTTCTAAACATTCAAGAATGAATGCTGGACTCAGGCACTTTCTCCATTTTGAAAACAAAATCCCAAAAATCCAGATGATGAACAGCATTTCTAATTTTAGTGACGGATTTCGCTTGGAGTCGTGTACAGTAGGAGGAGTAGAGTTCACACTACGTACACTAATATTGTAAACATATAATTACATTCCAAAACATTACATTATCCAAGATGTATCGTGTTTAACGTTAAGGCCTGTTCACACCGAGACGATATTCGTGCACGTTTAACGCCTTGTGACTAATGCTGCGTTCACACCAAACGCGAATAGAGCGTCAGGAGCGAGTGATTTCAATGTTAAGTCAATGGAAAGGCGCGTTGGAGGCCCTTCCGGCGCGATAGACGCGTTTCGCGTCCAGTTCATGCGAATGAAGAGAATCGGACGCGAATTGAGCGTCTTGCACGATACGCACGAATGGTGCTTTTGCGCATTCACGCGTTTGAAGTAAATTCGCGTCTGACGCCCGAGTTGAAAAATTTGAACTTTGGCGTCAATTCGCGCCGCGTTAACAATCAGGAGCCTGCTCGCTGCTGTCACGTGGTGAAGTGACGTGATGAGAAACCCTGCATACTATTGTACTATTGTGTCACAAAATGTAGTTTTAAGCAGTGTTCATTTTGATTTAGTTTTAGTCGTAGTCTTTTGACTAAAATGCCATTTAGTTTTAGTCATATTTTAGTCACCTGAATTGTTTTTAGTTTATTCTAAATCTACAGTAGATTTCAGGGCTCTCAAGTCTGACGCATTGGGCGTGAGACACACGCATTTCAACCTGTTCACACGCTCACACGCCACACCTTGTATTTCTCACGCAGAGAAATTTCCAGGATAATGCCCACCAAGTTGCGCCGCTATTAAGAGGAATCAAGTGAGTTCCAAATAGAGTTCAGAAGGCCCTGCGACGCACCATCCAATCAAATAAAAAATATAACTACTGAACAGCCAATCAGAAAATAGCATTGCTGTATCCGGGTAAGATTTAGATATTCCCGCAACAACAACGTTTACATTCTGCCACCTACTGGTGGTTTAATTTAATGTTTTCTTTCCAATATTTCTTATTTGTATATTCAAAAATATTTAAAACAATCTCATAACATTTTTCAGTGTAAATTATTTAATTTGATTGGCAACAGCCCTAAAGTGTCTTATTCTAATGTAATTTATAAATCAAATTTAAGAATATAAAATGAAAGCTGAAGCATAGCCTATATTTAATAATATTATGGGAAAATGCCCTTCATAAAAGGTAAAAATATCCAAAATATGCAGATTTAAATATGTCAAAGCTGATTGAACACTGGTGAGACTATTGCTTCAGAATAAATTATATTAACAACACCAGTAAATTCTGGAAAAAAAAATATTCCAAATTATTATGGATTATTAATTTGCCTCTTCCCTGACATCTTTGAAATAGAGAAATGCAAGAATTAATACTATGCACACACACGCGCGCACACACACACACAAAAATATTATTATTTATTTATACTAATTTTTCAGATCAGAACCTCGTCCCCACCCAAACCCCTGCTGCCGTCACCAAAATCTCACTCTGAACTCAGTTCAAAACTTGAGAGCCCTGAGATGTAGTCTCCTAAAATCTAATGAGTTTAGTTCAATTGTAATACATCAAGCATTACATAACCGACTGTCACTTGAACTGACATTGACATCATTTTGTTTTTGAAATTAAAAATACACGAAAGAGCTCAATTCACTTTTTTGTTTGTTTTTTAAAAACATCTATATAGTTTTTATAACTTTGTATTTCTGTTTTAGTTAGTAGGCCATATCAGGTTAAGATAAAGCTTCAAATAAGTTTATTTATTTTTTTAATTTCAGTTAACATTTATTTAATTTCAAGTAATGAAGATTTTTTTTAATGATTTTAGTGAACTATTATAACCCTGATACTTTATTGAATATGTGTCAAATACTGGTCTTTCCTCCTGACTATGAATTAAATGGAAATTAAATACAGTTTATAGTGTAAGCAAAAACGAATATATAATGCATGACTTTTAGTTATAAACAAGCTCGAAACACACATTGACTCTTATTTTGAAATGTCTGCGCCTTACTATTGCAGTTGCAGGAGCTCATTCAAGTTCAGATGAGGAGATAAAATATGCATTGTTACAGCCGTCTAAAACATATTACTATATAAACATTGTAAAGTAAACATTGTCATTATTCATCAGCATTAGTTCATAAACAATTGTCTGGCATAAATGTGTGTTATTGATTGATTGTGAGCCGCTCTGGAGCGCTGGATTGGGGATGAGCCTGTAGAAGCGCAACAGCGCCGTGTTCTCCAGCGGTTAGATCAGTTCAGATCAAATGTGCGCATCTTATACATAGGATCTCAGTTCTGACTGGATCTCTTTCCAAATTGTCCCTCCCTAACATTTTTGTCTCATTTTTATTTGTTGACGAAAATGACAGTAAGTTTGTGTCATAGTTTTTGTCATCCAACACTAGTTTTTATTTAGTTATCGTCTCGTTTTCGTCAGTGAAAAAAGGTTGACGAAAATTATTCGTCAACGAAATTAACACTGGTTTTAAGACTTTTTCATGTGAGAATGTAGTTGTTTAAAGCTCAAATCTGTGGTTTATTTATAAAGAGAGCGCCTATTTTATAAAACATAAATAATCTTGTGTTTTTGGAGTTGTGAGCTCCAGTGGATCAGCGGCGCTCAGCGCTCATTAACCCCGGCGAGAGCAGCCTTTCCTCGGCCAGTCCTTCTGCCGTCTGCCGCTGGCTCTGATGTCCTGTAGTGGTTCGTCTTGTGTTGATCTAACGGCCGATCTTTGGTGTCATGAATCTATCATTTGTTGTCTGCCAAATCGTTTTGACTGAGGGCAAAGAGAAGTTTCATAATTGTATTTTTTAAGGATATTTAAATATACATGCAGTGAAGATAATGTAGGAGTTGCCTGGACCACATTTGTGTGGCTATTAATGTTTAATATATATTTTAATGAAAATGAAAAGAGGCAGAGTGGTGTTTTATGACATTTTTCTCCTGGAGAGCACGTCTATTTCGCTTCAAACGCTCGATTTATACGCGCGTCCAATTCGCTGCGGACGCGCGAATGGATTGAAAATGTTCAAGCGTCAAACTAGATGCGGTAGACGCGATTTTGACGCTCTATTCGCGTTTGGTGTGAACGCAGCCTTAACACAATGCGAGTGTGTCAACCGACGTGCAAAACGGCAGGCGTAAAAGAGTCGGGGTTTTTTGACGTGACGTGTTAAAAACTGGCCGACCAATGAGATTGCCGCTTTTGCTCACGTGTCTGGAGCTGCTGAAGTTACAGTAAAACACAACTTGGTGGCGCTCAAGCACAAAACGGTCTTGACGAGCACACACTGATACGACGAAGAGGAAGTTAAGTAGACATGTGCTGCGTTCCAGTTCATTTTTATTTTGCCCTTCACTTGTTAACTTCCCTCCGTCTCGTTCACTCGTATGTGCGTCATTGCTTACGTTGCATGAGTGCCCACTACTGGAGGAACATTTGCTATGAACTGAATTGGAACGGCCTAAGCCCTTGATCACTTCTTTTCCTTTACGAAATTGTTTAATGCAGCATTCTATATGTATACATGTGTATTTGGGTTGTTTTACATATTTTTAAAAATAATACAAATATCATAGAGTTGTTTGTGGTGGGGTAAATTAAGCGCGATATGCGGTGACGTCATAATCGTGTTGCATTGTGGTATATGAAGCTGCCTGAAGTGTACATATGAAGTTGACTCTGTCAAAATCGAGGGAGCAAGGGTCTGTCCATTTAAACTTTCCTTTTCCGCTTCACGAAGTGGAACGTGCACAAAATGGCGGCGGAAGTGCTTAGGGACAAAAACTGGAGCGGAACACAGCAAAATCGCCCCCTATACCCTCAAATAGGGCATTATTTGAAGGGACAGCCATTTGTAGTCGTGTCCGAAACCGTGGTGGACGTTCTTGAGTGCACTCATTCAATCCCACATAGGCCTTTATCACACTTCCTGTTTCCGTTAAGTGAAGCAGTGCAGCGCTACTTCCGGCCCCATCGTGACGCAATCAAAACTAAATGTCCGAATCTTCTCGCAGGTGTTGCGATACGGCGCTCTAATACTAAATAATGACATCCTTACCTCAGATTTGACCATGTCCTGACACTAAAAGCATGGGTGAGACTGATATGGCGGGATGAAGGTCCTTCTTTTAATATAATATGCGGGAGTATGTTTGTGTGTTGTAGGCCAAACTGAGGATGTTTACGTCTCATATCGTCAGCCTGCTGAAATGTTCCCATCCAAATGTGCATTCTGAATAATAAATACATTTCTAACATTTCGGCCATTTCGGATTCAGCCAAAGAAGAAGACGAGCTGCTAATGCTGCTTGCCAGTTAGCAAAAAGTGTGTGAATGGTTTTGGCAAGCACGTAAATCTTCTGAGTGTCAGAAGCGTAAAGTGGCGCAGCACCACCTTGTGTACCGGGAGTGGCATCTACTGAATTTGCACGTTCACTCGGTGCATCGCAAGTGAAAATCGCTTGGGTGTGAACACAAATACGTGCCGAAAAACTCGTCCCGGTGTGCACGGGCCTTTAGATAGCCATAAAAAGGGGTAGAAGCCCGTTTTGAACCTCCAAGCTAAAATGTCTCCATTCACTTAGCATTGATTTCTGCACCCAACATGACGACATTATTATTACTCCTCCCAGGGTGCAGTTCTTTTCCTCATAGCATAATGTATAAGATCGCATTGGTATACGAGTTTGGTTGGAAATCTAAAGAAATCAATTAATACGCAAATCACCAATTTCGGTTTCATATCATATATTGAAGGGTTCAAACAAGACCTTTACATGAAGAACTGCGTTGTGTTCCTGTCACATGACTGTACAGCGCTGAAGGAAAGCATAATGAAAGCCGTGGGTTACTGTTTTCTGTGTCTCGAGCTGAAATATGTACAGACTAGAATACACACGGTGACATTTGAAAACCCCAATGTGTTTTTTTACAGAGAGTAAATTTTGTAGAAATGAGAAAGAGTGGCTAACAGACCCTAAAAGCGCTTTAAAACATTTTTTTTTTGTAGAACCAAACCAAATAAAACAGCTAAACTTGTGTACACAGGTCATATTAAAACCATCTTAGACTAAAACAAAATGCATTTTATACACCACCGACTCCCAAACAGTAGTAACAGTGCGGAAACATTAATTTATCCTGTGCCATTTAATGAACCTCCACTAATTAGTGATTAAAATGACTCTCAAAAAATAAAACATCTCAAAAAATATATTCACCTGCATCCATCTTTACAAATAAACTCAAATCATTCCACATCCAAATGGCAAGATGACGTAGCGCTAGCTTCGATAAAAAGTACAAAAAATGAAAGCAATCAAAGTAATGCTGGTTTGGTGTAAAAGCTTTTAAGATGCCCTCAAAAACTCTTACCTCCGTTCTTAAACTTTTTCGATTCTAAAGAACTTGTCAAGTTTGAGAAAGAAAGGAGGACACGTTTCCAGACTGGCATGAACGCTGTGCCAGTGAAGACGGATGGTAGCAGGAACTGGATGAACGAGGATAGTCATCTGCAGCAGCCCAGCGGTCCCGTGGACGCCTCCTGACTGCTGTCTGTGTCCGAGGTCAGGGTGGGGTCGGTGGACATGGACGAGACGTCGTTTGTAGAGGAGGACGTCGTCGAGGGCTCGTGGGAGTCATTGCTCACTGCTGCACCTGTGCTATGAGAAACACATCACACTTTTATCAGACAGGTACTCGCGCTGGACGTGTGTGAAACTGTTAACCCAGGAAAAAGATCGAAACATCTTTACAGCATGATCCATTTACTTCACAAGCAACATTGTGTGAGATATTAAGAATATTCCCTTTCATGCGGTGTGCAATAGAGCTGTCTGTGAATGGAAACGTTCTGCAAGTTGTGAAGCCGAAAGTGCACGATAAATAAAGTAATGGTCTCTTAAAAGAAAGAATCGACTCTAATTAAAATCCTAATGTGTGACGGTTCTACGTTAGCCTAGAAATCTAGACACACCCTAGCGGCAGCAAATATAAAATGCAGCCAGGGGCGTCTAGCAACTCTCCGTTGGCTTGTGAGCTGGAAAAAAACAAACTCTGGTCAGGCCAATCACATTGTGAATAGAGTCGGTGGGCGGGCTTAACATAATGACGGCAGAGTTGCGGCGGTTTCGCGTGCTACTTGTAAACAAAGAAGCTGGCAAACAGTGGTCTTTCGAATCGGCTTTGGCCGCGACTCTGGAAGACTTAAGCTTTTCATTGAGAGAAGAACAAAGAACGGCACTGAAGTCATTCTTAAGAAAGGAAGATGTGTTCAGAGATTTGACGAAAGTTTAATCTATCAATTAGCTCCGCTTCACCTTCTTCGTTGCTCTGGTTGGTTGTAGCGCTATCCTATTGCGTGCAGAGGAAATCTGAAAGACAACCGTTTATCCCGCCCCTCGGTTTGAACCCTGCCAATGGTGTGTTCCCAACATCTTGATGTGGGTCTGGCTTGTCAGGCTAGTTCTACGCAAGGTTATAATCCTTAACGAAAATGAACAAAAAATACGAAAACTAGCTGGGAAAAAACTGAAATAAAAATAAAAACGATAACTAACCAAAACTGTAATGCGTGTTTGGCAAAACTAACTAAAATTAAATTAAATTATAGATTAAAAGTCCTTAGTTTTCGCCTTTGTCAATGTCTTTCATAGAGCAAATAACGTTCAGCTGCCACACACACACACACACACACACACACGCACCGCGTCTCCATGAGAACGAGCGTTCGACGTTGAAAGCAAGTTTGCAAAAGGTTGGCATCTCGTGAACACCTTTAAACAATCACACATTAAAAAGTGGTATAAAAATATGTTTAATTCGGAATATAATTTTGTCAGTGTGTTAATGTCGACCCGAGAAGCGATTGCCACTTTAGAAAGTTAACTAGTCGCAAGTTTGAGGTACGCTGCACTTGGGTTGTCGATGTCAAAACACTATACAAGCTGTGATTCAAATCTTAAATAATGGTGTGTCATTTGTTTACTCTTACACTGAATGTTTGCTGCTTCAGTCCAGATGAGTATGTGTGTGAGTGTGTGTATCAGATGAGTAGGCTATTGTATAGGGTAAATTTAGGGTGTGGAAATTGTACAGCTGTGGTATTTGTATAGGTTTAGCTATATATTTGTATTTTAGCTCAAAAATGTGTTGAATACATGCGGTTCATTTATGTCTTTTAGGTTTTTTACTGGCATTCGTCATTTACACATTTTGCACTTACTGCAGAGTGTTGAGACTGCTTACATATTTGTGCACATACTGTACTGGTTTTATTTTTGAATTAATATTTTCTAAAATTGTATGATGTTTTTGTTGAGTTATTATTACACAATACTTTTTCTGACCTTTTTGAATCTTACCCCTGACAAATAACCCAAATTACAAAAAAAGACTAAACTAAAACAAAGCCTTTTCAAAAAATAAAAACTAAACTAAACTAGCAAACCCAGTTTAAAGGTCCTGTTCTTCGTCATCCCATTGTTCAAACTTTAGTTAGTGTGTAATGTTGCTGTTAGAGCATAATACCTGTAAAATGATAAAGCTCAAAGTTCAATGCCAAGCGAGATATTTTATTTAACAGAGGTCCCCTTTCAAAGCCTACAGCGATTAGGGATTACATCCCTCTCCTTCACTCACATCACTCGAACACTGAGCGCATGCATCTCTGGTACCGGGCAACGTGTGCTAAGCTGCTGTCGAATCACAACACAGGATGTACCGCTGGCACAATCAGACCTCGTTACGTATTTCTGAAGGAGGGACTTCATAGATCAAGGAAGTCATCAGCCGTTTTTAGGACAGTGAAAACAGCGGTATACAGATGAGTCAATTGTGTGAAAAATACTGTTTTTTTTTACACGCGAAACATGAACACATGTTATATTGCACACTGTTAACACAATCAAAGCTTTAAAAAAAACAGGAAAAAACGGGACCTTTAAAAACGAATGAAAACTAAACTGAATTTGAAAACAAAAAGTCAAAACGAAATATAAAATATAATAACCAAAACTAAAATAACCTTGGTTCTACGTCACTAGAAAACATATTTTGCATAATGCCCATCTATGATGTACGTTGAGATTTTTGGATTGGACATTTTAATAACTACTCTGGAAAATAATTGTAAACATAATACTTTCTTATCAGGACTTCAGTTAGCACATTCGTTGATGCGGTTAGACATTTATTTTTCTTCCCCGTACACCACGTGTAAATGATTCAAACTCTAAATTTGGCTTTATAATCCAGGGGTTTAAACATATCTTAACCTGGGGTTAAAAACAATTAACCCAGGGCTAACCATGGTGTGAAAAGCCTAGTTAAAATCAATAAATCAAGGAGGAAACTAACCTAGTGAGGCCGGCTGTCCTCGGATCACCCCGTTTTTCGTTCGCTCCTCCAAGTCCAGCACTTCCTTATATATCAGCTCTGATCAGGGAACAGATACAGAGGAGCAGAAGATTACGTCAGGACACATTTGAGTCGTACGTGTCACACAATTATTACAAATAATCTTTTATGGGTCCATCAAGATTTGTGTTTGTCATACCTTGAAATCACCAGAGACTAAATATTATGAATAGCAACAATAATGACATTTAAAAAACCGCACCTTTCCACTCTTCCACTGTGTGTTCCCTCTCATCTAGCTGTTTATCCGTGATCGCCGGTGGCGGCTGAAACCAAGCAGGTAAATGTCAATCAGATACATCACAAAGGAAAGAAAATAAGACGTCATGCGCTCCATCAGTCCTACTCTCTGGAGAGTTCATGCAGCGCAAGCTCCCATCTGGACTGTGAAGTCAACGAGCGCCCCGCCGCAGGGCAGAAATAATTAGCACTGAAGCACTTACCGCTTCCACTTCTGACGGATCGTACCACACGTTGATGTAGGGGTGCTGGAGGGCCTCGTCCACTGAGATTCGCTTCGACGCATCTATTACCAGCATTTTGGATAACAAGTCTCGCGCCTGGCTCGCTGCAAAATAATTGCATTTAAATCAGAAACTGAATTGAGAGGAAATTCACCATGGACAATCATGCTGATCTTGGATTACTGCAATTTAATGGGAGTTTAATGAAGGGTAACAAACAACATTTTGTCTGGAGAAGCCAAATTGAAACAGACTTCAGCAAAGCGTAATTGTGAATTAAAGGCACCTTTAATTAAGGCAACAAGCTACTGTGAGGCATAGGTTACAGTCATTTTACCACAGTTAAAGACCCCATGAAATGGCTTGATGAGCAGTTTCCTGTGTTGAAATATTTCCTTTTGAAACCGGACATGCGGCACATTTTAAAAGGTTCAACCCTTTTTTTATATATAGCCAATAGTTTATGGCTGTAAACAATGGAGTAGCAAGAACACCCAAGTGTTTCAAAAAAGGGCCTAATTTTTAGGTTTGTAATTGTTTTTTTTAAATCTAGAAATTGCATAAAATGGTGCAAAATGCTGAAAGAACAGCACTTTTAAATCTCATCTTAAAACATTTTCTTTTTTTTGGATAGCTTATACTTGGCAATTGGTTTAAACTATTGCACTACTGGTTTAATATGCATTTTTATTTATAATTATAATTTTGTTATTATTTGTTGTGTTGTTACTGCTGATTTTAAACATTACTTAATCTTTATTGTTTAATGTTGTTTCATTATATTCTGCTGTTTTTTGTCTTTGTTGTAAAGCGCTTTGAGAAAGCAACTTTTAAAGTCGCTATACAAAATAAAGATAATATCATGAATTAATTCATTTAAATAAATACACCTGCCACTTAAGAACGCAGTAGATTTGTCTTTGCTACTCGCTATTGCTAGTCAGTAGTAGGGATGGCCATTTCAAGCAAAAATAATATATTTGATGATCGCTGGGAATTATTCGATTATTATTCAAAAACATCGCAACTCCTCCCCATGCATGCACGCTAGGGGTGTAACGGTACACAAAACTGACGGTTCGCTACATACCTCGGTTTTGAAGTCACAGTTCGGTACGGGTTCGGTTCAGCAGTTTTAAAAAATGGCTTTATTTATTTTTTATTAAACAGTGGTTTACTGAAAAAAATTGTCTGTGTCCTTAAATGAATTAAATTATAACTAAAAGTTTCTTAAAGATGCTGTAAACTATATAGGGAGCCCTTACTTGCACATTATTACTAATGTGGGAAGGTGTTATGGTATATCGTTCCCATGGTGACGGTTCACAGCGTTGAGTGAACCTATGATAGGGAACGTCTCGGTTACGTATGCAACCTTGGATCCCTGAATAGGGGAACGAAACGCTGCGATTCCGGCCTTCTCTTATTCGAGTAGTAGTTTCCTTCGTCCTGAAATCTGACTGTGTGATGCTTAGCGCGCTGATATGATTCATACGTGACGTATTTCAGGGCGGCGCTAAGCGCCACTAGCCAATGAATTGGCGTGATGGTATAAGGGCTTCAGGTCTTGACTACAAGTTTGCATGTGCATTTGCAGCCTTCTGCTTTGTGCAAATGTAAATTGTAATATTGTGTTTATTTTGTGTGGGCCTATCTATAGCGGTGCATCTGGTTAAGAATTAATGGAGTAGTGAAGTGTGCCGGTGATCAGCGTCAGCTCCAACAGCAATGCACAACTTATAATGACTATGATAGGGACTGTCATGTTACACATCATTAAAGAGAGAACAATATTGTAATACATCGTTGTGAATTTACTGGGTCTAGTTGGCGTTTTCAGCGCATTGTTTCAGGAAGAGCGCGTCCACACATTCTGAAGAGCACGCATCTGAGGTGGAGTTGGTGACACGTATTACTCATATTTGATTAATAAATAAGTAATTTAATTAAATTATCAATCACATCAATTCATTTTATAATCCTATAGCCCTTTATTTAGACTAAAAACCCTTCCCATTGATTTGGTGAGGAACATGGTGTTTTGTAAGCGTTTGCACACTCTGTCATGCGGTCAATGCTAAGCCACTGCTGTAGATGCATACTGTAGTGTTAAGGCTTACGATTAATCGATTAATTGATCGTTAATTTAAACGACGATCGATCATGGAAATTTGTGTAAATTGACATCCCTAGTTTCAACCCAAATTTGGGTCAAATATGGAACATTTTTCATTTAAAAAAAGTTGGATTTGTCCATATTTGAAGCAAATTTTGGATGAAATAACCCAGCTTTTTTTAGAGTGGAATAACTCGCATATATACACATCTATATCACTATTTTATTTTTCATTTGCACATATGATTCACTTCACTCTATAAAATGATGGGTTGTTTTAAACCAATTTTGGGTCAAATAATGTAACCCAACAGCAGAGTTTGTCCATATTTTACCCAAATTTGGGTTGAAACAACCCAGCATTTTTAAGAGTGTGGCAATTCACGGTCTCCTCAAATGAGTCTGTTTGCAAGCAGCAAAAGCCGCCTTCAAGCGACACACATACGCTAAACCCAGGTGTCTTTCACTCAGCTGCACATAACAGCACCAAATTAATAATAAAAAAAAACAATATATCGACCCGCGTTCTGTTTTCTATCATGCCCGTGCACTTTGTGATAACTTGATGCTTTTGCGTTCATCTTACGTCGAGTGTGAAACCAGACCAATGCTGTGGAGGCGCAGGGAAGAATCACGCTCGGACCGCAGCAAACCTGCCCAGTAAAAAACACCCTGAGAGTTGATTGACATCTTTTAGGTGTGTTATTTGCAGTGCCACCGTCTGGTTACATGAACGCGTCGCCACCACATCAGCACCAAAAACATGGGAAGTTTTTTTTAGACGATAATCGCACAACCTATTCTATAATTTAATAAACTTATCGATTATTTGAAAATCGTGACTCATCCCTAGCCAGTGACTGAACATTCGAAAATCGTAATACTGTAAGTATAAAAAAAACTTTATTTGCAACAAATAGTTTATGGCTTCACATTCAGTCAGGAGTTTGCATAAATCTGCTATTTGCATCTTTAAACATCCAACAATCCATTTCTAAAAGCAATGCACAAAATCAATATTTACAGTGTAACAGCACTATAAAGCAATAAAAGGCAATATTGAAGAAGTATCCCTCACCTTTCAGTTTGTTGTGGTCCGAGTCTGCAGGGAAGAGCACGTCAGGGAAGAGCTTCTCGAAGGTGTATCCAGCATAGCGAGGTCTGTTCTCCACGTAAGTCCTCACAGACTGGTTCAGCTTCATCATGAACTCCTGTGCCGGTGTGCCCAGCTGCTCGATCACCTTGTTCCACTGGTCAATATCTTCAGATCACATGCTAAGGAAAACTACAGACTGGACGCACATCATCAAGTCTCTCTCTTATCTGACTAAGATTTGGGTGACTTCCAAGCTACATACATATAATGTTTCACTTTGAGTTAAAATTATGTTTAAGCAGTTAACTTTATTATTTAAGAATGACTCAAAATGGTACATTATAATATACATATACACTAGGGGTGTAACGGTACACGCATTCGTACCAAACCATTTCGGTACAGGGCTTTCGGTGCGGTGCACGTGTGTACCGAACGGTACGAATGCAATCTTTAACAGTTAACAGTCGGCTTGTTTTACGCTCAGAACACACTTCAATCTAAATGCCCACACAAACATATTAAGTATTCAGTCCATTTGATCACGAAATTCAAACGATAAATGCCGTTTTGACGCTTGAATATGGTGTGGCTGATCATTGTATATGCGCGGCAGTTCAAGCAGAGGCGCACGAAGGGAACGTGATCATCTCTTCCTAAAGAATAAACATGAATTAATATCTTATGGTATGTTGAGGGAACATTACAACTTACTGAAACATATAATATGTTGTGTAATCACTCAATCAATGTTTCAACGCGGAAAGACGTCAATAAAACAGCTTGTATGTCACGTAGCATCACAGCTGTTAGTTCACTAGAGAAATTGACTCTTTCACTAAATATATGACCTATATTAGCCTATATATTCATTATATTCGTAACCTGTTAATGATGTCTTGTTTATTTACTGTATGTTTAAATAAATCTGTCATGAAAATGACAGGCACTGTGTATAAATGATTATATTTTAACAATGAATTGGAGAACAAACTATTTTATAATTAGATTTAGAAGTTAATGCAAAAACTCCTAATGTTTGCACACAATGTGATTTTTGAGTCTTGATTATTATATCTAAAAGATAAATAGCAGCTGAATTTAGGCAAATAGTTTGGGCTCTGTCCTTTAATATTATAGTAATGTGTGAGTAAGGGCTCCCTATATAGTTTACAGCATTATCTTTAAGAAACTTTAAGTTATAATTGAGTTAATTTAAGGACAGACACAATTTGTTCAGCAAACCACTATTTATGATACGACAATGTTGTAATGTATCCTCAACATACCTTCAGATATTAATTCATGTTTATTCTTTAGGAAGAGATGATCGCGTTCACTCGCACGCCGCCGCTTGAACTGACGCGCCTATACAGTGATCAGTCACGTCTCGTTAAAGAGCGTCAAAACGGCATTTATCGTTTGAATTTGGTGATAAAATAGACAGAATACTCAATATGTTCGTGTGGGAACTCGGATTGAAGTGTTCCGCGCTTAAAGGGGCACTTCAGCGCTGGGAAGATGAACGTGTATTTAAACTGTGTAATTTATGTAGTAGAAATGTGAAATTATTTTAGAATTTAGTGCCTTCTAGACCGAAAAAAGGCAGAACATTTATTTTTGTCTCGTGGATGAAAGACAACAACTCCCAGAATGCACTTACTTCGCCGGTAGTATATAATTTGAATATACTACCGGGTTTCTACTGATACAAAGCTAAAAGGGATAGTTCACCCAAAAATGAAAATGATCCCATGATTTACTCACCCTCAAGTCATCCGAGGTGTATATGACATTCTTCTTTTAGACAAATAAAATCTTAGTTATATTAGAAATGTTCTGGCTAATCCAAGCATTATAAATAGCAGTAATAGTTGCGGCTTCGGGGTGTTAATAAAGGCCTTCTGAAGCGAACCGATGCGTTTGTGTATGAAAAATATCCAAAGTTAAAAATTGTATTCATTTTTTTCTATGGCTCTGCATTAGGCTTGCTACGATAGTCGGTGTTGCCGGTGTTACCGGTGTCCAGATTCAACACCGGTTACATCACTTGCCCACCGTGGCACCGCCCACCGTCTTTTTGATTTTTTTATAGTAATAAAATAATTTAGTTCAGTTAGAGAACAGACAATACAAATAAAAACTGAACGTATCTGCTTAATAAAGCAGGATCCGACCGTGAGTCTCGGCAGCGGCAGGAGTCATTCATCAGATTTAAGAGTGAGGAGCAGACTGAGATGATCGCGGAAGATTTGGTTTCAAAGCGAAACGTAAAAGCGCCTATTTAAGGGAGTTTGTCATTTGTTTTGTTGTTGTGTTTTTCATTAAAAATAATAGGCTAATGAACCCACAATTCAAGCAACCCGCAGCCGAATTGGCGCTAATTCAAAACTGAAAGTAAAATGTGCACGGCCGCACAGAGCGCGCATTGTTTACTTTCGCCTGGCTCCGCGCATTTATTTTTTGCCGCGCGCACCCTCGCGCTCGTGCGGGCGCGTCGAGTATAAACAAGGGGACGAACTGTCATTCATTCATGGTGTGCATCTCAATCATAGACTGATCAATGCTTGATCAGTGCCCTGACTACTGAACTAGGGAACTGATTGAGACGCACCCATGGCCTCACAGAGCGCGCATTTACAGACGAGCTGTCATTCACGGTGTGCGCGCACTGGCGCGTTTTCAGTTCAGAGCGGTAGTGTGCATGTTACTTTAGATTTAAAAGCCTCCGCCGGTGATACCGGTATTACCGGTGTTGTCACACATCAATTAACCGGTGGGAAAATTTCCTCACCGTCACATCCCTACTCTGCATCAGCCGTCCCCCGTGCCATCACTTCCGGCGAATAAGGTCAAAATACATAGAAAATACCAGGACGATCATAGATATATACATGGATTCCTCATTAGTGCCTGCGTGGATCAGTTGAATGAGGCATCTACGTGTGTATGATATATATATATATATATATAGATATATATAGAGATATATATAGAGATATATATATAGAGATATATAGAGATATATATATATATATATATATATATATATATATATATAGATAGATAGATTTATCTTTGATCACGCCAGTATTTTGACCTTATTCGCCGGAAGTTATGGCGCTGGGAATACTAGATGACATTCGTCTGATAAGAGGTAAAAAAAAATAAATACTGTTCGGTTTCTTGCAAAAAACGTATGGTTTCATGTCTTAAGACATCAATGTGTCGCCACGAGCCGCATGGTTTAATATGGATTCGTATGTCCATGTGTTTTTACTCTCATAGCTCTCATACTCTTAAGCTCTCTATACTTGTGTTCTACTGAAGAAACAAAGACACCTAGATCTTGGATGCCCTGGGGGTAAGATAAACATAAAAATTTAGTTTTTGGGTGAACTATCCCTTTAATGCTAAATCGCTAAAGTAACCATTTAAAACAAGCCTAGTGTTAACTGTTAAAGATTGCATTCAGTACCGCTTGGTACACACGTGCATCGAACCAAAAGCCCATCATCTATATTATATAAAATAAGTGTGCAAAGTAAACAGATGATGTGTAATATGTATTATTATGAATAATATTTTCTTTTTTAATACTTTTTTCTATGCTCTGCATGTATCTGTAATAAATGCATGAATCAAAAATTGATGTTTAAAATATGTGGACAAATGAGATTTCACTGTGGTCAGGGGGAAAAACGAAAAGTGCCGAACAGAAACCAAGCGACTAAATAAAACTGTCTTGACCCTAGGCTTGCTACGATAGTCGGTGTTGCCGGTGTTACCGGTGTCCAGACTCAACACCGGTTACATCACTTGCCCACCGTGGCACCGCCCACCGTCTTTTTGATTTTTTTATAGTAATAAAATAATTTAGTTCAGTTAGAGAACAGACAATACAAATAAAAACTGAACGTATCTGCTTAATAAAGCAGGATCCGACCGTGAGTCTCGGCAGCGGCAGGAGTCATTCATCAGATTTAAGAGTGAGGAGCAGACTGAGATGATTGCGGAAGATTTGGTTTCAAAGCGAAACGTAAAAGCACCTATTTAAGGGAGTTTGTCATTTGTTTTGTTGTTGTGTTTTTCATTAAAAATAATAGGCTAATGAACCCACAATTCAAGCAACCCGCAGCCGAATTGGCGCTAATTCAAAACTGAAAGTAAAATGTGCACGGCCGCACAGAGCGCGCATTGTTTACTTTCGCCTGGCTCCGCGCATTTATTTTTTGCCGCGCGCACCCTCGCGCTCGTGCGGGCGCGTCGAGTATAAACAAGGGGACGAACTGTCATTCATTCATGGTGTGCATCTCAATCATAGACTGATCAATGCTTGATCAGTGCCCTGACTACTGAACTAGGGAACTGATTGAGACGCACCCATGGCCTCACAGAGCGCGCATTTACAGACGAGCTGTCATTCACGGTGTGCGCGCACTGGCGCGTTTTCAGTTCAGAGCGGTAGTGTGCATGTTACTTTAGATTTAAAAGCCTCCGCCGGTGATACCGGTATTACCGGTGTTGTCACACATCAATTAACCGGTGGGAAAATTTCCTCACCGTCACATCCCTACTCTGCATCAGCCGTCCCCCGTGCCATCACTTCCGGCGAATAAGGTCAAAATACATAGAAAATACCAGGACGATCATAGATATATACATGGATTCCTCATTAGTGCCTGCGTGGATCAGTTGAATGAGGCATCTACGTGTGTATGATATATATATATATATATAGATTTATCTTTGATCACGCCAGTATTTTGACCTTATTCGCCGGAAGTTATGGCGCTGGGAATACTAGATGACATTCGTCTGATAAGAGGTAAAAAAACAAAACAAATACTGTTCGGTTTCTCGCAAAAAACGTATGGTTTCATGTCTTAAGACATCAATGTGTCGACCACGAGCCACATGGTTTAATATGGATTCGTATGTCCATGTGTTTTTACTCTCATAGCTCTCATACTCTTAAGCTCTCTATACTTGTGTTCTACTGAAGAAACAAAGACACCTAGATCTTGGATGCCCTGGGGGTAAGATAAACATAAAAATTTAGTTTTTGGGTGAACCATCCCTTTAATGCTAAATCGCTAAAGTAACCATTTAAAACAAGCCTAGTGTTAACTGTTAAAGATTGCATTCAGTACCGCTTGGTACACACGTGCATCGAACCAAAAGCCCATCATCTATATTATATAAAATAAGTATACAAAATAAACAGATGATGTGTAATGATGAATAATATTTTCTTTTTTAATACTTTTTTCTATGCTCTGCATGTATCTGTAATAAATGCATGAATCAAAAATTGATGTTTAAAATATGTGGACAACTGAGATTTCACTGTGGTCAGGGGGAAAAACGAAAAGTGCCGAACAGAAACCAAGCGACTAAATAAAACTGTCTTGACCCTTTAATTGTGTTGTGAAAACATTAGGACACATTTTTTTACCTTCTTTTAAAATGAACGAGACACTTAATCTGGATGTTCATTTCAGATATTCAATCATTTCCTCGCACATCAATGAAAAAACACATATCAAGGGTAAAATCACAAAACAAAAAAACAAACACTTACAATGGGACAGTAAAGACGACCAGGTAAGGATACGGTCTGTGCCAGGAAACAACACACTACCTCTGACCATTTCAGCCATGATGCATCCAACAGACCAGACATCAACTGAAAAATGAAATGACAACCAAATTAAACTGCCAAAAATCGTACAAATGAAAAAGAAAAACAAACACACACACATATCACAGGGTGCACTGATGTGGGTGCAACAGAGGTGACAGGTGCATGCAAACATCTCAGTGTGCGTCAGGCAGGGCCAATAATCCATAACAGATCAAGACAGCCCTACTCTTCACAAAACAGCACAAAAGTGGCTGAACAAGGATACAGTCCCTCCCTGGAAAAAGGATTTTGTGCCGCACCATCTCTGCCATAATGCAGCCAACAGCCCAAATATCCACTACACGAGTGTAGCATAGAGGAAAAAGAGGAGACATAAGCAAAGCAAAAAGGGCAGCGCGACTAGTTGAGATTTTCTGAGTTTGACCCACTGCCAATTATCCCTCAGCACTACCATCTGGGACTAAACGTCAGCATTTTCGGCCTTCAAATTGATCTGTTATTTACGCACTGCAGTGAACCACTTCCCAAGTAAGACTCAGTGACTAATGCCTTTCTAAACGCTCAGTGCTACAGGCAAACCCATCCGGAGTGCTTGGGCATGCAGAAACTAGTTCAGCTGGACAAAAGAATCCCTCAAAGGCTTTTAGCGTTTAAACACCACAGCCATTTGGTGAGATCAAGGTTGTTTTTAGCAGAATGATGTGGAGGGTGCTCTGGGACCCTTTATGTGGGCATGCTGCAAAGCAGTGATATCAGGTTAGCACTCACCGTTGGCTTGGTAACCCATGCCCAGAATGACCTCGGGGGCACGATAGTAGCGCGTCACCACATACGGGGTCATGAGGAGGCCGGTGGCGGCCGTCCGGGCCAGGCCAAAGTCGAGGATCTTCAGTGTACAGTCGGATTTAACTACTATGTTACTGGGTTTCAGATCCTGGGAAGGGAAGAGGTCAAGGGTCAGCAGAGATGTCTCACAGGTAGGAATCGACACTGTACAGTTTAGAAACTATGACCCATTTTTTCCATTTGAATTGATTAATTAATTTGTCTTTTCTGGAATGGTTCAATTACATTTTAGTAATCAAAAATGAATTGAAATCATGAAACGTATGGACTTTAACAACAATTTATTAAAGGTTTGAAGAAATTATTAGGCTGTTTTATTTTTCCCAAATGCAGTGCTTCCCATTTAAAAAAATAATAATAATAAAGATTATTTCAATTAATAGTAAAAAAGCACGTGTAATCAATTGAATTCAATATATTTACAATAACAGGGCCCTATGAAATGTTTTATTTTTTCAGAAATTCTTTGTTGTCCGTTTAAATTTAGATTTATTTATTTATGTAATACACATTTATAATTTATATACACATGCAATCGTTCTCTCACTAATGCATTCATATTAGGGGTGTAACGTACACTCATGTCACGATTTGACATAAATCGCGATACTGAACTCACGATACGATGCGTTTCCCGATATTTTAAGCCAAAATAATGAATAGGTTTTATTTTTTTACTTTTTTATTATTATTAAAATAATATTTTTATTATTATTATTAGTGTATTATTATCATCAGGACCCACAAATATTCCCCCATTGCATTATTATACATTATATTCAACATTATATAGAGTTGTTTAATGTAATAATGTCACTGAAACTCTTTTTTTTTTTTCTCACGCATTACTTGCGCTTTTAAAGGGTCATAAACCCCCGTTTCAGCAGCAGTCAGTCCTCGCCACAGTTTTGAAAAATGCTATAAAAGTGGGCGTGGTTTAGAGGCGGAGTGGAGGGGGACGAGGGGAGACTGACAGCAGATCAACGGCTTCTGACTCAGACCATTTTATTTAACTCTCATTAAAAGCATCAAAGATTCCCACAAATGCATGCTGCAAATTACTGTTAAGTTACATGCAACACAATATACACATGGATTTGTAAGCTCACGGTTACACAAATACATAAATATCCTGTGACACCTATAATTCAATGGACAATTAAATGCACAGCCAGTCGCAATTTGTTCTCTGCATCAAAAATATATATGAACACGCTGTTGCATAACTTTGATAACTTATTTTGTGGAGTTTTTATATGCCGTTTGGTCAGTTAAATCAGTGTTTCCCAACCTTTTTGCAGTCATGGCACCCTTTGAAAATGTTCTCCATTTTGTGGCACCTGCCCCGCATACGTTACGCTAGGGGTGTAACGGTACAGATTGCTCACGGTTCGGTTTGATCACGGTTTTAGGTTCACGGTTTCGGTACGGTTCAGTATTTGCTATGTTCAGGGAAAAAAGGAGTCCTGTCAAATAAAAATAAAGAAAATATTAAGAACAAATAATTTAAATACAAGCAGCAGCACAAATAAATACTATTGAGCAAAGATACTAATAAAATAAACTATGCTTTTCAGGTTTTTCAGGTGCGTCTAACATTAGTGTTCAGGTACAGAAATTGATCAAGTGTAAAATAACATTGCATATTTGACTGTATAAATTAAAGATTAATCCTATTAAACTTACAAAAGCATTTCAATCAAGAGCAGTGAGTGATGTCCTTGTCTTTTGTTGTTTGACATTAAACAGACAGCAGTAAAGGCTACTGCCCCTTTAAGACCTAATGCACGGATATGCGGCGTCTTTCTCGACTGTATAAAGTTTACTTAAGGCATATACAGACTATGTCTGCTAGAATACTCATAAAGATTGACATGTTGACATACTTTTTGTCTGTTCAAGAGCAAGACTTGAAAGAGAACTCAATATTTTCACGCTTTGAGACTTCTCATTTGCGTCTTCTGGCACTACACCCGGGTGATGGCGGCGAAAATGACTGGTCATTTTCATACAGCACTCGCATGCATTGAACAAAGTTTACAAAGAGAGAATTATTTGAAAAAAAAAAAAATTTATTTGAAGGACTTTTAAACGGCGCCCCTGCTCTCGTCAGACGGCACCCTAGTTGGGAAACACTGGGTTAAATGGCCATAAACAGCGGTTACACTCACAGTGTGGATGAATCGCGTTTGTGTGAAGACTCAGGATGTATTGTAGAGAACGTAGGCAATGCAGAAACTCATACAGAGCGGAAAAAAAACGCTTGTTTTGATCCATTAATGCATCTCTCACTTACTGTGTGCGATCTCACTGTTTGAAGCGCCAGTCAGAGGAAATGCCTATCATGCCGTGCTGTCATGAATAATTAAGCACATGCTGTCATGAATTAAGCAACGTGTCTTCTCATAGGACAAAGTCACGCAGACTCATGAATAATTATGAGACACAGATGAATCATCGCCTGTACTATAGTACGAGAAAACGTCACATCCTATGACGTGAAGACAAATTTAAACTAGGAAGTTGAAAATGGAGCAAAAAGTAGTTCTCCCCCACATTCAAAACTAACAGAGGGTAATATTGTCTTCCATGATGTTCAACACACATACTTCTGTTAAAATCTCAGAAAATTTGGTTTAGGGTTTCATGACCCTTTAATGCAGGCAGCATTCGCTACCGGTGCTCGCCATGTCCCGCCTCTCCCGCTATTAATGCACTATACATATCTAAATGCTTTGAATAATCATACTATTAAAACGAAATGTGATCTGGTGATTTAAATGATGTTTGCGCTCTCACTTTGAAGAGTGCCGTTCCGGCAGTGCGTGCACTTCAGATAATCAATCACAGTCTAATCGCAAGAAAGCGTGTCAAAATGACCACTCAAACGGAAAATGTTTCGCTCATCCAAGAATCTTAATTCTGCATTTACTCACTCTCGTGTTGTTTTCGCGCATCACGCAATCATTTGAACGTCCGTGTTTACTACAGTGTGCACGTTGTTGTAAATCTGTTCATCATAAACCATTGTGTCTCTTCAGAAGGACTTGGATTTGGATTGGACCACTCGATTAGCTCTTTTACGATGCCTTTATGACATTTTTTGGATCTTTTAAGTTTGAGAAGAATGGACTTTAAATGGAGGGACAGAAAACCCTCAGGTTTCATAAAGAATATCTTCATTTGTGTTTGGAAGTTAAACGGAAAAACGACATGGTGAGTACATGATGACAGTATTTACATTTGTAAATTTGGGTATTATACCTTATAAATAGGCCGACTACAGCAAGTTGAGCCTTGGATAAAACAACTCTATATCGCAAATCATATTGTTTCCATACATATCGTCACATTTTTATATCGCGATACATCGTTTAACGATATATCGTTACACCCCTAATTCATATAAACGTAATCTTCACTCTGCTACTTTATCTGTGTCTGATTTAAAACGAGCAGAAATGTGTGTGAAATATAACAACCCAAAGACAAAAGAACTGATAAAAATAAGCTGTTATGTAGGAGTCTGTGTCATATGCCATAGCTCTGCAAAAGGCAACCTGCGTTCGAGTCTCTCTTCGAGCTTGAGGTTCAGGCTTATTTGTTCATTAATGACATCATCAGTGACTAGTCGACGTCGACTCAACTTTCATCACATAAATGTTGACTGTAAAAAATCTGAAGTCGTTCAACCCCCTAATTGACAACAACAACTGAGTATTAAGTCTTTTTGTGCTTTACGCGTGGGAGAGCTTTTACAGTGACGCACAGAAGTGACCGTTACTGAAGCATTTCAAAGCCAGTAACCTGTGGAGATTCTGCCTTAGGAGGTAGCTGCCTATGTAGAATGTGTGTGTGTATATGTGTGTGTGTACCCTGTGTATGATGCCGGCAGCATGTAGGTGTTTGATGCCGCAGAGCATCTGATAAAGCAGGTAGGAGAGTCTCTCGTGGTCCAGCTCCATCTGAATGACCTGGCACAGGTTTGCATCCATCAGCTCCATCACCAGATAACTGAGGACAGGAGACGAAGGTAAAGACGTGAGGAACCCACAAATAAACAAGCATACATGCACATAGACACAGATTTGAGATTTATGTGGGTGAGCTCTGCCAAATATGACAAACGTATGTGTGCTTCTGTGGTAAGTTTATTAATCGCACAGACCGATTTCTTTCATATATGTTACCCCTTTTCCATCAAGGCAGTGCTAGAGCTAGATTGGAGCCAGAGCCTAGTTTCAAATCGGTTCTTTGTGTTTCCACACCCAAAGCCCCAGCTCCGAGCCAGGAAAAGTGGTTCTTAAGTAGCACCAAAACATTGCTGGGCTAGAACAGGGCTAGAAGTAAGAACCGATTACGTCAGGCGCTGGGGGCGGGGTCAACAAGACCAACACAAACTTGAGATCCGCCATTGTTGAAATAGCAGCTAATGGAGCTAACAGCTGCTGCTCGTTTGTAATCTCCGTCTAAACAAATTACGGCGAACTGCACGAATGCGTTGAATTCGCTGCGTTTTCGTTGTGTTTTGATGCCGATGTAGGATCGTAAAGCCATGTGAATCAATAGTAACGCAACGTTTGCATTGTTGATGGAAGGCTTGTTCGCAGCGGTGCTGTGCAGAGACCGATTGCTGTAACGAGTCCAGCGAGACCACACGACTCCTTATGCTTTTGATTCAATGATACGTGGATCGGTCTGTGCAGCGGCGATGCATCTCGAACAAGCCTGGTGTGTTTGTGTTTCCCGCTGCCCAGGGTTGCCAGGTTTTCACAACAAAACCCGCCCAATAGCTACTCAAAACAAGCCCAATCGCGTTTCAGGGGGGCTTCCCCGGTAAAAATCACATTTGGGGGTTAAAGATGTGTTTTTTTGGCATGGTTGCCTACTAAAATTCGCATTCCCGGGGCTAAATATTACATAGTTGGGTTCGCTTCAACCCGCGGACCTGTAAAACAGCCCGCGGCAACAGTGATGAAGTAGCCCAATCGCAGACTTGGCAACACTGCCACTGCCTCACTAGCATTGCTGAGAAAGATGAGACGTATACAGTGACGTAAGACATGGCTCTGTTGTGGCTCTCAGCATGTGGAAAAGCAAACGGTTCTTAGAAGGCTCCTCAGTCGAACCAACTATGAACTGGGACTAGCTCTGGCTCTGAACGAGCTCTAGCACTGCCTTGGTGGAAAAGGGGTATGGGACACACAGCTCTAACACCTCTTTATTTAACCTATTTTAATGAATACAATGCCAAACTTATATTGTGTCATTAGGGCTGGGTATTGTTCCAAAAAAAATTGATATTGATACAGATACCTTGACTTTAATACCATTTCCTGAACAATACTTTTTTCGATAGCAAATTAATTTTTCTGTTTTAACAAGATTACATTACCTCAAAATAAATCCCTCTACAATGCGAGTAAAACAATCGCATTTATGAATAAATCTTCACTCTGGGCGACTAAACAATATCTATCATTAGCCATTGGCTAATAAATGCTTCGATTTTACTCGCCAGTGTGTGTGTTAGAGGCTAAGAATAAGTTTAGCATAGATATATTTTCACTTGCTGAACACTCAGAGAAACGGTTTCGCTCTCGGTCAAGCGATCTGTCTATCTCAGTTCAGCGCAGTGTACCTTACCTGTGTCTGTACCCTAAACTCTAGTGTGAAGGACTCGCCGTCGCTTTGAGAGAGCGCTGTGTTTCTCTCTCTCTCTCTCACACACACACACACACACACACGCGCAAAGAGAGTGAGTCTTACATACCACGCAGAATTGACGCGCTACATGTAAACCATATTCTTTGTTGTATTTTCCTGTCAAATCAACGGAGTTCATTTGGAATTATTCACTTTTAATAAGCAGCAGAAGATATGCGGTAGTGGGCGGGACTAATGCGCAAACGGCAATCTCAATGGCTGGCGCTCATCTATTACCTTCACTGTTTTGATTTCAGCAAATCAGAGCAACGCTGACAACGTGATTAATATTCATGAACCAGCAGCTCATCAGTCTTTAGTGCGCTGTATATTGTCCTTAATAGTAGAATTAGTAGCAGTAGAATTATCTTGTAATAATTAATATGATGTATTACTATTATATTTTTCTTGTTTACAGAAACACTCAATGACCAACAATATCTTAAGCACCACCACCAGTGTGTGTGTGTGTGTGTACTGTGTATAATTATGTATATATACACACACATTAATGTATACATTTAATAAATATTTGCATGTATATTTATTTATCTAATTTATATTGTATATAAATCTAAATATTTTATATATAAATATTTAAAAAATCTTAAATATATACGCTTGTGTGTTTATATACACATAATAACGATACACAATACACACATATATTATGTAAATAAACTTTTATTTTGGATGTGGTTAATCGCGATTAATCGATTTGACAGCACTAATATAAATTAAACAGTATATCAGTCTGGCGAGTAAACTAAAATATGTACTCGCCAATGGCGATTATTTTGCCATGTTGTGCGTAGAGGGTTGAAATACCTTGTATTTGTTTTCGATTTGAACTGGTTTGTTTAAACAGATATTTCAACCTCTCTATAGGCCTATTTCTCATGTCTGTGAGGAAAGTATATGCTGAGTTTCAGCTCATTTATGTGACGCAGTTCTTCTTGCATTCGAATACGAATAAACTTTCTGCTCTTTAGTTTATTCCATGCACTGTCAAGTGCTTCAGATTTGTCGTGTTGCCGGTCTTAGTAGCAATGATGGTGATGGTGGTCCAGTGGGTTAAACCATGGAACTGATACACAGAAGGTTGCCGGTTCAATCCCAGCGTTCACCACCAGTGTGTCCTTGAGCAAGGCACTTTACTCCATGTTGCTCCAGGGGGATTGTCCCTGTAATAAGGGCACTGTAAGTCGCTTTGGATAAAAGCGTCTGCCAAATGCATAAATGTAAATGTAAATCTTATGGAGATGGTGGTCCAGTGGGTTAAACCACTGAAATGATACGCAGAAGGTTGCTGGTTCAATCCCAGCGGTCACCACCAGTGTGTCCTTGAGCAAGGCACTTTACTCCACGTTGCTCCAGGGGGATTGTCCCTGTAATAAGTGCACTGTAAGTCGCTTTGGATAAAAGCGTCTGCCAAATGCATAAAATGTAAAATGTAATGATCTTGTCGTGAATATTGCATTGTGTGCTGTTGGCATCGAGTCTAATGAAATGTAGGTATATCTTTTACATCTATGTGGGTTGGGACGCTTACCCCCTATTTACACCGCACACGTCTGCGGCGCATCACGGCTCTGACGAGGTTTTGTTCCATACTCCTGATATAAACACAAGCATTGACTAGAGTGGCCGCGATCAGCTCCGGTGGCCGTGTCGGAGCCGCAATGAGCCGCAGTCGGGGTTACACACTACAGCCTCACGTGCGAGTCACGTCTCTGGGCGTAACCGGCATAAACTAGTGTTTTTTCCACCACAGCCAATCATGCTGCATCATGCTTAATCATGTTTAACCCCTTAGGTATCGAAATTTGGTATCGAACAATACTCGATAGTATCGAGGCAACTCGGTCGGTACCTAAAAAGTATCGAACTCGATACCCAGCCCTATTAGTCATACATTTTATATTTTACAAGGCATTTAAAATCCATTCAAATTCGCAAAAGAAAAAAAAAACTTACACATCCTGGAATTCTTCAAGTGTCTTCTGTGGCGTGAACACATTTAACAAGCCAATTATCTGTGAAATGAAAGCACAGTGCATGAAAGATGTGGTTCACCTGGTTGAATTTGTCCATCTATGATAATGACGATATTAAGTTCTTACTATCCAAAATAAATCATTACAAAATTAGGTAACACTTTACAGTGTCCTTGTTACATGTAGTTACTATAGTAATAACATTAAATTCTGTATAACTACATGCAACTAACCCTACAAAAAAACCTAATCCTAACCCTATAGTAAGTACATGTAGTTCATTAATATTACTCAGTACTTAAATATATAATTACACTGTAACAAGTGCTGGGTGCAACCCAATTACAGTAACTAATTACATAGTAACTAGTAACTTTTCCCTTGAAAAAGTAAAGTAAGGGAACTCTTATTTGTTCTGTTAATTACAGTTACTTCTGATGTAATTGAATTTAATACCGTGTATAGGCTGTAGGACAATTATAATTTATTTATATATATATATATATATATATATATATACACACACACACTCACACCTGTTCAATTTCTCATTAATGCAAGTTCTCATTAATGCAATCAATTTCTCATTAATTCAAATTAAGAAACCAATTTGAAATGATTCAAGCTTTGTGACGGTGCATTATCCTGCTGGAAGTAGCCATCAGAGGATGGGTACATGGTGGTCATAAAGGGATGGACATGGTCAGAAACAATGCTCAGGTAGGCCGTGGCATTTAAACGATGCCCAATTGGCACTAAGGGGCCTAAAGTGTGCCAAGAAAACATCCCCCACACCATTACACCACCACCACCAGCCTGCACAGTGGTAACAAGGCATGATGGATCCATGTTCTCATTCTGTTTACGCCAAATTCTGACTCTACCATCTGAATGTCTCAACAGAAATCGAGACTCATCAGACCAGGCAACATTTTTCCAGTCTTCAACTGTCCAATTTTGGTGAGCTCGTGCAAATTGTAGCCTCTTTTTCCTATTTGTAGTGGAGATGAGTGGTACCCGGTGGGGTCTTCTGCGGTTGTAGCCCATCCGCCTCAAGGTTGTGCGTGTTGTGGCATCATAAATGCTTTGCTGCATACCTCGGTTGTAACGAGTGGTTATTTCAGTCAAAGTTGCTCTTCTATCAGCTTGAATCAGTCGGCCCATTCTCTTCTGACCTCTAGCATCAACAAGGCATTTTCGCCCACAGGACTGCCGCATACTGGATGTTTTTCCCTTTTCACACCATTCTTTGTAAACCCTAGAAATGGTTGTGCGTGAAAATCCCAGTAACTGAGCAGATTGTGAAATACTCAGACCGGCCCGTCTGGCACCAACAACCATGCCACGCTCAAAATTGCTTAAATCACCTTTCTTTCCCATTCTGACATTCAGTTTGGAGTTCAGGAGATTGTCTTGACCAGGACCACACCCCTAAATGCATTGAAGCAACTGCCATGTGATTGGTTGATTAGATAATTGCATTAATGAGAAATTGAACAGGTGTTCCTAATAATCCTTTAGGTGAGTGAGTGTGTGTGTGTGTGTGTGTGTGTGTGTGTGTGTACACACACACACAAGAGTGGAATTCAATTAACATCCAATTTTAAAGTCTGACTTTAAAATGCATGTTTTTATGCATCTTTCTTCCTCACATTTGTAATACATTGGTCAGTTAATAAGAATCATATGTAGTTTTATATTATTTATTTGAATGAATTTAAAGAGCTGTTTCATGTCTTGAAGCACTTGACTAGTCAAGGTTGATATAGGATTTAGAAAGTAATAAGTAATTAAATGGATAGATCACCCAAAAATGAAAATTAGCCATAAAAAAACAAAGGTGCATCTGTCCATCATATAACTGCTCCACACAGTTCCAGGGGGTTAATAAAGGCCTTCTGAAGTGAAGTGGCACGTATGGGTAAGAAAAATATCCATACTTAAAGCTTTATAGACAAAAATAACTAGCTTCCGGCAGTCAGCAAGTGGATTTGCGGCGAAAGAGTAACCCATTGACGCATGCGTATTGACGAACGCAGAGGCGCAGAGGATAGAGCAAAACAAAACATCACTCATAAACTCAAATTTTTAAAGAGAAATGGCGGAGGATTTCGATATAAGAGAAGAAGGGCTTGAGTTTGTTGCCCAGCACTATCCACGAGAGCCGTCAAAGCTTGAGATGCTCCTGTACATCACGTCAGGTGTTACTCTTTTAATGCAAATCGACTTGTGTACCGCTAACCGCCGGAAGCTAGTTATTTTAGTCTATAAAGTTTTAAATATGTATATTTTTCTTACACAAACGTGCCACTTCGCTTCAGAAGGCCTTTATTAACCCCCGGAGCCGTGTGGAGCAGTTATATGATGGATAGATGCACCTTTATGGACTTCAAAAACAAGGCAACAATCACTGCCATTATAAAGCATTGAAGAGCCAGGACATTTTTAATATAACTCTGATTGTATTCGTCTGAAAGAAGAATGTCATGTACACCTAGGATGAATTGAGGGGGAGCAAATCATGGGATCATTTTAATTTTGGGGTGAACTATCCCTTTAAATACTTGTTGGAGTAATTTAATTACACAATTGAAGATGTAATTAGTCACTAATTACTTTTTTAGAGTAACTTACCCAACACTGACTGTAACAAGGACAGCTTAAATAAAGTGTAACCCAAAATGAACTATACAAGATACACTACCATTCAAAACTTTGATTTATTTTCTTAAATAAATGTATACTTTTACTCAGCAAGGGTGCATTAAATTGATCTAAAGTGACAGGTGATACATTAATAATGTTACAAATTAATGTATAAATGCTTTTCTGCTCTTTCTATTCATCAAAGAATCACTGTTTCCACAAAAATATGAAGCGGCACAACTGTTTTCAACATTGATAATAATATAATAAGTGTTTCTTGAGCATCAAATCATCATATTAGAATGATTTCTGAAGGATCATGTGACTGAAGACTGGAGTAATGATGCTGAAAATTCTGATTTGATCACAGGATATAAATTACATTTACATTAATAACATAAAATTACATTAAATGAATTTAAATGTATATATACACATACATACATAGACAGAGATAGAACCAAACATGTCTTACATTTTTGTGGTTGACACACTTCATCAGGACCAGTTCTCTGTAGGCCCGTTTGGCATGGGTTTGGTTCTGAAAGGGTCGGCTAAGTTTCTTAATTGCAACATTTCGCTCAAGGACGTGGTCATATGCAGAGCTACAAAAAAGTTAAATACGGTTTTTCATTCAGCACACTTTCTTTTATGAGCCGTCTCAATGATAGCCTGTAAAATATTAAAGAAGCAGTTTAATTAAATGCATTAAACTTACCAGACGATGCCTTGTGCTCCAGACCCGATTGGTCTTAAATTCTGGTAGCGCTTCAAAACGGTGAACGTTGAATCTCCAACATCTATGCTGTAATATTCTTTCTCACGCTTATTCCTATTCATGTTGAAAACCGTACTGACTGTGTCTTGGGCATTCAAGAAAAACTTCACCTTCAAAATCTGAAAAGACAAAAAGAAAAAGAAATGAGCGAGTACACTTTCGCCTGGATTGGTTTTAGGTTTACCGTTGAAAAGAGAGAACATATAATCTGGTTTGCTAAGGAACTTGACCGTCAAAGTCAGATAAAGCACATAAATGCAGCTGCCTGTAACATACAGTGCCATATATATATACAGTGCCATATATATATACAGTGCCAAATATATATATATATATATATTCTCTTGCGCTGCTGCTTCGCTAGCATCGTTGGCATAGTGAGTTACCGCAGTTTGAGCCAGAGGCTCACATTTGGTTTGACTGTAGAGCCCATTCTGGTTGCCATTTGTTATTAAAGGGTAACTAAACCCCAGCTCAGCGCTTAACTCCGCCCACTGGCAATATCTGAAAAATGCTGGAAAAGTGGGCAGAGCCCAGCAGAGACAGAGGGGACGAACCGAAGGCGGTACTGAGCAGAGGGCGTGCACCTGAGACCTGCAGTGACGGATTGATTGACAGCTGTCTGACTCGCGAGTCGCAAAGATGGCGAACGATTGGAGTGACGCCAGTAGCTTTGCAACAGAGCGGTCATTCTCCCCCTTCACCTGAAGGGGAGGAGGGTGAATGGTCTGTAGACACAGACCCAGAGCCTTATCAATGCGAGCCGCTGGCTCAAACTGCGTTAACTCCCGATGCCGACGATGCTAGCAAAGCAGCAGCGCAAGAGAGAATGAACAGTCAAATTGTACACTGAATGCCACTAAAAATAGATCAGATATCTTATATACATACGATGTATTTTCATTCAAATGAACTGAATCAATAAGCAGCGCAGGACCAATAAGTTCAAACCTAATAGCCTATTATAAATGGATTTCCTCAAATAAAAGTTAGACTATATACTAGGGCTGTGCTCAGAATATCGATACAGCGCTACATCGTCATGAACTCCTGACGATGCGCGTATCGATACTGTGTGCTTTTGAATAACAGAATTAACAGCAACATTACACACTAACTAAAGTTTGAACAATGGGATCACGAAGAACGGGACCTTTAAAATATTGCCTTTTAAGTGCTGCCCTCTTAAAGGTCCCGTTCTTCGTGATCCCACTGTTCAAACTTTAGTTAGTGTGTAATGTTGCTGTTAGAGCATAAATAATACCTGTAAAATTATAAAGCTCAAAGTTCAATGCCAAGCGAGATATTTTATTTAACAGAAGTTCCCTTTCAAAGCCTACAGCGAACGGCCGGCTTGGACTACATCCTGGTACTTCCTTCTTTAATTACGTCAGAAGAACAGTAGAACAGACTAACCTCCGCCCACAAGAATACGCGAAAAAAGGGGCGTGGTCTTGTTGCTGTCCCACGTGGAGAACAGGAAGTGTCGCGTGGAGAAAAGGAATTGTTGCGTTTGACTGTGTTTGTCGCCATGTCGTCGAGACGCTGTTATTTTCATCCCGGAGTCAAATCACCTTTGTTTGGCTTTCCCAGGGACGCTGTAGAGATCATTAAGCGCATACATCTCCCCGTTAAGAGGCGTGACCTTTCCGTGCAAGTTACGTGCGCTAAGCTGCTGTCGAATCACAACACAGGAACCGTGCCATGTTCGCTAAGCTGCGGTCAAATCACAACACAGGAACCGCTGGCACAATCTGAAGGAGGGACTTCACAGAACAAGGAACTCATCAGCCGTTTTTAGGACAGTGAATACAGCGGTATACAGATAAGTAAATTGTGTGAAAAATACTGTGTTTTTTTACACGCGAAACATGAACACATGTTATATTGCACACTGTAAACACAATCAAAGCTTCAAAAAAACCACGAAGAACGGGACCTTTAATAAAACGAAATAGGGACAATAGTCTGGAAACATAAATATTTTTCCATACTCTGATACTCCATACTTTTCCAGACCTGGAAATTACTCAAATTAAATTCCATACTTTTCCAAACCCCGTAGGAACCCTGTTTTTAAGGGATGACATTTCTTGGACACAGGAATCTGTAGTTATAAGAACATTTCTCTGTTGCATAGCATTTGCTTCTGCTGTAAAATCTGAGCTATGTTTAGAGATGGATATGTCTCTTTATTTTGTGGTTGATTACAAATGCACGCTGTGCAGAGTGGGTGACGAATCTGACCTGAGAAGCAGCAGCGAAGCCGCATCTTAACGCATCGTCAGCCTTGAAGCAGAAATACATATTTAAACAGGTACACTGCTCATGGAACTGAAAACAAGTGACCCAGGCTGAGACAGTCATTACTCAAATTTAGCATATTATGCTGAGGATGCTGCAGTGACAGCCGCAAATACGACTTGCCCTCTTTACGTCTGTACCAGCCCCTCGTCCCTGTGATTTTCTGTTCACATGGTGCATTATTTCCACTCAAGGCATGTATCAAGGAGCCCTACCATGACATTACATGTCTTTGACAATATGCTTTAAAGAGTCAAAACTCTGGTTTATTTTAACCTAAAGCATTATAGTGTACAGAATTGAAGACAGTGAAAACTAGGCTAATCAGTCCTTCCAGAAAAATGCGGCTTTTTTTTGTGATTGTTACGGGCAAAAATCCTTGATTATGCGGCACGTTTTCTTAAAAAATCCGATGGAAAATGCGGGATATTTATGTAATTTTATGCGATGAAATTGCGGGAACTTGCAAAAACTGCGGTTTGATGAAAAAGAGAAAAAAGCACTACATCACAGAAAGTGCAGGGAATATTTAAGTTCCCATCTTGTTTTATTGAAGACCTTAATAAACACATGGCTCAAATTTACAAAACATTGAGTCAAACAAGTTCTGTAGCTTTACAAAAGGAATATGCTACAACTTCTGAAAAATGAATAAATAA
Source organism: Romanogobio albipinnatus (assembly GCA_023566225.1). Taxonomy (NCBI): domain Eukaryota; kingdom Metazoa; phylum Chordata; class Actinopteri; order Cypriniformes; family Gobionidae; genus Romanogobio; species Romanogobio albipinnatus. The sequence goes on along the minus strand of CM042257.1, from coordinate 45,909,908 downwards.
CTTCCTGTTTTACAGAGGTGGCTTTACAAAACAGACATTTGAGTGCTTCCAATGCACAAAGTGCAATCTTTTAAAGGGTTAGTTCATCCAAAAATTAAAATTCTGTCATTAATGACGTCCCCTCATGTGGTTGGACACCCGTCAGACCTCCGTTCATCTCTAAATAACGACTTATATAGTGATGACCGATTTCAAAACACAGCATCATGATGCTATGAATCAGTGAGTCGATTCATGATTCGGATCGCGTGTCAAACTGCTGAAATACGTGACTTTGGCGACCCGAACCGCTGAATCGACTCACTGATTCATAACGCTCTGAACCGCTGAATCGACTCATTGATTCATAACGCTTCAAACCGCTGAATCGACTCACTGATTCATAACGCTTCAAACCGCTGAATCGACTCACTGATTCATAACGCTCTGAACCGCTGAATCGACTCATTGATTCATAACGCTTCAAACCGCTGAATCGACTCACTGATTCATAACGCTTCAAACCGCTGAATCGACTCACTGATTCATAACGCTCTGAACCGCTGAATCGACTCATTGATTCATAACGCTTCAAACCGCTGAATCGACTCACTGATTCATAACGCTTCAAACCGCTGAATCGACTCACTGATTCATAACGCTCTGAACCGCTGAATCGACTCATTGATTCATAACGCTTCAAACCGCTGAATCGACTCACTGATTCATAACGCTTCAAACCGCTGAATCGACTCACTGATTCATAACGCTTCAAACCGCTGAATCGACTCACTGATTCATAACGCTTCAAACCGCTGAATCGACTCACTGATTCATAACGCTTCAAACCGCTGAATCGACTCAAAAACAATGATATTGAAGGCTATAAACAAATACAGTGAATGTAATGTAGGCTATGCAATATATTATGTGCAAAAAGGGGGTTAAAATCACATTACATTCTAACATTACGATCTAAAAACTAAATTAATAATTCACTAAACAAAACAAAAAAGCCTATTAGCATATTGCATTTGATTACCCCATTATAATGGTCACTTTCATGAAAATATACTTACTTGTATCCGTTTGTTAAAGGTGCACTATGTAAAAGATTTTGAGTAAAATATCCAAAAACCACTAGGCCAGTGTTACACAGCCCTGTCTGTTGGCGTGTTGTCAGTGTCCTTTGCTTTGTTTGCGATGTATCTTCTCTACGTGAGAACATGTGTGAGGTGTGAGAACGCCATGGCTTGTCGGACATAGCAACTAAAGGGGGCGGGTCTTTGCGAACGGCCAATTAACTACACAAAAATACAGCAATGTTCTTAAACTTTAATACTTCTAGAAAATGAAGAACAAAGAATGTGCATCAGGTGTGTTTTACTGTTTATGCTTTTAATTCATTTATGAAGCCACTGTAAACTTTATTGTTGCATATTATATTGATAATATATTACATTCCTATTATATAGTGTGCAGGCAATAAGCTTATTATTTTGTTGTAAATAAAAAAGCTGATAATGTCACTGCTAAATATCTAAGTATTGTTGTATTGCGACAAAAGGAGGTGTTTTTTAAGAAGATATTTTGAAGAACGTTGGCGGTGTCCAGTTACCAACATTCTTGAAAATATCTTCTTTTGTGTTCAGCAGAAGAAAGAAACTCATACAGGTTTGGAACAACTTGAGGGTGCGTAAATGATGCCGAAATTTTAATTTTTGGGTGAACTATCCCTTTAACACATTTCGGCACTGTGTAATGGTGCATCAATACCTGAGGGATCGGGACTTTGTACTTAATTGAATTTTAATTCATACTTCGGACAATGCATTCTTTAACATCAATGTGAATAGAAAGTGTCAATCATCTCCTAAAATAATATTGAGAACCGCACCCGAATGCCCTGAATTCAACATCTCACAACACCGGCATCCATCCACCACAACCAATGACCTCAATTTCTCTGATCCGGCTCCTCACACCTCCAGATGAGTCCATTACACTGCATTGAAATCAAATCAAAACTGGTGTATACTGTGAAAGACAATCTGTTCTGTACTATCTGAACAGCGCGAGTTATACATGGACACAAACGGCATCTCAAATCGATGAGCTTCCTACATAAAACAGCTTTTTTTGGGCATCATAGAGATGTTAGGGAGGAATATTATCAATGTGGGCAGCTCATTAGGTTTTGAAGAAGGCAATGTCAATATCTAGGATCTAAATTTAATTTTAGTAACATAAAATACAATGTTTAAGACATTTACTGTGATATATAACCAGTCATAAGTCGCACGGGTATATTTGTGGAAATAGCCAACATTGCATTGTATGGGTCCAACATTATACATTTTTCTTTTATGCCAAAAAATCATTAGGATATTAAGTAAAGATCATGTTCCATGAAGATATTTAGTAAATTTCCTACTGTAAATATATCAAAAATGCATTATTAGTGTGCTGAGCGTTGCTGAGGACTTCATTTGAACAACTTTAAAAGGCGATTTTCTCAATATTTGGATTTTTTTGCACCCTCAGATTCCAAATTTTCAAAGAGTTGTATCTCGGCCAAATATCTCCCTATCCTAACAAACCAAACATCAATGGAAAGCTTATTTATTATCAAAAAAATGGTGGGTTTGTGGTCCAGGCTCACACATAGGAGCTAAATGTACACATCAGAATGACAAAAAAGCCAAAAAATCATTAGGATATTAAGTAAAGATCATGTTCCATGAAGATATTTAGTAAATTTCCTACTGTAAATATATCAAAAATGTATTATTAGTGTGCTGTGCGTTGCTGAGGACTTCATTTGAACAACTTTAAAAGGCGATTTTCTCAATATTTAGCTTTTTTTGCACCCTCAGATTCCAAATTTTCAAAGAGTTGTATCCTAAAAAACCAAACATCAATGGAAAGCTTATTTATTATTAAAAAAAATGGTGGTTTTGTGATCCAGGCTCACACATAGGAGCTAAATCTACACATCAGAATGACAAAAAAGCCAAAAAATCATCAGGATATTAAGTAAAGATCATGTTCCATGAAGATATTTAGTAAATTTCCTACTGTAAATATATCAAAAATGTATTATTAGTGTGCTGTGCGTTGCTGAGGACTTCATTTGAACAACTTTAAAAGGAGATTTTCTCAATATTTGGATTTTTTTGCACCCTCAGATTCCACATTTTCAAAGAGTTGTATCTCGGCCAAATATCTCCCTATCCTAACAAACCAAACATCAATGGAAAGCTTATTTATTATCAAAAAAATGGTGGTTTTGTGGTCCAGGCTCACATATAGGAGCTAAATGTACACATCAGAATAGGTTTACCATGTTTTAGTAGCATAAAAATACAATGTTTAAGACATTTACTATGATATTTGATGTACAATACCATGTAAATATCATAGAATATGAATCACCATATGGTAAACAATCTATTACCATGGTGTATATATAAGATTTCGACTGTATTACTACAATCACTGTACCATTACATGTGTCATATCGATATTGTACAACATACTGTAAAACACACTAATCCTCAATAAGTGAAATAACACCCTAAGATATTGTTCTCCCAAATGACCAGCTCAAACTAGCGAGTCAACGGTGTTTACTGTGGTGTTTTACAGCAGCCACTCAGGGTTACCCTCCCCCACAACCCACCTTAAAAACATCAGCGGTAAAACTGCCAGTGTTTACTCACCCTCCTAAAAGATATACAGACGATTCAAGAGAAGATTCATACAAGGACTCGTGTGTTCACACAGAGCACAGCGGTACCTCGTATTCGTCTTGTTTTCCACTTGAAGACACAAGCTCTGCGCTCACTGTGCTCTTCCGTCCACTGTGCTGGCAGGCCTTGAGCTGCGGACACTTGCGTACTACGTCACCGTAACTCTGCGTGAATGTGACGTGCGCAGTTTCTGCGCTTTGCCCGACGTCATCGAGGTCGTGCGATGACGTCGCGTTGTTTAGTACTCTCTGAATATTGAAAGAAATCGCTAATATTTAGCTAGGCTTTCATTTAGTGTTACTTGAAGCACATAAGCAGAGCTAAAGAGAGCGAATTATGTCAACATTTTACCTTCTAAAACCGAAGATGTTAAGAATGGACGAAGTGAAAAGGGTAAAAGTTCCCCAGTTAAATGTTTACATACACAAATGAAACATTATCTAATTAAATATAGACTTGAATACATGCGCACAATGTTTGTTGACATATTAGTTTACAGAGAGGATTTATGATTTCTCAAAAATTGTAATCACTCCTTAAATCGAAATACTAAAGAAAGCATGTTTTTAGGAATAAAATGTTACACAAAGGAGGCGAATGACTTTTTTGAGAAAACATCCTTTAAATATGTGTATTATAATTGAGATTTACAGACACAAATAGCTAAAGTGCAATACAAATAAACACTTAAATGTGCAGTTTTAGTCTGAAAGGAAGACGTTATGGAAGAAAAATAGTATTAGAAAATATATCATGCATACATTGTGTGTGTGTGTGTGTGTGTGTGTGTGTGTGTGTGTGTGTGTGTGTGTGTGTGTGTGTGTGTGTGTGTGTGTGTGTGTGTGTGTGTGTGTGTGTGTGTGGCCTGGTAAACCTGGCATTATGGGAACAAAGATAATGTCCAAATAAAGGCAATATCCAAAATCTTTGCTCTTGTGGGGACATTTGTTGGTCCCCGTGAGGAAAACAGCTTATAAATCATACTAAGTAAAAATGCAGAAAGTTTTGTGTGACGGGTAGGTTTAAGGGTAGGGTTAGTGTAAGGGGAGAGAATAAACAGTTTGTACAGTATAAAAACTATTATGTCTATGGAAAGTCCCCATAAAACATGAAAACACAACGTGTGTGTGTGTGTGTGTGTGTGTGTGTGTGTGTGTGTGTGTGTGTGTGTGTGTGTGTGTGTGTGTGTGTGTGTGTGTGTGTGTGTGTGTGTGTGTGTGTGTGTGTGTGTGTGTAATAATTACTGAACTATTAAACACAGCACTGACTTAAAGTCTTAACACCAGGGGATCCCTTTAAAGAAATAATAGGATACAGATTTTCAAGTGTAAAAAGTTTTTTATGTGACAAAAAGGAAAGCATGTGAGGGATCCTTCTGAAAACTTTCAATCATTCATACCATTCTGTGAATGCATCATGAGAATATACTGTACTGGACATGAAATATACAGAGTCATACTTCACGTCTGAGTTAGATTAGTGAAGGTCTGGGGAGTTTGGACACACTGATTGGTCGCCCACTGACCAGTCATACCTTTGCTCTAATCCAATTGAGTTCTTACGTCTGGGCTCTAAGAATAGGACTAATTAAACTAAAACACAGCAGAGACAACATTTCAATGGAAGAAATGCTCCTGGATAAAACCGATGATATCGATGATTATAAAAGTAGTGTTTGTGTCTGTATGTATTTGAGAGACACAGAGCACGATGCTTGAAAGTATTTTTACCGAGCAGAAGATATCCGGATAGAAGATAGAAGACAACTCTGCGTATATCGGATGTAGAAAGGTAAACATGCCTTGTAACTTGTCCTTGAACTTATACGGTTATAGATAAATACAATGTCCTAGCACACAGAAATGTGGGAAACACAGTGTTAGTGGAAGGAGATGGCCATCTTCTCTCTAATATTTAACAGTTTAATAACAACTATTTATTTTCCCTTCCAGTTTTAAACCCTCTGGCACAGTTAAACTCTTTGTGGCAGGTGTAATAATGAAGTTTAGAGTGTTTTGCCTGTTCATAAATGGCATTTATAATATCCTCACACAACATTTATATTATAGTTCAGACAAGATAAGTGATGCTATTATGGTAATATTTCAGTGTAGAATACACGTTGAACTTGGGGCAAGTCTTTAATCACAGTATCATTCTGTCAAATATTAATTTCTAAGGTATATACAGTGAGGGGAATCTCTTGAAATTAGTGTATTGTAGTAAAGAAAAGACTGTTTCTACTCCATGATTCAAAGAAAATGACTCCTGAGGGGCAAAAGTCACGCTAATCCACTACGGAGGTCAACCGGCATGTTTACAGAGGCATTTTACTGCATAAATGCAATTATAAATATATAATAAAAATCTGTATATATCAAAATTATATAGTATGCTTTGAAGTACACTCTAAAAAATGCTGGGTTAAAAACAATGGCCAAACCCAGCAATTGGGTTGTTTTAAGCAAACATTTAACCCAACCGCTGGGTTAAAACAACTCAATTGTTGGGTTTGTCCATTTTCAACCCAACCCAACCCAACAGCATTTATAGTGTAATATTGAAAATATACTTTTGCGAGCCAATTTGCATGCTAATTAGTTCCCCAGCACAAGATCAACTGATCAACCTTTGTTTGAGCCTGTGTACAACTGGAAAAACCTCATTCATTCTTTAGGAGGAAATTGTCATATGATGTAACATGCATCGTGAACGGCATTACATGTCAATGACATCAGTCTTTTAATTAACATTTTTATGGTGCTTTAACTTTAGTTAGAAGACACATTAGAGCAAATCCACCAGGCTCTCTCAAAGCCAATTACTAGAGCGAAGGTCTTGTATGCAAGTGTCCAAAAGCGAGACTGAAATGAAGAAAAGATGTGCAGTGTTACGCTCTATGCAAGCATAGTTCCCTCATTTAACTACTGTGGTACAGAGGTTTGCCTGAGACTGTACTTTTGCTAATCATAGCCAATCTACACAAATGCCATGAAGATAAGATGCAATGTAATGCTGGACTTTAGAAGGTTACAGTCATCGGCAAACAAGGGGTAATTTCATTAAAAAATGAAAAGTCTTTAATAATTTGCTCACCCTCATGTCATTCCAAATGTTTAACACACAACATGACACTTAAAATGTGTCTGTGCTTTTTTGTCCATACAATGAAAGTCAACGTTGACTTTCATATGGGCAAAAATGTCTTATTTTGTGTTAGGTACTCAAATATGTTGCTAGCTTATGAAATACTTGAGGCAAAAGTATGTGAATTTCTGCATACAATGCTCATTCAATTGAATCATACCTTCAATAAACAGCAGTCTGCAAGTAAAACACAATGATGTGTGAACAAACTGTGTAATGTCCACAGTGCGGGGTGGAAAGAGTTTGTGAATCCCTAGGCTTAAAATGTCTCCAAAAGTTAATTGGAGTTACGAGTCAACTAACCTTGAGTCCAAAGAAAGATTGGAGGTGTTTCCTGCCAAACAAGGGAAAACCAGTTATGAAATCTAATGGTTTCCTTATTGCCTACGAAAATTGCTTAACTGATTTGAATATGCACTTTGTAGTGTAGTTCAAATCATAAAAGTCTATTTTTAAAAAAAGAAACCTGTTTCTTAAAGGGTAAGTTCACCCAAAATTTTTAATTTGTGTTATTCCAAACCTATAAGACTTTCGTTCATCTTCAGAACACAAATGAAGATCTTTTTGATGAAATCTGAGAGATTTCTGACCATCCATTGGCAGCTACGCAACTACCAGATGCGTAACACGAGAACGAACCCCATTGGTTCTTGCAGAAGCTCAAACGTGATGCGTAACACGAGAACGAACCTCATTGGTTCTTGCCGAAGCTCAAACGTGATGCGTAACACGAGAACGAACCTCATTGGTTCTTGTTGAAGCTCAAATGTGTTGTGTAACACGAGAACGAACCTCATTGGTTCTTGTTGAAGCTCAAATGTGTTGCGTAACACGAGAACGAACCTCATTGGTTCTTGTTGAAGCTCAAACGTGCTGCGTAACACGAGAATGAACCTCATTGGTTCTTGCAGAAGCTCAAACGTGATGCGTAACACGAGAACGAACCTCATTGGTTCTTGTTGAAGCTCAAATGTGTTACGTAACACGAGAACGAACCTCATTGGTTCTTGCAGAAGCTCAAATGTGTTGCGTAACACAAGAACGAACCTCATTGGTTCTTGTTGAAGCTCAAACGTGATGCGTAACACGAGAACGAACCTCATTGGTTCTTGCAGAAGCTCAAACGTGATGCGTAACACGAGAACGAACCTCATTGGTTCTTGTTGAAGCTCAAATGTGTTGCGTAACACGAGAATTAACCTCATTGGTTCTTGCAGAAGCTCAAACGTTATGCATAACACGAGAACAAACCTCATTGGTTCTTGCAGAAGCTCAAATGTGTTGCGTAACACGAGAACGAACCTCATTGGTTCTTGTTGAAGCTCAAATGTGTTGCGTAACACGAGAATTAACCTCATTGGTTCTTGCAGAAGCTCAAATGTGTTGCGTAACACGAGAATGAACCTCATTGGTTCTTGCAGAAGCTCAAACGTGATGCGTAACACGAGAACGAACCTCATTGGTTCTTGTTGAAGCTCAAATGTGTTGCGTAACACGAGAACGAACCTCATTGGTTCTTGCAGAAGCTCAAATGTGTTGCGTAACACGAGAATGAACCTCATTGGTTCTTGTTGAAGCTCAAACGTGATGCGTAACACGAGAATGAACCTCATTGGTTCTTGTTGAAGCTCAAATGTGTTGTGTAACACAAGAATGAACCTCATTGGTTCTTGCAGAAGCTCAAACGTGATGCGTAACACAAGAATGAACCTCAGTGGTTCTTGTTGAAGCTCAAACGTGATGCGTAACACGAGAATGAACCTCATTGGTTCTTGCAGAAGCTCAAACGTGATGCGTAACACGAGAACGAACCTCATTGGTTCTTGTTGAAGCTCAAACGTGATGCGTAACACGAGAACGAACCTCATTGGTTCTTGCAGAAGCTCAAATGTGTTGCGTAACACGAGAATGAACCTCATTGGTTCTTGCAGAAGCTCAAACGTGATGCGTAACACGAGAATGAACCTCATTGGTTCTTGTTGAAGCTCAAACGTGATGCGTAACACAAGAATGAACCTCATTGGTTCTTGCAGAAGCTCAAACGTGATGCGTAACACAAGAATGAACCTCAGTGGTTCTTGTTGAAGCTCAAACGTGATGCGTAACACGAGAATGAACCTCATTGGTTCTTGCAGAAGCTCAAACGTGATGCGTAACACGAGAACGAACCTCATTGGTTCTTGTTGAAGCTCAAACGTGATGCGTAACACGAGAACGAACCTCATTGGTTCTTGCAGAAGCTCAAATGTGTTGCGTAACACGAGAATGAACCTCATTGGTTCTTGCAGAAGCTCAAACGTGATGCGTAACACGAGAATGAACCTCATTGGTTCTTGTTGAAGCTCAAATGTGTTGTGTAACACAAGAATGAACCTCATTGGTTCTTGCAGAAGCTCAAACGTGATGCGTAACACAAGAATGAACCTCAGTGGTTCTTGTTGAAGCTCAAACGTGATGCGTAACACGAGAATGAACCTCATTGGTTCTTGCAGAAGCTCAAACGTGATGCGTAACACGAGAACGAACCTCATTGGTTCTTGTTGAAGCTCAAACGTGATGCGTAACACGAGAACGAACCTCATTGGTTCTTGCAGAAGCTCAAATGTGTTGCGTTACACGAGAACGAACCTCATTGGTTCTTGTTGAAGCTCAAATGTGTTGTGTAACACAAGAATGAACCTCATTGGTTCTTGCAGAAGCTCAAACGTGATGCGTAACACGAGAACGAACCTCATTGGTTCTTGTTGAAGCTCAAACGTGATGCGTAACACGAGAACGAACCTCATTGGTTCTTGCAGAAGCTCAAACGTGTTGCGTTACACGAGAACGAACCTCATTGGTTCTTGCAGAAGCTCAAATGTGTTGCGTTACACGAGAACGAACCTCATTGGTTCTTGTTGAAGCTCAAACGTGATGCGTAACACGAGAATGAACCTCATTGGTTCTTGCAGAAGCTCAAACGTGCTGCGTAACATGAGAATGAACCTCATTGGTTCTCCTAAGTAGATTCATTCCATAAGAACTACTCTTTTTAAAAGTATGCTAAAGTGCGCTTCATTTTCACGAGGGAGGGAAAACCAGTTAAGAAATCCAACACATACTTGTTCATGCATCTGTGTGCTATTGTAATGTGCTTGTGTGTGTTTTGCGGCTGGCAGAATGAGCATGTTTGTGACCCTAGCAGAGGTGCTGGAGTCACGAGGAGCACCTCTGGAGGAGGACGAGGTCTGGGCTCTCCTCCTTGGTGCTTCAGAAACCTTGATAGACATCTCCAGTAAAGGTAGAGAGCTCTTTCAACTGTTTTTCATGCTCTTATCCTTCATTGCCAACGTAAATCTGTCACCATTGTGCTTCCTTCCCTTCATCCAGATCCTGGTAACATGTGCTGTGTCATCAGCCCCGGCTCCATGCTCCTTTCTGCAGTCGGCAGTGTTGCCTTCAAGACCTGTGGCCGTTCTGAGGCCATGGACTCATTCACTTCCCCAGAAATGTCACAGGGCAACACATCCTCCAGGAGACAGGCAACGGAGAAGGTGAGCTGTCCTACAATTATGGTAGATATTTTCCAGCCTGACCTTCTTACTGAAGCGTTAAAGGGGTCATGAATCGAGAAATCAACTTTCCCTTGAGATTTTGATATATAAAAGTTAATGGTAATATAAGAATATCCTGTAAGTTTCAGAGCTGAAAACGTCTCGGGTTATGACTATAACCCATGTTCCCTGAGAAGTGAACGAGGTTACGCCATAATATGCTTGTGAAAACAATCGATGGTAGACAAACAGCACCAAATAAGACTCAGAAAATCTGTGTTGTGTGCTGACGTCCCTTTGTATCTTCCGGGTATGCCGTCACATACTACGTCATGACGCAACACCAATCAGGATTGGACTTACTTAATTCATGCTTCAGACGTGTTACGCTGGGGGCGTTCCCCATTTGTGTTGTCACAACGACGCAGTGCGAGTTCCCTCGAAGGGAACTTCCTTGTTAGTCAAAGAAAAGAAGCTTTTATTGACACCAGGCCCAGCAAACGCTCAATCTCAGAATGTGCCCGGCTATGATGTGAGAGTGTAGTGAAGCACCGCCTCAACAGAAGAAGAACAACGCCTGATTCTGTAGCCCCGCCCACTGACTCGTGCCACTGACATAGGCCTACATAGAGCTAAACCTCATCGAATTTCTAAGCAGTAAACATACCACATAAGCTTCATTTGGATTCCAATATTATGAATGAATATCCAGCTCACGTGGGGAAGACTTTGTGCGTATGTTCCTTCATTTAACCACGGATTCGTTTGTAAACAAGAGACTGGATTTGCAGACAGGATGAGATTACATGAATGAATGAATGAAGCAACACACTAATGTGAGTAAAACATGTTTTTTATATGTGATAGTATTGCGTTGTTACAGATCGTATTGATTATGTGTACATGTCTAACTGAACATTAGCACGCTGTCAAAGGCTGGAGAATCCTTTATTTGTGGTGGTGTTGGTTCATTGCGAATCGGGATCAGACTCGGACTTGTTTATGGGCCAGGGCTCGCAAAGCCCAACGTCTCGGGGCTATGTGTTTTCCAGACAGGCTACCAAAATGTAAGCTCGGCCTGCCGACGGGCTATCTTAAAAAGTTTTAAGATAGCTTTCTTGATGTGCGTTGTTCACTCTCTTGACTTGATATTTTAAGGGCGTATGCATATATGTGTGTGTGTGTACGGTTTGCGGTTATATCCATCGATCAGGCGGGCCAAGTAACGTTAATAAAAAAATAACATTCCAATCAATCGCGGGTGGATGAGATAAATCTTTGTGTTTGTTTGATGAAGACATTTTGCGAGCCGTGTGGGAGATTCATTCCGGTTGCCATTTCCCTACTGGCCGCAGGGGAGCTGAAGCTCATTAAATATGCAAATCTTATCCAATCCTAGACGTTTACTTCCAAGTCTTCAGTGCGGCACGCCCATCAAAACTGAGCGTTTCTTGAGAGAGCCTCAAAACCAGGGTAGAAAATAGCCTATTACTTATTCATTATGATGTTTTTGAAAAACATTTAAAAAGCCAGTTAATGACACCTTTAAGAGAAGGAGTGGTCAGTGTCTTAAAGGAATGGTTCACCCAAAAATGAGTGTGCAAAACAATTATTTACCACTTTAAGGCCCTGATCACACAGAACACGTTTTTGCAGTGAGAGGCGCCTCTTTTGAATAGATTTTTGTTGGCAGAGCCGTTATGCTCGCTTCTTATGCGCCCGGGCGCCTCGCGTTTTAACAGCAGCGCACTGCTATTTTCTAAATGAAAAAACACCAACCAAAAAAGGCAGTGTGGTGCACCTCGCGTTTTCGAACCTGAAAACCGCGTTCTGTGTGATCGGGGCCTAATGATGCCTTTCTGACGCTTGAAAGTGGTAGTTGTGTAGACTGTTAATGGAGGGACCAAAAGTGCTCAGATTTCATCAAAAATATCATAATTTGTGTTCCAAAGATGAACGAAAGTCTTATGGGTTTGGAACAACTTGTGGGTGAGCAATTAATGGCAGAATTAAAATGTTTGGGTGAACTAACCATTTAAGAATATGTATGGATGGTGTATGGCAAAGCAAGACAAAAATGTATCATGTATTTGTTCTGATTTTAGATGGTGGTTTACTCACTGGGCATGACTCTCTATTGGGCAGTAGATTATCAACTTCCACAAAATCAGGTGGGTTCCTCTTCTTCACCAAAAAATATATATACATTTTGAATGACATTTTTGGAATGGACCTGGACATGAATAGAAAAGGTATAGAAATTGCCTGTCACACTTTACAATAAGGTTTAATAGATGCTGTAAATATATATTGTTCATGTTAACTAATGCATTAACTAATGTTAACAAATGAGACCTTATGTAAAGTGTTACCAAATGGTCTGTAAAAGATAGTCCCACTTGTGATCTTCATGGTCAAGACGATTACTACAAAATATCAAAATGAATATTATTGGAGCAAACATATATATATATATATATATATATATATATATATATATATATATATATATATACACAGTGCCTTGCGAAAGTATTCGGCCCCCTTGAACTTTGTGACCTTTTGCCACATTTCAGGCTTCAAACATAAAGATATAAAACTGTAATTTTTTGTGAAGAATCAACAACAAGTGGGACACAATCATGAAGTGGAACGAAATTTATTGGATATTTCAAACTTTTCTAACAAATAAAAAACTGAAAAATTGGGCGTGCAAAATTATTCAGCCCCCTTTTATGTTAATACTTTGTAGCGCCACCTTTTGCTGTGATTACAGCTGTAAGTCTGGGGTTTGGGGTATGTCTCTATCAGTTTTGCACATCGAGAGACTGAAATCCCTGAAATTGCCCATTCCTCCTTGCAAAACAGCTCGAGCTCAGTGAGGTTGGATGGAGAGCGTTTGTGAACAGCAGTTTTCAGTTCTTTCCACAGATTCTCGATTGGATTCAGGTCTGGACTTTGACTTGGCCATTCTAACACCTGGATATGTTTATTTGTGAACCATTCCATTGTAGATTTTGCTTTATGTTTTGGATCATTGTCTTGTTGGAAGACAAATCTCCGTCCCAGTCTCAGGTCTTTTGCAGACTCCATCAGGTTTTCTTCCAGAATGGTCCTGTATTTGGCTCCATCCATCTTCCCATCAATTTTAACCATCTTCCCTGTCCCTGCTGAAGAAAAGCAGGCCCAAACCATGATGCTGCCACCACCATGTTTGACAGTGGGGATGGTGTGTTCAGGGTGATGAGCTGTGTTGCTTTTACGCCAAACATAACGTTTTGCATTGTTGCCAAAAAGTTAGATTTTGGTTTCATCTGACCAGAGCACCTTCTTCCACATGTATGTCTCCCAGGTGGCTTGTGGCAAACTTTAAACAACACTTTTTATGGATATATTTAAGGAATGGCTTTCTTCTTGCCACTCTTCCATAAAGGCCAGATTTGTGCAGTATACGACTGATTGTTGTCCTATGGACAGAGTCTCCCACCTCAGCTGTAGATCTCTGCAGTTCATCCAGAGTGACCATGGGCCTCTTGGCTGCATCTCTGATCAGTCTTCTCCTTGTATGAGCTGAAAGTTTAGAGGGACGGCCAGGTCTTGGTAGATTTGCAGTGGTCTGATACTCCTTCCATTTCAATATTATCGCTTGCACAGTGCTCCTTGGGATGTTTAAAGCTTGGGAAATCTTTTTGTATCCAAATCCAGCTTTAAACTTCTCCACAACAGTATCTCGGACCTGCCTGGTGTGTTCCTTGTTCTTCATGATGCTCTCTGCGCTTTAAACGGACCTCTGAGACTATCACAGTGCAGGTGCATTTATACGGAGACTTGATTACACACAGGTGGATTCTATTTATCATCATTAGTCATTTAGGTCAACATTGGATCATTCAGAGATCCTCACTGAAATTCTGGAGAGAGTTTGCTGCACTGAAAGTAAATGGGCTGAATAATTTTGCACGCCCAATTTTTCAGTTTTTTATTTGTTAAAAAAGTCTGAAATCTCCAATAAATTTCGTTCCATTTCATGATTGTGTCCCACTTGTTGTTGATTCTTCACAAAAAATTACAGTTTTATATCTTTATGTTTGAAGCCTGAAATGTGGCAAAAGGTCGCAAAGTTCAAGGGGGCCGAATACTTTCGCAAGGCACTGTATATATATATATATTCTGCTCGTTGTGATCAGATGATCACAAGTGTGACCGTGAGAAGTACCAGAGGGTGAAAGTCAACATCAAATCAAATTTAAACTTCCTGGATGATGTTAGGAAACCCTCTTAAAATGAGCATTTACATTGATCCAGAGCTTATTGTTTGTGCACTTTTGAATACGTATTGTGCCTCGTCTCCCGCTAGCCTGTCCAGCTCAGCCACGACCTGAACAGCCTTTTACTGAGCATGTGCGAGGATGAGCCTCACAAACGGGTGAACCTGCTGACAGTGCTGGAGACATGCGATCAACACCATAAGATGGCTGTCCTGCCCCGGCCAGAGACAGCCATCAGACAGATGGCGGAGGATGTACTGCAGGTAACCGTGATGATCATTTCAATTTCATGGAATTTCACTATTAATTGAAGGCAGAGGCTATTTACACCAAGTGAAAATAACATTTTTCTTAGCGATAGATGATATTTACACTAAGTGCAAATAGCTGTAGATGTTATTTACTAAGTGAAATAGCATACTAAATGCAAATAGTGATATATTCTATTCACACCATGTAAAAGTAACAGTTCATTGCATTATCTGTTAATACATTTTTTTTATTTTGACAGATACATACTATTTGCACCTCAGTATTGTTGTACATTAACAGGATGCAATAATAACATACAGTGTAAATGATTATATTTATGAAAATTATTAAATGGATGCCGCCTTAAGGGGACAATAAAAGCCCTCCCTACACCGACCCCTAACCCCACCCAATAAAGGCTTTTATTAAACATTTCGTTAGGCACTTTATTTACATTGTTAGAAAATGTTCTTCATTTTTATTGAAAGTAAATGCCTTTCCGATGTGATGGGAAAAGGGAGAAGAGCGAGCTCAGCAAAAGGCGGATTCAAACCCGCGTCAAAACCAAGATCCTGAAGACGTTGGAATATACACATCTTTTTTATCTTGTTTGGCTCGACCAGGCATTGTTAGGCGGAGCGAGTGCGAATAACACTTGCCAACAAGGCACACTATTTGCGCTTGCTGTAATAGACACTCCGTTAATGGCAATGAGTAAATCTTGAAAAAAGGCTTCAAATAGTTTTCGAGATTAGGTTCACTAAAGTTCTGTGTGTCTTATATATCCTGTAATGGAAATATTTTAAACAATTTATGCCGTTTTCACTTCTGCTAAATCTGCCATAGTTGCTGAGCACTGTTTTTGTTTTCTAGGCTGAAAAAACCCCAAATGATTCTGCTCATCTCATAGACCGAAGCCAGATGGTCAGAGAAAGACTTCGGGGTATGGTTCTCAAAATTCATTATTTGATCAACTGATATTTTTTAAAATAACCTCACCAAGTGGCACCACCCTAATTAAGACAAACAGCGTACATTGCAGTATAACCGTTGTCTTATCCATTAGGTGCTTCCTGTCAGAACTCAGTTTTGCCTCTAAAAGGGAACAGCACACCATCACCAGCAGACTTCAGCAGGTCAGTAGCGCTCAACTCATCCATTTATCATCACCAGTGATGGCAGGACTCTTGGGATTACCCTGTGAGAATTGATTGGATCATGAAAAGTGGAAGTTTTGTGAAATAATTCATGAAAAGTTGTTTCAAAAGCATTTTGATAAATTATGAAGACCACGTTTATTTTAATGTGTATATAATGTTTCATTTTATGTTAACGTTGATGATTTAATTGAGCTTAGTATGCATTTATTCCCCTGATCTTCTGTCTTAAATAGGATGAGGAAATACTTTTTTACGCCATAAAAAGGTCCCATTTGTTAACATTGGTTAATGCATTAATTATCATTAACTAAAAACAAGCAATACATTTGTTACAGTATTTATTAATCTTTGTTAATGTCAGGTAATACAAATGTGAGTTCATGTCCATTAAATTACGTTTATTGATAGTGTTTTAGTATTAGTAAATGTTGAAATTAACATTTAATGAATGCTTTAACTAATGTATTTAAAGGTTATTTATTTGGGTTAGTTCACCCAAAAATGAAAATGATCCCATGATTTGCTCCCCCTCAAGTCATCCTAGGTGTATATGACATTATTCTTTCAGACGAACACAATCAGAGTTATATTAAAAATGTCCTGTCTCTTCCAAGCTTTATAATGGCAGTGTCGTTTTTGAAGTCCATAAAAGTGCATCTATCCATCATATAACTGCTCAACACGGCTCCGGGGGGTTAATAAAGGCCTTCTGAAGCGAAGTGGCACGTTTGTGTAAGAAAAATATCCATATTTAAAACTTTATAGACTAAATAACTAGCTCCTGGTGGTCATCGGTACACAAGTCGACTTGCGCTAAAACAGTCAAGTCAAGTCAACTTTATTTATATAACGCTTTTTACAATGCAGATTGTTTCAAAGCAGCTTCACAGTGTTAAACAGGAGACTAATGCAACAGAATTTTATTCGGCTGTACAGCCGCTCCGGAGAAAACGGAGATGCCATCTTGCTCATTTCAATTATCATACAGTGACAATGTGGGCAGATCAGTAATTTAGTTTATGTAGTTAATTTAGTTTACTAATTAGATTTATTTGGATATTTAGTTGAAAATTTAGTGTCCCCAACTGAGCAAGCCAAGCCAAAGGGCGACACCTGTAACCCCTGATGTGATGTACAGGAGCATCGCAAGCTTCGACGGCTCTTGTGGATAGTGCTGGGCAACAAACTCAAGCCCCTCTTCTCTTATATCGAAATCCTCCGCCATTTCTCTTTAAAAATTCTCAATTTAGACTCTAATTCATGAGCAGTGTTTTGTTTTGTCTGCGCTTCTGCGTTAGTCAATACGCATGCGTCAAGGGTTCAAAGGTTACTCTTTCACTGCAAGTCGACTTGTGTACCGCTGACCGCCGGAAGCTAGGTATTTTAGTCTATAAAGTTTTAAATATGGATATTTTTCTTACACAAACGCGCCACTTTGCTTCAGAAGGCCTTTATTAACCCCCAGAGCCGTGTGGAGCAGTTATATGATGGATAGATAATAATAATAATAATAATAATAATAATAATAATACATTTTATTTGTAGTGCGCCTTTCTCAAACTTAAAGCACTACAACATATACAACAAAATAAGAAATCAAACAAGGAAAAATACATAGTAAAAAGAAAAAACATGCAGTAGTAAATTATAATAATAAATTAAAAGCTTGACTTCTTGAGAAGTTTCTTAAAACAATTCAAAGATGTAGCATTCCTAAAAGATGTAGGTTATGAGTTCCATAACCTAGATGCATTGTAGGAAAAGGCCCTCCCGCCCATAGTTTTTAATTTACACCGAGGCTGACAGAGAGAAAGAGAACCAGCAGAGAAACTGCAGTTGCTGGAGCACGGGGGTAATGTGATGGCATGAGGATGTGTAAGTCAAAATATGCGCGGCTGAGTTCTGTATATATTGCAACCTCTTTATAGAACTAGCAGGTAAAACCACAAATAGAAAATTACAATAATCAAGCCTCAACGTGATGAATGCATGGATAAGCCTCTCAGCATCAGGCCTGGAGAGGAAGGGTCAAATGTGAGCAATGTTCTGAAGATGGAAAAAAGCAACCTTTGCTAAATTTTTAAGATGAGAATTAAAAGTCAGTTGAGCATCAAAAGTCACACCTAAATTACGCACCTGGACAGAAGGGGACATTTACATTTACATTTAGTCATTTAGCAGACTCTTTTATCCAAAGCGACTTACAAATGAGAGCAATAGAAGCAACTAAAACAGTCAAGGGCAACAATATGCAAGTGCTGTAACAAGTCTCAGTTAATCTAGAACAGAACACATAGGACAGATTTTTATATACAGTGAGGAAAATAAGTATTTGAACACCCTGCTATTTTGCAAGTTCTCCCACTTAGAAATCATGGAGGGGTCTGAAATTGTCATTGTAGGTGCATGTCCACTGTGAGAGACATAATCTAAAAAAAAATCCAGAAATCACAATGTATGATTTTTTAACTATTTATTTGTATGATACAGCTGCAAATAAGTATTTGAACACCTGAGAAAATCAATGTTAATATTTGGTACAGTAGCCTTTGTTTGCAATTACAGAGGTCAAACGTTTCCTGTAGTTTTTCACCAGGTTTGCACACACTGCAGGAGGGATTTTGGCCCACTCCTCCACACACATCTTCTCTAGATCAGTCAGGTTTCTGGCCTGTCGCTGAGAAACACAGAGTTTGAGCTCCCTCCAAAGATTCTCTATTGGGTTTAGGTCTGGAGACTGGCTAGGCCACGCCAGAACCTTGATATGCTTCTTACAGAGCCACTCCTTGGTTATCCTGGCTGTGTGCTTCGGGTCATTGTCATGATGGAAGACCCAGCCTCGACCCATCTTCAATGCTCTAACTGAGGGAAGGAGGTTGTTCCCCAAAATCTCGCAATACATGGCCCCGGTCATCCTCTCCTTAATACAGTGCAGTCGCCCTGTCCCATGTGCAGAAAAACACCCCCAAAGCATGATGCTACCACCCCCATGCTTCACAGTAGGGATGGTGTTCTTGGGATGGTACTCATCATTCTTTTTCCTCCAAACACGTTTAGTGGAATTATGACCAAAAAGTTCTATTTTGGTCTCATCTGACCACATGACTTTCTCCCATGACTCCTCTGGATCATCCAAATGGTCATTGGCAAACTTAAGACGGGCCTTGACATGTGCTGGTTTAAGCAGGGGAACCTTCCGTGCCATGCATGATTTCAAACCATGGCGTCTTAGTGTATTACCAACAGTAACCTTGGAAACGGTGGTCCCAGCTCTTTTCAAGTCATTGACCAGCTCCTCCCGTGTAGTTCTGGGCTGATTTCTCACCTTTCTTAGGATCATTGAGACCCCACGAGGTGAGATCTTGCATGGAGCCCAAGTCCGAGGGAGATTGACAGTCATGTTTAGCTTCTTCCATTTTCTAATGATTGCTCCAACAGTGAACCTTTTTTCACCAAGCTGCTTGGCAATTTCCCCGTAGCCCTTTCCAGCCTTGTGGAGGTGTACAATTTTGTCTCTAGTGTCTTTGGACAGCTCTTTGGTCTTGGCCATGTTAGTAGTTGGATTCTTACTGATTGTATGGGGTGGACAGGTGTCTTTATGCAGCTAACGACCTCAAACAGGTGCATCTAATTTAGGATAATAAATGGAGTGGAGGTGGACATTTTAAAGGCAGACTAACAGGTCTTTGAGGGTCAGAATTCTAGCTGATAGACAGGTGTTCAAATACTTATTTGCAGCTGTATCATACAAATAAATAGTTAACAAATCATATATTGTGATTTCTGGCAAAGAAAAATAGCAGGGTGTTCAAATACTTATTTTCCTCACTGTATATATATATATATATATATATATATATATATATATACAGTGAGGAAAATATATATATCTCATCTCGGTTACGTAAGGTAACCCTCATTCCCTGAAGGAGGGAACGGAGACATACGTCGGTTGTACCGACGAATTGGGATCACTTCAGAGAGCCCCTATCAGCTTCGAGATTTAGAGAACGGGCCAATGAGCCATTGGCGTGCAAGATTTGCATCTCGCGCTCTGCCCCGCGTCGCGGGTATAAACAGGAAGCGAGAGCAATGCCCTGACGTTTTTCACTGAGTAGCCGGACTCGTGACTCGGCCATGCAGTGATGGTAAGGAACTGTGGCGACGGGAGGTACGTCTCCGTTCCCTCCTTCAGGGAACGAGGGTTACCATACGTAACCGAGCCGTTCCCTTTTAGTCGGTCACGTTTCGACGCTGGACCACCTGGGGGTGGAGTCTCCACTCTCCAGGGAGCACCGGCAACCGTGACAGCTCATCGGCTGCACGATTGAGCGGGCCTAGAATGTGAATGGCACGAAGGGACCTCAGATGCTTCTGACTCCACAGGAGGAGATGGCGGGCAAGTTGGGACATGTGGCGGGAACGTAGACCACCCTGTTTGTTGATGTACGCAACGGCCACAGTACTGTCCATCCAGAGCAGAACATGCTTGTCTTTGAGCAGCGTTTTGAAGTGGCTGAGAGCAAGACGAACTGCCAGCAACTCCAGGCAATTGATATGCCATTGCAGTTGGGGCCCCGTCCACAGACCCGAAACTGCAGGACCGTTGTACGTGGCACCCCAGCCGGTGGATGAGGCGTCCGTGGAGACAACAGAATGCCTGGACACTTGTTCTAGAGGCACTCCTGCCTGTAGAAATGAAGGGTCCGACCACACGCTTTGGCGGCATCTCGGCGTCACTTGGACATGGAGGGACCCGCTGTGCCACGCCCATCTCGGGACTCGGTCGTGTAGCCTCCGTCTGCTTCTGGGCGGCCGAGAACTGCTGGGCAAAGTTCTCGACCGTGTCACCGAACAACCCGGCCGATGAAACGGGGGAGTCCAGGAACCGGTTCTTATCGGTCTCCCTCATGTCGGCCAGGTTGAGCCAGAGATGTCACTCCTGGACCACTGAAGAGGACATCGCCTGACCAATGGAACGGACGGTGACTTTCGTCTTTCCTTCGCCGTCCAGAGCTCCCGGAGGAGCTCTGGGTCAGGCCTACCCTCATGCATGTCCATGAGTGCCTGGGCCTGGTGCACCTGAAGCAACACCATGGCATGCAAGGCGGACACGGCCTGTCCACAGGACCTGTAGGCCTTCGCAGTCAGACTGGAAGAGAATCTACAGGCCTTGGACGGGAGACAAGGGTCACCGCGCCAGTTGGAGGTGGTCACCGGACACAGTTGCATCACGACAACCCGCTCAACTGGTGGGATTCTCTCGTAACCCTTGGCCTGCCCGACGTCAAGGGTAGTGAGGAGGGAGGAGCCACCAGGTCTGTTTCTGGCACTGAAAGGTGTCGTCCACGACCTGGTAAGCTCCTCATGCACCTCCGGGAAGAATGGTACTGGGGCGGGACGCTGAGAACCAGCGCGACCCCCCCCCCCCCCCCAGAAACAATATCATCCAACCTAGAAGGTTCGGGACGTGGTGGAGGGTTCCACACAAGCCCGACCTTTTCGGCGGCCCGGGAAAGCATAGCTGTCAACTCAGGGTCCGACTCGACCGTTGCCACTCTCCCAGAGGGAGGCAGTACAGCCGAGTCTTCATCCTCTGAGGGCTGGAACTCCCCCTCCGATGCAGCGATCGAAATCTGCTCGTCCGCGGGTGCCCCGAAGGTCACCGCCGGCCGCCTATGGGAGGGGCCAGCGGTTTCCTCCAGAAGCACCACCGGCTGCGGCGCTTGTGAGGGATCAGGGGCCTGCGCAGGTATGCTCGGCTGGTTTGCCCTGAACGTGATCCTCAGGTCACCCCGGCCATCCGTCGAAGTAGGTCTATCTTGGGAGATAGCTCTAGACCGAGGTATTGGGAGGGGGACTCCACCTTCCCGGAGGTAGGCGTGTCTCGACCTAAGCGCCGAGATGTTCTCCCGCAGTGAGAACATGAACTATCCACTAAAGCCGCCTCAGTGTGCTGAATGCCCAGGCACGTGAGACAACGATTGTGACCGTCAGCGGGCGAGAGAGAACAACCGCATCCAGAAACGCACGGGTGGAATGACATCTTGAAGAAGACGCAGTGTCACACCCGTATTGCTCTTTTTGTGAGGAAACGCTCTTAAAGATGTGCTGAAGCACCCAGGGACAACCGCGGCAACACACAGGGGATAGTGCAGCCTGTGTTTGCACTCACTGACAACCACGCCCTCACGATACCAACAATGTTTTGCTGTGAGAACAGCAGTTATGTTTTTTGAAGCAGTGGTCAGCGGTCGCGCTGTTGTGTGCCTTCTCGCCAGCAGAAGCGTCCTCTTCTCTCTCTCTGTCTCTCTTGCTGAAAGCAGTCAATGAAGTCTCCGAATTGAACGCCATTCGTCTCTGAAGTGAATGACGTCAGTGCGTTGCTCTCGCTTCCTGTTTATACCCGTGGCGCGGGCGGAGCGCGAGATGCAAATCTCGCATGCCAATGGCCCATTGGCCCGTTCTCTAAATCTCGAAGCTGATAGGGGCTCTTTGAAGTGATCCCAATTCGTCGGTACAACCGACGTACGTCGAACGTGACCGACTGAAAGGGAAATATCTATATATATATATATATATATATATATACATTAAATAGACAAACGGAAAATGAATAGAGTGATAAGTGCTATTCTTGATTGGTACACATTTGAGTATTGTCTACTGAAAGTTTAAAATCCTTGCACTTTCTGATATTAGATGGGGTGCCAATTAATACAATTTCAGTTTTGGAACAATTTAGCTTAAGAAAGTTGCTTTTCATCCATGCCTTATATTCCAACAAACAGGCAGAGAGCGTTGAAGAGGAAGAGGTGAGATCAGGCTGAGTGCTAATATAGATCTGGGTGTCGTCCGCATAACAATGATAGCCCAAGCCATACTTCTGAATAATCTGCCCAAGTGCAAGGATGCACTTTTATGGACTTCATAAACGAACCAGCCATTCACTGCCATTATAAAGCTTTGAAGAGCCAGGACATTTTTTAGTATACTGTAACTCTGATTGTATCCGTCTGAAAGAAGAATGCCATGGATGACTTGAGGTTGAGTATACTTTTTTTTTAAAAAGGTTCTTTATGGCACCAAAAATGGTTCTTGGCTCGTAATCATAGGGGAACCTTTTTAAGTGCTATATAGCACCAATTTTGGTTCTTCAGTGGTTCTTCAGCGGTTCTTCACCAGTTCTTTGACTAAGGTGCTATATAGCACCGCTACCATATGAACATGTTAAGATATGGTGCTAGATAGCACCAAAAGTGGTTCCTCTATGATTACGACGAAGAACCATTTTTGGTGCCATATAGAACTTTTTTTTTTTTTTTTTGAGTAATCATGGGATCATTTTCATTTTTGGGTGAACTAACCCTTTAACTAATGTTAACAGATGAAACCTTATTGTGAAGTGTTAAGATTTTAATTAAGATCCAAATTCACTGCTCTTCATCTTCTAGAAGTCATAGTTCACAGCAAAGGATCAGAAACAGCGCATGGCTTCCCCAAAGTCCTATCCTTGACAGACGGCGTCAGTTCAACTCCAGGCCAAATCAGTTGTTTGGCTCTTCATTTAGCCTTAATGGACGGAAAATAAAGGTAAGGAATTAAGGGCCAGATTTACTAAACAGGGCAAATTAGTGTGTGACCGCAATCCCATAAAAGCACTGATTGGAGTGGAAAGTTCTGCGGGTGATTTACTGACAATGCACACATTAAAGAACACAGACGCAACCGGATCATTTGCATAATGACCAACGCAATCTATCAAGAGCGTAGAGTCGCGAACAAGCAGAGCAGCTGACGATCAGGTGATCAATACAGGTACAGAAGTCCCCATGAAATCAAAATCAGAAGTTTTTTGGCTTTTGAATATGTTAGCCTTACTGTTATCTATAAGCTAGTGTGCTCCAAAACAATGACAAAATTCGCATTTAGAAGATATAAGCGTTAATTGACGAGTGCAAACCTTAGTAAATCACCTTGCATGATTCGTTTAAATACTCTCCTCCCATAAATATTGCATCTGAAAGGGAAACTCCTACAAATGCATATACAAAAATACTGTAACTGTCCACTCATTTTCATTGCTAAGTTTTCACTGCGTATTCGACAGTAGTTTTTAATGCCAAAACAGAGTTTGCACTGGAGCAAGCTGTTAGTAAATCTGCCCTAATGTCCCCTTATTGTATTTCTCTTGCCTTATAAAATTTACCATTCAGGATTTTGACTATTTCTTGTGTGGTCGTCCTCAGGATATGGGCCCAGAGTTCATCAGAATGCTGGAGGAGCCTCTCGTCGTTTTAGAGCTGCCTAATTCGATTGTGGTCAGTTTGATATCCTAAGAGCGAGAGTATTGGCTCTACACCAAGCAGTCTGAAACACAGTACTGGCATTGGTAGCCTGGGTAAGAAGGATCAACTATGTGTGTGGATTTCCCCTCTCTCTCTCTCTCTCTCTCTCTCTCTCTCTCTCTCTCTCTCTCTCTCTCTCTGAACAGTCAAACAAATGGCGGTCAAGTTCAAACCACAGGGACTTGACAGTTATGATGCCAAATGGACAGAACATTCTGCTCAAGTGTGACGTCAAGTCCAGAGGAGGAGACATCTTTGATATGATCATCGCTCATGCAAACCTTGTGGAACATTTTTATTTTGGCCTTGCCTACAGTGATGGTAATTCACCCCATGTATGTTTCGGCCTGTTACAGTGTCATTTTAGTATCATTCATATACTATTATAGTTTTGAATTAGTTTTTATATTTTTCATTTTCATTTTAGTTAAACATTTAGTAATTTTGTTGTGTTTTGAAATGTCTATATAGTTTTTATTAATATTTATATCAAGTTAAATTAAATTAAAATGAGTTGTTTTTTTTATTTAATTTTATTTCAGTTAAAAGCTTATTTCAAGTAATGCTTTTTTTAAAATAAAATAATTATAATTTAAATAATCTTTTTTAATAATAATTATATATATATATATATATATATATATATATATATATATATATATATATATATATATTTATTTGTTTGTTAAATATTTAAAATTGTATTAAATATACACTATTTTAAATATTTAATAACAAATATTATATATATATATATATATATATATATATATGTTTTTTAAAATTTAATTTAAAAATATATATATATATATTTAACATTTTCTAAGTCTGATATTGATGAATATATATATATATATATATATATATATATATATATATATATATATATATATATATATATATATATATATATATATATATATATATATATATATATAAAATATTTAAAATGTTAAATATTTAATACAATTTTAAATATTTAATAAAAATAAATATATAATTATTTGAAAAAAGATTATTTATTTAAATTATATAATAATTTTTTTTTTTTTTAAATCATTACTTGAAATAAGCTTTTAACTGAAATAAAATAAAATAAAAACATTTCTCATTTTCATTTAGTTTAATTTGATATGAATATTAATAAAAATGATATAGACATATTTAAAAACAAATATATATATATATATATATATATATATATATCGTTTTTTTCTCTTTTTCAGATAATGAGTTTTTCTTTCTTGACAACGACACAAAACTGTCCAAAGTTGCCCCTGGCGCCTGGAAAAAAGTGCCCACTGCCACGTTTGTGCTTCATTTCCACATCAAATTTTTTGTGACTGACGTCTCTCTTCTTCTGTAAGTCTCTTTCTTTCCCTCATTTGGTAGTTTTACCTGTTCCTGTTGTCTAAGGCAGGCGTTCTCAAAGTGGGGTCCGGGGTCCTCCAGAAGGTTCTAAGGGGTCCCCAGAAAAGACAAAGCACAATTGGATAGTCAACCAAAAATTCTAACTCTTTCATTTCTAAATGTTTATCTCCTTTCTTGCCTTATATATACTTTCCAGAATTGTATATGTTTGCTTTGTTTTTCTCACTATAGTCCCCTTTATCTTGCTCACTGGGGTTCTTAACGCAGTGTGTAAGCTGCTTACATACATTCATTCTGAAAGTTGCTTATACAACTACAAAAAAATGTTCTTCCTCAGGTTTATACATCCAACATTAATTATAGCCAATTTAAGTTAGGAAACAATATGTTGTATTTATAATGTCACTTTCTATTTATCTAACGGTTACATTTTTTCCATACATAAAAAATTATAGATGTATTTTAGGAAGGGGGTCCCTCATAAAAGGTTCATCATATTCATCAAGTTTGAAAACCCCTGGTCTCAGGGGCCGTTTACACGACACCTCCTCAACGAAAAACGTGAAACGTTTTATGCGTTTTGGCCATTAATTTACACATCAACGGCGTTTTGGGGGCTTGAAAATGCAAACATTTGAAATGCAAATGAAAAACTTTTCCGCTTTTAGTGCATCGTTGTTGTGTCCGCGTACTCTAACTTTGCCCCTCATCGATGCAGACACAAGCTGACCCGTCATCAGTACTATCTCCAGCTGAGACGGGACATTCTGGACGACCGGCTGCCCTGTAATGAGGAGACCTGCTTGTTTCTTGGTGCCTTGGCTCTTCAAGCCGAGTTTGGGGACAGTATGCCTGAGGTACTGCACATCAGTGTTGATTTAGAATCTCTGAGATATATTATCATTTATAACAGTTCTCATTTTCATTTAGTTTAACTAAAATTAAATCAAAGTGGGTGGGACAAGACCCACCCACTTTTTAAAACCAATGATATTGGACCCACTTACTTTTACTGTGTATAATTCTTTTCCCTTTCAGTCGGTCACGTTCGACGTACGTCGGAACTAACAGACGAATTGGGATCTGTCTTCAGAGACCAATCTACTTTGAGTGTATTAGAAACGAGCCAATCTATGTTGGCATCCATTATCGGACCGCTGTGAGCCGCAGCTATCTCCCTGAGTGCTTCAGCACTATAAAAGAGCAAATTTCTTCTAAAAGAGCAACACGGTTTGACTCCGCGTCTTTTTCAAGATGTCATTCAAACCGTGTGTTTCTGGATGCCGTCGTTTTCTGTCCCCAGTTGACGGTCATGATCGTTGTCTCACGTGTTTGGGCGTTCAGCACGCTGAGGCAGCGATCGTGAATGACTCATGTTCCCACTGCGGGAACATGACCATCGCAGTGCTTAGATCTAGGTTTGAATACCTCAGACGGGGTGGGGTCCCATTGCGCATCCCCCGATCTAGTGGTCCTCCCGCTGCAAAGCAGAGGGCTGCTACTTTGGCTGATGCCTTTGGTGGAGATCTGAGGGTGACGGTCAGGGCTTCCCCGACGGGCCAAAAACCCCTTGGGCCCCTCCCACCCTCCACTGCGCAGGTGGAGCTTCCGGTGGAGCTTCGGTAGGAGCGCGCTGGTCCTTCCCATGGGGGGCCAGCCGTTTCCTTTGGGGCTCCGGCTGAGGACATGATTTCGATAGCTGCATCGGAGGACGAGCTAATGGGTTCCGGAGATGAGGATTCGGCTGCGTTACCCCCTTCGGGTGTGGTAGCGTTGCCTGAGTCTAATCCAGAACTTACGGCTATGCTTTCCCGGGCTGCCGCGAGTGTCGGGCTCGAGTGGAACCCTCCACCGTGTCCCGAACCCTCGCGGTTGGATGATTGGTTTCTCGGGATGGCCCGTGCTGGTTCTCAGCGCCCCGCCCCGGTTCCATTCTTCCCGGAAGTGCATCAGGAGCTTACAAAATCGTGGTCTGCGCCCTACAGCGCCCGCCACCGATCTAGTGACTCCTCCGTCCTCACTACCCTCGATGGTGGCACGGCTAAGGGATACGTGGGGATTCCCCCAGTCGAGCGGTCTGTGGCGATGCAACTGTGTCCCAGGGCCGCTGCGGACTGGCGGGCTAAACCAAGTCTCCCCTCCCGGGCGTGTAAGTTCTCGTCCGGTCTAACGGGCAAGGCTTACACAGCCTGTGGAGAAGCCGCGTCATTTTTGCATGCCATGGCGCTCCTGCAGGTCTACCAGGCCAAAGCGCTCAAGGATCTGCACGAGAGTAGTTCCGACTCAGGGGTTATGCAGGAACTGCGCACGGCGTCGGACCTCACCCTCCGGGCGACGAAAGTCACCGCGCCCTCCCTGGGTCGGGCAATGTCCACTCTGGTGGTCCAGGAACGCCACCTGTGGCTGAACCTGGCAGATATGCGCGAATCTGACAAAGTCTGAGGTCGCTTCGGGCCATTCACATCCCTAGTGTGCTGAACCAGACAGCCGACGAGCTCTCTCGTCAGATCACACTTCCGGGAGAGTGGCGACTCCACCCCCGGAGTGTCCAGCTGATATGGGACCTTTTCGGAGCCGCGCAGGTGGACCTGTTTGCCTCTCCGGACTCGACCCATTGCCAGTTGTACTATTCCCTGACCGGGGGCACCCTCGGCACGGATGCACTGGCACACAGCTGGCCCCGGGACCTACGCAAATATGCGTTTCCGCCAGTGAACCTTCTAGCACAGACTCTGTGCAAGGTCAGGGAGGACGAGGAGCAGGTCTTGCTAGTTGCGCCCTACTGGCCCAACCGGACCTGGTTCGCCGAACTCAAACTCCTCTCGACAGCCCCTCCCTGGCCGATTCCCCTGAGGAAGGACCTTCTTTCTCAGGGACGGGGCACCCTCTGGCACCCGCGTCCAGACCTCTGGAAACTCTTATGTCTGGTCCCTGGATGGGATGCGGAGGTTCTAGGTGGCCTACCACAAGCAGTGGTAGACACCATCACTTCGGCTAGAGCCCCCTCTACGAGGCGCCTCTATGCTTTGAAGTGGAACCTGTTCGTTGACTGGTGTTCTTCCCGCCGCGAAGACCCCTGAAGGTGTTCGATTAACGTTGTGCTTTCCTTCCTGCAGGATGGGTTGGAGCGAAGGCTGTCTCCCTCCACCCTCAAAGTGTACTTTGCAGCGATAGCAGCGTATCACGATGCAATACCTGGTAAATCTATCGGTAAGCACGACTTAATCGTCAGGTTCCTTAGAGGTGCGAGGAGACTAAATCCGCCTCGTTCATCCTCGGTACCCTCTTGGGACTTAGCCCTGGTGCTCAGAGCACTTCAGGGTCCCCCATTCGAGCCTTTGCAGTCTGCAGAGCTAAACATCCTGTCCATGAAGACAGTGCTCCTGATTGCATTGGCCTCAATCAAGAGGGTAGGGGACCTGCATGCACTTTTGGTCAATGAATCGTGTGTAGAATTCGGACCGGCTGATTCTCACGTCGCCCTGAGACCCCGGCCCGGATACGTGCCCAAGGTTCCTACCACTCCCTTCCGGGACCAGGTAGGGAACCTGCAAGCGCTGCCCTCGGAGGAGGCAGACCCAGCCCTGGCTTTGTTATGTCCCGTCCACGCTCTTCGCGCTTACATAGACCGGAATCACAGCTTTAGGACCTCAGAGCAGCTCTTCGTCTGATACGGAGGCCAGCAGAAGGGAAAGACATCTGTAGAGCTGCGGGCTGGGCGACACCTGACACGTTCGCTAGATTCTATAGCCTCTGTGTGGAGCCGGTTTCTTCCCGTGTACTCGCCTCCAACGGCCGGTAGACGCAAAGTACCCGTTCCTGTGTCGGCTTGCTACGCCACTCCCGCCTATGGCCGGATACGTGCGTTTATCTTCTCCAGTTGTGTTCCCCAGAAATGGTGAACCCTGTCGAGCTCCTCCGTCACCCCTTCGGTGTCAGATGTTTAGGCCGTCTGACGCCAGGCCTGCACCCGTATACTTGTGGAACGTGTGTGTAGGCTGGGTTCCATATGTGTTGGTTCCCTCACGGCGACCCCATATGTGTATTCTCCACGGTACCCGCTACCCTACTCGACTAGCCCTGTGTCGTTTCCTTGACAGAGCCCCGCTCTGTCGTCTCTGGGTGTGTTCTTTCCCCCCTGGGACCAGGTTGGATCCACCCCAGAGACTGCCATATGTTGCACTACCCTGCTAGGTTAGTCCTTATGAGTATTTCCACCTCTCCTCCCTTATACCCGCGGTGCGGGGCGGCACGTAGACCGCATGCCAACATAGATTGGCTCGTTTCTAGTTCACTCAAAGTAGATTGGTCTCTGAAGACAGATCCCAATTCGTCGGTCAGTTCCGACGTATGTCTCCGTTCCCTCCTTAAGGGAATGAGGGTTACATACGTAACTGAGACGTTCACCTACCACTAACCAATAAACACTTCATTATTAAACACACGTTAGACGATATGTTCTTAATTTTTATTGAAAATAAATGCCTTTCCGATCTGATACGTGATGGGAAAAGGGAGTAGAGTGAGTTCGGCAAAAGTCGGGTCGATTTGCGTCAAAACTTTCTGCCATGCGTCTTACACTATTGCCACTGTAAATGATTTGGTGACTTTTGTAATTTTGTTTGTCCCAACCAGACGTATAGCAAACGATGTGGACTATTTGTACTTAATGGAAAATGCATCTACTTCAGTAAAACTTTCAGGGGGACACACCCACATTTTTTTTTCATGTATATATATCTTCTTTTTTTTTTTTTTTTACAATTATTTGAAAAAGAGATTTAGAAAACGTTATTTATACATTCCCTGGGTGAGGTGACAACTTATTAATATTTTGAATTAGTTTTTGTTTTTATATTTTTCATTTTCATTTCAAGTTTAGTTTAACTTTTTGCCATTTTGTTGTGTGGTTTTGTCATTTTTTATTTTTTTTATTTTAGTTTGAGCTATTATAGTACATCAGGTTAAAGTAAATTAGAAATGAGCTGAAATAAAAATTATTTTATTTTATTTCAGTGAATGTTTATTTTATTTAAAGTAACACAAATGTTTTTTTATGGTTTTAGTTTTAGTTTGAACTATTATAATGCTATAGTCTAATATTTTAAAAATAATAAAATTAATATTTTATTAAAATAAATATGATAACAAATATATTATAATAAATAATTTAATATAATATAAATATGATTTTGATGAATATTTAGTTTAGTTATTTGGGTACTTTAAGCTAAACTAAATAAAAATGAGAACATGACAGCATTTGTGTTTATTCTCAGTGTTGCTGTGTTATACTGTATATCTGTTCAGTGATGTCACACCTATAAATGGTGCCAAAGAATATACAAATTTATGAATTATGTCTTCAGGAAGAATTGAGAAAGTATCAGGTCATATGTATATGAAGCTGATGCTAGATGATTATGTAATGCACTAATTTATATAACATTTATAAGTTGTTTTAAAAAGACTCAAAGCAAAAGTCTTGTTTTGTGTGTCTTCTGAAGGTCTATGGGAAGAACTACTGTCAGCCTGAGCACTACGTTTCCAAGAGGGTTTTGCAGAAAATGGCAATGCCTTGCCTGAGAGACGAGTTGCTACGGTTACACGCCAACAATGCAAACATGACTGCAGAGGAGGCGGAGCTCGAGTTTCTCAAGGTTATATTCACTTCTATTCTTATCCACTGCCCGTATGCTTTATTTCATTATGATTCCTTATAAAAACTAAACTTTACTTTTTAAATGAAGTATGTGGGGTAGATTCTCACACATTTACAGTATATGTCTATTGAACATTGAACCATAATTGAACCTCATTATTGGCAAAGGGGTGACAACATGGGGTCACATAAAATGGGGTAAGTTGTCACGCATGCCATTTAAATGCTTTTCAACAAAATGAAAACATTAAAACAACATGAATTATGAACAATGGAAAAGGTAACAGAAATATAAAATGCAATAACAAAATGTTGACTTAACATTTATTTACAATACAAATTGTAATCTTATAAATGCAGTTTAACCTTTTTTCATTTTTATTTTGCTTTTTATTTTCTTTTTAGTTAAACTTTTAGAAATTTTGGTCATTATTTTTTATTTCAGTTCATCGATTTAAACTAAATTAAAATTAGAAATGTTGACAACTAGTTGAAATAAAATAAGTTTAAGGTTTTTTAGACTTTATTTCCGTTAATTTTTATTTTATTTTAGGTATTTTATTTCAAGTAACAACAATAAAAAAAAATCTGATTTTAGTTTTAAAAAATAAAATAAAATACATATTTTATTAAATTAAATAATCTTTTTTGAATAATTTAAAACATATATATATATATACTAATTCTGATTTCTGATATTAATAATTAGATCATTGTGTCTGCTTGGTTTGTTATATTTTTTTCTTTATTTCTTTTTCAGATAATTAATTTTTCTTTTTTTCACAATGACACCAAAATGTCCAAAGTTGTAAAAAAAGTGCACACGTTTGTGTAATTAAACGTTTGACTCAAAACCTCATAGTTATTGTGTATGTGTGTGTGTATATATATATATATATATATATATATATATATATATATATATATATATATATATATATATATATATATATATATATATATATATTTATATATATATTTATATATATACATATATAAGAAGCCCCGGACTCCCTTATACAGGGAGTGCAGAATTATTAGGCAAATGAGTATTTTGACCACATCATCCTCGTTATGCATGTTGTCTTACTCCAAGCTGTATAGGCTGGAAAGCCTACTACCAATTAAGCATATTAGGTGATGTGCATCTCTGTAATGAGAAGGGGTGTGGTCTAATGACATCAACACCCTATATCAGGTGTGCATAATTATTAGGCAACTTCCTTTCCTTTGGCAAAATGGGTCAAAAGAAGGACTTGACAGGCTCAGAAAAGTCAAAAATAGTGAGATATATTGCAGAGGGATGCAGCAGTCTTAAAATAGCCAAGCTTCTGAAGCGTGATCATCGAACAATCAAGCGTTTCATTCAAAATAGTCAACAGGGTCGCAAGAAGCGTGTGGAAAAACCAAGGCGCAAAATAACTGCCCGTGAACTGAGAAAAGTCAAGCGTGCAGCTGCCAAGATGCCACTTGCCACCAGTTTGGCCATATTTCAGAGCTGCAACATCACTGGAGTGCCCAAAAGCACAAGGTGTGCAATACTCAGAGACATGGCCAAGGTAAGAAAGGCAGAAAGTCGACCACCACTGAACAAGACACACAAGCTGAAACGTCAAGACTGGGCCAAGAAATATCTCAAGACTGATTTTTCTAAGGTTTTATGGACTGATGAAATGAGAGTGAGTCTTGATGGGCCAGATGGATGGGCCCGTGGCTGGATTGGTAAAGGGCAGAGAGCTCCAGTCCGACTCAGACGCCAGCAAGGTGGAGGTGGAGTACTGGTTTGGGCTGGTATCATCAAAGATGAGCTTGTGGGGCCTTTTCGGGTTGAGGATGGAGTCAAGCTCAACTCCCAGTCCTACTGCCAGTTTCTGGAAGACACCTTCTTCAAGCAGTGGTACAGGAAGAAGTCTGCATCCTTCAAGAAAAACATGATTTTCATGCAGGACAATGCTCCATCACACGCGTCCAAGTACTCCACAGCGTGGCTGGCAAGAAAGGGTATAAAAGAAGAAAATCTAATGATATGGCCTCCTTGTTCACCTGATCTGAACCCCATTGAGAACCTGTGGTCCATCATCAAATGTGCGATTTACAAGGAGGGAAAACAGTACACCTCTCTGAACAGTGTCTGGGAGGCTGTGGTTGCTGCTGCACGCAATGTTGATGGTGAACAGATCAAAACACTGACAGAATCCATGGATGGCAGGCTTTTGAGTGTCCTTGCAAAGAAAGGTGGCTATATTGGTCACTGATTTGTTTTTGTTTGGTTTTTGAATGTCAGAAATGTATATTTGTGAATGTTGAGATGTTATATTGGTTTCACTGGTAAAAATAAATAATTGAAATGGGTATAAATTTGTTTTTTGTTAAGTTGCCTAATAATTATGCACAGTAATAGTCACCTGCACACACAGATATCCCCCTAAAATAGCTAAAACTAAAAACCACTTCCAAAAATATTCAGCTTTGATATTAATTAGTTTTTTGTGTTCATTGACAACATGGTTGTTGTTTAATTATTAATGTTGTAAAATTAATCCTCAAAAATACAACTTGCCTAATAATTCTGCACTCCCTGTATATAAAAATAATTTAAGAGACACTTAAAAATATAAAAACATAATTGATCATTGCTTTAGTTTAGATAACAAAATATCAAACCAAATGCATGCATTTGAAATAAAGATACAGTACATTTTGCTAAAATATTTGCTAGGTATTTTATAAATATTATAATTGAATTGATATTATATAAAACAACAGATATTCATTTTAAGACAGAAGTATTAGGAAAATATTAACTTTCTGGTTGTCACTATAAATATCTGTCACTCAAGGCTCTAAGAAATGAAGTTAGATCTGAGATAGTTCTTTGTTTGATCATGCAGTGAACATTTTGTCCATATCATTTTTGGGGCCACCTTAATTTTAAAATTGAGTGAAAAGAAAGAATGAGAAGGATGGGGAATGTGACAGCTGCATTTCTTCGTGCTGCTCTTCATCCTCCTGCCATCTTGGATTTATTCAAACCCATAATGACTCTATGGGCTACTGGCCAAATATTTTTACAGACACCATTAGGTCTGAACAGCTTTTCTGGATGGGATGATTGGTAGTGGGTGTCCTACATTACATAATCTGTCCAATTGACTTGGCAGCACTGCCTTGACTCCCCCACAGAGCGTTCAGCAGCTTCCGGAGTACGGCGTGCTGTTTCACCGCGTGGCCCGTGAGAGGAAGCCTGTCTTTGGAGAGCTGGTCCTGGGAGTGTGTGCCAAAGGCATCATTGTGTATGAAGTTATTAATAACTCCCGTACTGCAAGCCTTAGATTCCACTGGAGAGAGACCAGCAGTATCACCTCAGCTGTGAGTCCACACTAACACCTTTCATTAAAATACAAAAGAAAAAGTTCAAATAGTCTCCTTTCCAAGTTGAATGTGCACATTGTAAGCAAGCTATTTTTTTTTACTTTATTTTAAATGCAAGTCTTCGCAAGGTTTAAAGTCATACATTTATACACTATATTGCCAAAAGTTTTGGGACGCCTGCCTTTACATGCATATGAACTTTAAAGACATCCCATTCTCAATCCGTAGGGTTTAATATGGAGTCAGCCCACCCTTTGCAGCTCTAACAGCTTCAACTCTTCTGGGCTTTCCACAAGGTTTAGGAGTGTGTTTATGGGAATTTTTGACCATTCTTCTAGAAGTGCATTTGTGAGGTCAGGCACTGATGTTGGACGAGAAGGCCTGGCTCTCAGTCTCCGCTCTAATTCATCCCAAAGGTGTTCTATCGGGTTGAGGTCAGGACTCTGTGCAGGCCAGTCCAGTTCCTCCACACCAAACTCACTCATCCATGTCTTTGTGCACTGGAGCGCAGTCATGTTGGGACAGGAAGGGGCCATCCCCAAACTGTTCCCACAAAGTTGGGAGAATGAAATTGTCGAAAATGTCTCAAGTAGTGCTCGCTGCAGAGCATCTGGAGCTCAAGGGTGGAGCTTAACCTGTTTAATGGGTGGAGAGATAGGGTTAGGGTGTGGTTAGAGGATGCAGCTCCACCTATCATGCCCACAGTAAGAGAGGGGGGGCTGGAGGCAATGGCTCTGCAGTGAGCATTAAGAGTTCCTTTCACTGGAACTAAGGGTCCAAGCCCAATCTCTGAAAAACAACCCCACACCATAACCCCCCCTCCACCAAACTTTACACTTGGCACAATGCAGTCAGGCAAGTCCCGTTTTCCTGGCAACCACCAAACCCAGACTCGTCCATGGGATTGCCAGACAGAAAAGCGTGACTGGTCACTCCAGAGAACACGTCTCCACTGCTCTAGAGTCCAGTGACGGCGTGCTTTACCCCACTGCATCCCACGCTATGCATTGCGCTTGGTGATGTAAGGCTTGGATGAGCTGCTCGGCCATGGAAACCCATTCCATGAAGCTCTACACACTGTTCTTGAGCTCATCTGAAGGCCACAGAAGTTTGAAGGTCTCTATTGACTCTGCAGAAAGTTGGCGACTTCTGTGCACTGTGACCCTCAGCATGCACTGACCCTGTTCTGTGATTTTACGTAGCCTACCACTTCATGGTTGAGTTGCTGTTGTTCCCAATTGCTTCCATTTTGTTATAATCCCACTAACAATGATTTTACACTAACCATGATTATACCATATATAGTTCTTTGAATAAACAGTGTTTATTTGAAGTAGAAATCTCTTTAAATGTCTTTAAAAGAAATGTCTTTATTGTCACTTTAATCAATGTAATCATTTAATCTTCATTTAAAAAATAAAAAAGGTTAATAATAAGTTGTGTGAATAAACTGAATTAAAAATCGAATAAATAGAGGACTGTATAATTGAATCTGATGACGTCTGTCCACATAATAACTCCTCCTCCTTTGTTCTCATCAACACAGCGACGCAAGTTTGTCATTGAGAGCAGCACCAGTAAAAAGAAGCAGATCTTTCTGACCGAAAAATCAAAAGTTGCCAAATACCTCTGCGACCTCTGCTCCGCACAGCACAAGTTTCACAAGGAGATGAGCTCTCGCCAGCTCACACACAGCCTCGCTTCAGGTTAGTCCACATCCGCTGTTAAATCCAAAAGCTATTCTTAGTTGGGCTTTATGTCAGTGGTTCACAATAAGCAGCAGTGTGAATGTCTCTGTAGAGGAGAGTATCGTGCAGTATGCAGCCATGTGCCGAGCTCAGAACAGTGAGGTCGCGCTCAACGACGGACGCCTTGATGCCACTGCCCACGACTCCATGAGCAAACTCTGTGAGGACATCGCTTCCCGCCTCGAATCAAAGATCAAACAACAGAGAGACTTATTAGACACCATCGGGTGAGAACAAACTCATGTATCCCATGTGCTACAACCATGAACCTGTCTTTGCAGTAAAGAGGCCATATTATGCCCTTGATTTTGTTTTTGGGCTCCAGGTATTTTCCACATATTCTCCATCGTTACAGCTCCTCTTTTCCCAGTCTGTCAGTAACGCTCTGTTTAGTTCCTGTCTCTATGAAGCCCCTCCTTCTGAAAATATGTGCTCTGATTGGTCGGCTAGAGCAGTGTGTTGTGGTTGGTCAAGCGATTCCAGCGTGTTTGGGAAAAGTCCCGCCCCTTACCATAACCGGCAGTTTCAACACACTACTAACTAACTCAAACAAGGCCCCGCCCCTTTATTCTGCGTATGAATTATTATAATCAGGAATATTGTGACATGTTCATTCCCGGAAGAAAACTCAAGACTGCAATGAGAGGCGTTTCAGGAGTTCAGAAACACTGACACTGATATGGAGAAGAACTTTGTGTGACTTTGCAGAGCTTTTTCATGTTCAGTTAATATAAATGTATGACTTTAAACCCTGCAAAGAAATGTTAAAATTTAAGGAAATAAAACCCTTTTGTACAAGTAGTTTGGCATAAACTTTTAGTATTATTAGGGGTTCAAGCATGAAATGCTGAAACCCTATTGTAATTGTAAGGATTTGTAAAACACATCGTGCAGGCCAAACCGTAAGGCCTAGAGACATGAAACCTGGCCAGATGGTAGGCCTCAGTTTGGGGACAACCTATCAGAGTATGACCCCGAATGGCCCATAGGTGGCGCTACAGCAACCAAAAGTTCAAAATTGCTCATAACTCTTAGACTGTTTGTCCCAGGATCAAGTGTCTTATATAGTTGGAATCCTTGGCTCAAGGCGGACAAAATGGATATACATTTTCTGCTATGTAGAATTTTGTCCAAAACCTACTTTTGCAAACTAGTCCCTGGTTTTTCGCCCGATCGGAACCAAACCATTCTAGGACAATTCTGAGGACTCTCTAGATCAATAATTATTGATTAATTATTAATTATTGCGTGGCAAAATACACTCAAAAGCCTATAAATTCTAAGGGAAAACTCAAAACTTCACGAAAATTGGTGGGCATGTGTGACATTAGATCCTTAACAAGCATGCAAAGCTTTATAGAGATCGGACCATAGGTGGCGCTATAACTGTTAAAAACCATATGTTTCCTATGGTAAATTGCCTATATTGCCTGTAATTTGAGTTTCCCATCTATTATTTCAGTGTTTAAAATCTTGCTAAATAAAACTTAATGTCTTTTGATGCTTGCGTGCTTAAAGGCCTTAAAGGCTTGAACCCCGCTAAATGCTGCTTGCAGCTTTAGTAAACCATTTTGTCAAACGGAGTATCCCTAAGAAATTGTCACAATATTCATAACTCAAAAATGTATGTATCATTTTTTTTTAAATTATACAAAAGTTCTGATTTTTAATGTTTTGAAATAAGTCTCTTCTGCTCACCAAGGCTCAATTTGACCATTAATTGATATGTATTTGTGCAATGTTGCTCATTACACGCTAAAGAAAGCTGAACATGTAAAAAAAAAAGCATAATAGGACCCCTTTAAGGCAAAACAGTTGAATTTTCATGCCAATGGTCAATTTTGGACTATTTTGCTCCTACTATTGGAAAGACAACATCCAAAATACACATTTAAGTGTTTATTTTCTTACACTTTATCTATTTGTATCTGTAGTTTTCAATTACAACACATATCTGTAAAGGCCGGACTCTGTAAATAGTCACGTCAGCAGCTTTACATACACCAAATCTATATTCTGAAGGTTTTTACTGAGGGGTTTGTTCATATATCATGCGCCTGCTTTATATAACATTTCATTCCAATGTTTTTTTTTGGTTGCTGTTTACAGTATTTGTGATAAAAATAGATATCCAGAATCGCCTCTCTAAAAAAAGTCATGTTGATCCTGGCTTTATCCAGTGTTCTGACGGTGTCTTGTCTGTTTGTTTCACTTCTAGATCCCAAAGTCCAGCTCTACAGAGAAGCTCTTGTAGCTCTCCGAAGCGTTGCTCTGATTTCCGTTCAATGTCCTCTCCTTTAAGAGGTAGGATTGACAATCAACCCGTGACGTGAACCTATTTAAACTGTTTCACTGAGAAACAGCCCAATGCAATGTGACCTTTTCTCACAGATACTCCAACAAGTTCCCGACCTCCAGAGAGGGAAATAATCTGTGTTACCCTCAAAAAGGATCCCAAAATTGGCCTTGGTAAGTGGATTACGGACTCCTCATTATTAACTGATATGCATTGAATCTACTCCAAAAAATTAAGTTAACAATTTGCACTCAATTTGGATGGTTAGATTTAATTCCATGATTTGAGTAAAGACTACTTTCATTTATCAGCAAGACTAAAAGAAACCAAGGGCCCTATTTTAACGATCTGAGCACATGGTCTGAAGCTCACGGCGCAGGTGCACTTAGAGCCTGTCCAAATCCACTTTTGCTAGTTTAACGACGGAAAAAAACTATCAGTGCGCCCGGCGTATGGTCCAAAAGGGTCTCTCAATGAGTCATAGGTGTGTTTTCGGCGTAACGTGCAATAAGCCAATCAGAGTCTCATCTCCCATTCCCTTTAAAAGCCAGTTGTGCAGAATGAAGGGGCGGGCCTGGTTGAGTTAGTTAGTAGTGTGTTGAAACTGCCGGTTATGATAAGGGGGCGGGACATTTCCTAAACACACTCGAAGCGCTTGACCAATCAAAGCACACTGATCCAGCGACCAATCAGAGCACAGTGTGCTTTTTAGAAGGAGGAGCTTATAGAGACAGGAACTAAACAGAGCGTTACTGACAGACTGGGAAAAGAGGAGCTGAAACAATGGAAAATATGGGGAAATAATGTGTTTTTTGATAACCTATTAGACCCCAAAAACAAAATCAAACCTTTGAAAAAGGGCATAATAGGTCCCCTTTAAATAACACTTAATTTCAACATTTACTCTCCCGATCCAGTCCAAATGCAAAGCATGCTGGGAACTAAAAATCCATGCAACAAAAAATTATTCAGGTAGTCCCAACACAAATGAAATAATTAAACCTCAATTTTACATATTTAAGTGGATTAATAAAAAAAACAAGCAACAAAATGTTCAGCAATTGTGTTACTTTAGTTCATTTTAATTGATTCAATTGTACAAGCAGCATCGCATGCATGCATTCACATAGAATATTAATTCACTGTTTATTAATTTGGCCTCTAGGTATTGTTATTGTTGGAGAAGACAACTCTGGGAAACTGGACCTTGGCATCTTCGTTGCATCCATTGTACCCGGAGGCCCAGCTGACCGAGATGGACGCATCAAACCAGGTGAATCAGATTATTTCATATTAATAACATCAAGACATGACCTCAGAAGTCGCTGTATGAACATTTGTGAAGGCGAGCTCCATCTTTCCATCAGGTGGTCGGCTGATCTCTCTCAACCAGCTCAGTCTGGAGGGCGTGTCCTTCAGCGAGGCCGCTGACATCATGCAGAACAGCTCCAGTGAGGTGGAGCTTATTGTCTCACAGCCAAAAGGTACGATCATGCTTTTTTATATTCTGATACATGTGTGATATGTGACCACAAAACAAGTCATAAGTCGCATGGGTAGATTTGTGGTAATGGCCACACTTGTGATACAACCATGCATGTGTATAAATATGGCGTTGTGAAATCATCAGCTCTGTACAAGCGTGGAGGTGCTGATAATCTGGCAGAGAGGAACTACGCGTCGCAGAGCACGATACTGGCTGACAGTCGAGCAGGGGACGACTATCTGGATGAGCTGGTCAGTGTTATGATGACCCCTAAAGGCACCAGCAGGCTCCATGTTCCTGAGGTTCGCATTGTAAACGCACAGGTACTGAAAATGATATACAAGTTCCTTCAAAGGCTGGCTTGTTGCTTTCTATGAATGTTTGTGCTGTGTAGATGCACGATTGCTTCTTTATTATGCAATTTTGGCCCACTGGAATGATAAAAAATCAAATTTTATATTTATTTCTTTACTTGTTTAGATACATATGGAATGGTTTATGACTATTTCACAGTTTAGATCATCAATGTTTTTAAAATGTACTAATTCATATTTTTATGGTGGATTGTAATTTCATAAGGGTAACATTAGTTAACTACATAGTTAACATGAACTAACAATGAACACTTCAGCATTTATTAATCTTAGTTAAATGTTCATCTCAACATTTACTAATACATTTTAAAGATCAAAAGTTGTATCTGTTAACATTAGGTATTGCTCTGAGCTTTCTACAAAAATCTAAAGCAGCACAACTGTTTTCAACATTGATATGTGAGCAGCAAATCATCATATTAGACTGATTTCTGAAGGGTCATGTGACACTGAAGACTGGAGTAATGATGCTGAAAATTCAGCTTTGATCACAGGAATAAATTACATTTTACAATATTAGCATATTAGTTTTACTGTATTTTTGATCAAATAAATGAAACGTGATCAAATCTTACCGACCCTAAACTTTTTAACGGCATGTGCCTATGGTTAAAGCATCACCTGTGTGTGTGTGTGCTTGTGTGTTTGTGTCTGAGTGTATATGCGAGAGATAGAATAGTGTCTAATAGTTGTGTCCATTGTTTCTGTTTTTTTAACAGGATGATTATTCCAGGTCAGGGTCTCTGATCAGCTTGAGACCTGAAGAGTTTATTGTGACGCTTCAGAAATCTGGTGGTAGTCTGGGCGTCAGTATCGCTGTAAGCACACTGTTTTATAGTTTTATAGGTTGAGACTAAACAAAGTAGGCACATATAAAATGTGAAAAAGATTTAATTCAGGTGTCACGCCTGTCTTAGGTTGATCTTCTCTTTTGGTCCCTTTAGTTCATGTGCACTGATTTGTCTTGTGTGTCATGTTTTCATTGGTTTATTGTCTTAGCTTGTTATCAGTTTTGTCTTTTGCCTGACACAACAGAGTAATGCACTGGACAAGTTTTGAATTGCTGAGTGTGGATGCAGGGGGAAAGATATTGAAGCGGGATAAAGAAATGACTTGTGAGCTCCTGCAAAATATAATGATCTAATAATAACAGCATGCAGAAGTCTGTCACGGGAGATTGTGTAAGCGTTGTGTATGTGAAAATTGGAAGAAATTGCCTATAGACATCGCCGCCTGTGATGGAAACCGCCATCTTGTGTGTTTGGGCCACACACTTTCCCAGCTCCTTTAGAGGCAGCGCCGTCTGCTTGTGAACCCTTTGTCTACCCTCTCACGGCCAAGGAGGCCGTCTCTGAGATTTCTGCCTGCTCTTTTATGGCCACGGAGGCCATCCACAAACTGTGTCCCATGCCACGGAAGCCGTCCACAAACTCGCTGTGCCCCATGCCATGAAAAGCCATCCACAAACTGTGTCCCATGCCACGGAGGCCATCCACAAACTCGCTGTGTCCCATGCCACGGAGGCCATCCACAAACTCGCTGTGTCCCATGCCACGGAGGCCGTCCACAAACTGTGTCCCATGCCACGGAGGCCATCCACAAACTGTGTCCCATGCCACGGAAGCCGTCCACAAACTCGCTGTGCCCCATGCCATGAAAAGCCATCCACAAACTGTGTCCCATGCCACGGAGGCCATCCACAAACTCGCTGTGTCCCATGCCACGGAGGCCATCCACAAACTCGCTGTGTCCCATGCCACGGAGGCCGTCCACAAACTGTGTCCCATGCCACGGAGGCCGTCCACGAACTGTGTCCCATGCCACGGAGGCCGTCCACAAGCTGTGTCCCATGCCACGGAGGCCATCCACGAACTGTGTCCCATGCCACGGAGGCCGTCCACGAACTGTGTCCCATGCCACGGAGGCCGTCCACAAGCTGTGTCCCATGCCACGGAGGCCATTCACAAACTGTGTCCCATGCCACGGAGGCCGTCCACAAACTGTGTCCCATGCCACGGAGGCCGTCCACAAACTGTGTCCCATGCCACGGAGGCCGTCCACAAACTCGCTGTGCCCCATGCCATGTAGGCCGTCCACAAACTCGCTGTGCCCCATGCCATGTAGGCCGTCCACAAACTAAAAGTGTCCCATGTCATGGAGGCCATCCACAAACTCACTGTGCCCCATGCTCTGAAAAGCCATCCACAAACTGTGTCCCATGCCATGAACGCCGTCCACAAACTGTGTCCCATGCCACGGAGGCCGTCCACAAACTCGCTGTGCCCCATTCCATGGAGGTCGACCACAAACTAAAAGTGTCCCATGTCATGGAGGCCGTCCACAAACTCACTGTGCCCCATGCCATGGAAGCCGTCCATTAAATCTCTGTGCTCCATGTCATGGCCACAGAGGCCATCCATGTCTGCTCCGCCGTGGCCTCCTGATCTCTGGTGGTCTTCTGCTCTGCTGAGGAGGTCCTCTCCTCCACCGTCCCTGCCATGGCAGTCCCTATTGCTGCTTGCTCCACCACGGCCACATGATCCTCCATGGTCTCATCTATTGCTCTACGGCCCAGGTCCGCCACTGATCCATGATCTCACCCACTGCTCCACAGTCCAGACCCGCCTCTGCTTCATGGTTCAGGCCCGCCACCATGCCATGAACCAGTGCCAATTCCTCTTCCTGGGCCTGGCCCTGCATCCCTCCCCTTTGCGGCTCCAGTCCACCACCTTCTTTGATTTTGGGTTAGTCTGGTGTTGAGTGGGGATATGTCACCTATATTTTAGGTTTTGGTTATGTTTATGCTTTCTTGTCTTAAACTACAAAAACACGAACATGTGAAAATCTATAGGCGTGTCGTTTTTCTTTACAAACTGACATCGCCATCTACTGGCCTGGCAGCAGAATACAGCGTTATTAATAATTTTTGAGGATCGGTGTGAAAGGGGATCAAATTGACAATTGCGTCATTTATACACAAAAACTGCGAAGGAACAACTTGTTGTTTTTAGTACATCATTGTCATATATAAACATACCCTAAATTAATTTAGTTAAGTTCAAACATATTTTCCAAGTATACTTTTTGTAGCAAGTATATTAGTATCAATCTACTAGTAGTATACTTGTATGTTCACTATTTAAATACTTCTAGGGACTCATGGCCCACTTTTTAGTTTTAAAAAGTAGACTTTAAATTGACCTAACTAGTTTGCATTACATTTTTTAGATTGCAGCTATTCAATTACAACAGGGGTTAGTTACTAGTAAACTAACAGTATAATTATAAATTCACTTAAACACAACTACATGCCAAGTTTACTTAGAATAAGTAATTGTACTTTTCTTAAGTAGATCTTAATCAATTAAGTACAAGCCAAATGTACTTAGACTTTTCTGTCCATATAAGCCAAGTATACTTAAGTATAATTTTAAGTATATCTCTGATTAGTAGACAGAATGTATCCTCTTATTTTTTTTGTTTAAAGTAAGTAAGCTAATAGCAAACTTCCTTTTGCAAGAGAAGCAAACCTTAGCACTGGC
Organism: Romanogobio albipinnatus; assembly: GCA_023566225.1. Classification (NCBI taxonomy): domain Eukaryota; kingdom Metazoa; phylum Chordata; class Actinopteri; order Cypriniformes; family Gobionidae; genus Romanogobio; species Romanogobio albipinnatus. The sequence goes on along the minus strand of CM042257.1, from coordinate 45,865,618 downwards.
AATACTATTCACACAGGCGAAACTTTGAGTTATCTGTTGTACGTCTGCGTTGGCTTCCACAGGGTTAGTAGTATCACAGAAGGCCAAACAGAATCAGCTGCCAAAGGGCAAAGAGGAAGAGTGGTCACACAACTATGGATATAAACACGTGGAAGAGGAAAGCACAGGTTATACAGGCTACAGCTAATCTGTCTAAATGGGGTTAAGTAGTTGGAAAGGCATTTGTACTAAATGTCACAGAGTTTAGGAGACGATACCATCAGACATTGAATTCATTATTCTGTGCTCACCTGCTGCTACTTGCATGTCCTTGGAAGGTCCAATGTGAGAAGCACACGTTAACATAATTTAAAAAAGAACGAGTATGAACTGAATGTACTGTTTTATTTTCAATGTACTGTTCTTATCAAAGGAAGTTCAAATGTTGTATGACTACGTGTCTTGATGTCTGAATATACAGGGAGGAGTGAACACAGGTCTCCGTTACGGAGGAATTTACATCAAGAGTCTGGTACCGGGTGGAGTGGCCGAACAAGATGGACGAATCCAGACAGGTACATGTTTACTGTTCTTACCGCGATCACAGATACTGTGGAAAGTGTCGTGGATCTGCTTCTTTTCTCTGTAGTTCAGTAAATGGTTGCAAGAATGCGTCGGTTTGGTTGAGTCACTTGTGAAGATTGTGTGTGTGTATGTGTGTGTATGTGTGTGTGTGTGTGTGTGTGTCAGGAGACAGACTGTTGGAAGTGGACGGCACCAGACTGCAGGGATTCACAGATCAGCGGGCGGCTGAATGTTTGGCAAGAACAGGCGGGGTAAGCTCTCTCTCTCTCTCTCTCTCTCTCTCTCTCTCTCTCTCTCTCTCTCTCTCTCGCTCTCGCTCTCTCTCTCTCTCTCTCTCATGGCAACTACACACCAGTGCCGTCTTTATGCAATCAGCTCAGCTGTAATCACTGCTTCCTTCTAGGAATTCAGTTATCGCTTATTGAACTTTGTAAAATCCAAAATTACCCTTATAAAGCCTACTGTATCATGTTTGGTACATGAATTTTGTAAGGCCTCTACATTTTTGAGAAGGTTTTCATCTCTCAATCATCATTGTATTGTATTGCATTGCATAATTTAGTTTTAAAACAACAGAGGTTTGATCATAAAACTAGGCATTTAAATCTCATCTTACTAAGACATATTGTTGACAGATACACCGATCAGGCATAACATTATGACAGGTGAAGTGAATAACACTGATGATCTCTTCATCACCTGTTAGTGGGTGGGATATATTAGGCAGCAAGTGAACATTTTGTCCTCAAAGTTGATGTGTTAGAAGCAGGAAAAAGGATTTGAGTGAGTTTGACAAGGGCCATCTCCAAAACTGCAGCTCTTGTGGGGTGTTCCCGGTCAGTCTCTATCAAAAGTGGAAGGAACAGTGGTGAACCGGCGACAGGCTCATGGGCGGCCAAGGCTCATTGATGCACGTGGGGAGTGAAGGCTGGCCCGTGTGGTCCGATCAAACAGACGAGCTACTGGAGCTCAAACTGCTCAAGAAGTTAATGCTGGTTCTGATAGAAAGGTGTCAGAATACACAGAGCATCTCAGTTTGTTGCATATGAGGCGGCATAGCCGCTGACCAGTCAGGGTGCCCATGCTGACCCCTGTCCACCGCCAAAAGCACCAACAGTGGCACGTGAGCATCAGAACTGGACCACGGATTCTTTTACATCACGTGGATGGCGTGGATGGCCCTCAGTTGATAATTTGAAATTGTGTTCTTGGGATACTGCAGTACGATCGAAAAGGGCACTTTCATGATTACAGGGGCAAGGGCTCAAGCCCCCCCGAGTCTGCAACTTACAGGACATAAAGGATCTGCTGCTAACATCTTGGTGTCAGATACCACAGCACACCTTCAGGGGTCTAGTGGAGTCCATGAGTCTCACTTTATCATACTGTATGATCCATAAAAGCCTAATGTATCAAATATGAGTCTGATCAAAAACATGAAACACTATAAAAATTTTCTGTATAAGCCTTTATGCTGCTATTTTTTAATGTAAAACAAAGAAACATTGAAGAATATTTATGCAGCTTTTTCCCCCATACAGTTTATGAATGCATGTCAAGGTGACAAAAACCCCCCCAAAAACTAAAGATTTTCACAGAATAAAGACTATTGTATGGCTTTTATGAGATTTTGGAGGCTGATAGATGTGGTCAGTCCACTTCAGCTGAACTGATATTAGTTTTCTGTGGCTGTGTGTGCAGGTGGTGAGTCTGGTGCTGGAGCGGGATGGAGGCTTGGTGCTGCCGCAGCGCCTTATAAACCCTGAGTTACGGGACACACTCATCGTCCACACACCAAGGAACAGCTGTCCTGCCATCACCATGACGAGACCCTTCGGCGTCAAGCCCAGAGACTACAGCTTCGTGTCGGACGGTAATGTAAAGATGCATGTAATAAATGCACCACTTTAACGGTGTATACACTGATTCAGATTCAGTACTGGCGTTTCAGTGCAAAGACAACTACACCACATCATCATATTCACCCTGTTAAGCCATCTTAGACTATGAAATATCATCAAAAGACTAAAAATATTAGGATATGTTAAAATTTCTCTCCGAGCCCATTCAAACCTTTTAAAAATTGTATATATTTGTTTTGGTTTTATAGTCACCATGAAATAAATTCTGATGTTTATATGGAATATTGCAGTATTTCTTATAAATGATTTATCCGTGCACATCGTCGTTTTTGTTTTAAATTAATGTGCCTCGTAATCTTGAATCAGAATAACGTCCCCTCCCTCTTGCAGTGACATCTCTTCTCTCCTCTGATGATGAGGACGGGGAAAACCTGTCACTCACATGAGATCCACCAATAGCAAACCACAACCATCCAATCAATTCCCCACGGACAAAATCAAGCGCCGCCCTACATGTGTTCCTGTTTCAAAAAGCTGTTTTACTTAGATATACACAGTGTTGCCAAGTCCGCGGTTTTCCCGTGGAATTGGGCTACTTCTACATTGTTGCCGCGGGCTGTTTTTAATTTCCACGGGTGGAAGCGACCCCAATTATGTGATATTTAGCCCTGGGAATGAGAATTTTAGCAGGTAGCCCTGCAAAAAAACACACATACAGTGAGGAAAATAAGTATTTGAACACCCTGCTATTTTGCAAGTTCTCCCACTTGGAAATCATGGAGGGGTCTGAAATTGTCATCGTAGGTGCATGTCCACTGTGAGAGACATAATCTAAAAAAAAAAATCCAGAAATCACAATATATGATTTTTTAACTATTTATTTGTATGATACAGCTGCAAATAAGTATTTGAACACCTGTCTATCAGCTAGAATTCTGACCCTCAAAGACCTGTTAGTCTGCCTTTAAAATGTCCACCTCCTCTCCATTTATTATCCTAAATTAGATGCACCTGTTTGAGGTCGTTAGCTGTATAAAGACACCTGTCCACCCCATACAATCAGTAAGAATCCAACTACTAACATGGCCAAGACCAAAGAGCTGTCCAAAGACACTAGAGACAAAATGGTACACCTCCACAAGGCTAGAAAGGGCTACGGGGAAATTGCCAAGCAGCTTGGTGAAAAAAGGTCCACTGTTGGAGCAATCATTAGAAAATGGAAGAAGCTAAACATGACTGTCAATCTCCCTCGGACTGGGGCTCCATGCAAGATCTCACCTCGTGGGGTCTCAATGATCCTAAGAAAGGTGAGAAATCAGCCCAGAACTACACGGGAGGAGCTGGTCAATGACCTGAAAAGAGCTGGGACCACCGTTTCCAAGGTTACTGTTGGTAATACACTAAGACGTCATGGTTTGAAATCATGCATGGCACGGAAGGTTCCCCTGCTTAAACCAGCACATGTCAAGGCCCGTCTTAAGTTTGCCAATGACCATTTGGATGATCCAGAGGAGTCATATACGGGTCCTAAGGGCACTTCTCCCAGAAGGGCGCGCGCACCCGTAGACCAGAGCGAGAGAGCGAAAGCAGTACGCCCATCAAATCGCTTTGCTCAGCTGCGCTGCAGTCACAGGACTTCACGACATCAACAGTAGCCACGTTTACATGCGCACTTTTTTGTCATTCCAATTAAAATCATTCCGATTGAAAGATTCGGTGGACTGTTTACATGAGACGTTATCTAAACCGATTTGGTGTTTACATGTGCTGACTTTCAATCGGAATCATTTTGTGACATGCGCACACAGTTTGTTGCAAAGATTCGTAACGTTGCCAATTATAATAACTGCGACGTTCGTGGATCAATAATTCTGTGTTGGTCATTTTTATATTTATTTATTTTTCTGTGGGCGGACATCCAGTAGTTTAACCTAATTTATGTCATATACAATGGCTATTTCAACAGCTGTGAATGATGAATGCGGACTCAGAAAGAATTTGTTCATTTAATTTGAAAAACACAAAAATAACAATAAAATGCACCCAAATTATTAATAAAAACATAAGAAAATGGTGAAACATGAATGAAAGCATTCAAGACGTGCTCTGCATTATTACTATCGTTATGCTAGACACATAAATATTTCAGATGATTAAGGAAAGATACCATAATCATGGAGGTATAAATATTAACAAAAGTAATTAAAGACCGTGGGTAATGTTACTTAACCAATTTGAAGCAGCTGTTGATCTTTTTTTATATAGGCCTATATAACTTACGAGAAATATCGACACGTCCTCTCCAGCAGCTTGAATGTTCCCCGTTGCAAAGGCAACTCTCAACGGCCACCAGGACTTATACAGTCTTGTAAAAGCTATTTATTATTTGTTGTAAAGTGTAAGAATCACCTCAGAAAAATTAATTCTTCTGTCAGGCGCAGTTGAAGCCTAGGACAAACGCTGTCAAGATGAGATGGTGTAGCCAGGCTATGTGTCATTATTCCAACATTGTGTTCATAACTTATGAACTAAAAAGTTATGAAATAAAAAAGTTTAATACCTCAGAAAAATGAACTTTCCTCTCTTGTCAACATGAGCCTGGTGTGAGCGCGGCGCGCACCTCCTGTATATTACATCACAGAAAGACGTACACACAAAAGTAATCGGATCAGGTTGTTAACGTGGTGGAATTTTGCGTTTGATCGGTTCATATTCCACCCCTCTCAAACCGATTACAATTTCATTCGGTTTGGGCATTTTTATTCCGACTGAGGTGTTTATATGGAGCATTTTCATTTGGATTGGACTTTTGAACCGATTACAGTGCTGTTATGTAAACGCACCTACTGTCACCAAAGAAGTGTGTTTTTGGTTGTCAGGGCAAGACAACCCTGTACAGCTTTCCAAAGAACCCAGCGTTAATGGGACAGTGGATGGAGTTTGTTTTTCCGGAGCAGCAACAGAGTTGTGCAAGTGTTTTGTTTGTTACCTGCAATTTTTATAAGCAAGGCCCAGTTCGACGACGGATTTTTTAGCTCGCCTAAAGCTGAAATATGGAGCAGTCCCAGCGATTAAGGTTCACAGTCGTGACTTGTGTTTTGGAAGCAGGTGGTGAGTAAAACTGCTTCAAATGTCTTTGTGTTGTTAGCTATCGACTCGTTCATTCAAATGCGCTACTACTCCATTGTTTTTCTATTTAAACACGCACTAGTCTGACGTGCAAAGCCGTTCCACTTGCTACTGCTAACATTAAATCACATATAATAGTCCATAAACCAAATTATATCCTCATAAACCATGAGTAAACGCACACAAATGTTGCTAAACTCGCGCATGACATGCCTCTAAGCAAGTATATAAGTTACAGTTACAGTACACACCATTGAGACGTCCTGCTGTAGTCGTTGCTGCTTCTCCTGTTCAATTTCAGCCTCTAGATCTGATTCTGGATCATATATGTATGGCTAAATCTGATTGATAGTCATGGTTTATTTTAGCCTGACGTCGTCATACTCAATTCTAGTCAGAATATGAGTCTGATACTGCTCCGTTGGGCTGTGATTATGGGGCGTGTTTAAACTGAACCAGGAAAGACCTCAATTGGATAGACCTACAACCAATCAGAGCAACGGAGCGACGCATAACGTTAGTTGTCAAATGTCAACAGAACTCAACTGCACTGTGTTGCCAAGTCCGCGGGTTGAAGCGACCCCAGTTATGTGATATACAGACCCAGGAATGCGAAATTTAGCAGCCGTGCCAAAATAACACATATTTTACCCCCTAAATGCCATTTTTCCCGGAGAACCCCCCCACCCGGAAAGCTATTGGGCTTGTTTTTGGCTAGTTTTGAGTAGCAGTTGGGCGAGTTTTGCTGTAAAAACTTGGCAACCCTGTCTGCACGCACGCTAGAATAAGTCACGTTAGAAGAAGAAGATGAGTGTAAACGATCTTTGCCGGTGTTGTAAAAAAAGAATTTAAGGATACACAGAGTACTTACCAACACCATCATCATTTCTGAGAGAAATAGAAAAGGTGAATGCATATACGAACAAGTTCTCCGTTTAGGATTAGAACAAATTCAACCCAAGCGCCTTTGATGACGTGGATGATTACGTTACTGTTTATCATCTGTCCATCATCGTCTAAACCCAGCCCTGACAATTTCATTGGTCCAAACAGTTTCTGTTCGGGCATAATTACTTCTCTATGGATCAAGTCCAGACCGAACTGCCCGTGCAAAAAAATTTGTGGGCGGGGCTACGTTCGTCTGGCATCCAGGCTAGCTTTATTTAGGATAACGTTTTTTTTCCCTCACGTTTAAGGATGTCACAGCTTTCAGACGCTCTCAACGCAATAGCTGCGTGCACTTGTGACTCTTTAGCTCCGCCCACGCGATACTCCTCCATCCACTCGGTTTTTTTCGGAAAGACTCAGTACAGCGTATCTTTCTTTAATAAATATAACAAAACTAAAGACTTTTCGGAGATATGAAGGATGCAATACTACTCTATAGGTACTCAAGGTTGACATGAGATTGACTGAAACTGAGTGCCCCCCCCCCCTTTAAAGGTCCCGTTCTTCGTGTTTTTTTGAAGCTTTGATTGTGTTTACAGTGTGCAATATAACATGTGTTCATGTTTCGCGTGTAAAAAAACACAGTATTTTTCACACAATTTGCTTATCTGTACACCGCTGTTTTCACTGTCCTAAAAACGGCTGATGAGTTCCTTGTTCTATGAAGTCCCTCCTTCAGAAATACGTAACGAGTTCTGATTGTGCCAGCGGTTCCCGTGTTGTGATTTGACCGCAGCTTAGCACACGTAACTTGCACAGAAAGGTCACGCCTCTTAACGGGAGATGTATGCGCTCAATGATCTCTACAGCGTCCCTGGGAAAGCCAAACAAAGGTGATTTGACTCCGGGATGAAAATAACAGCGTCTCGACGACATGGCGACAAACTCAGTCAAACGCAACACTTCCTCTTCTCCACGCAACACTTCCTCTTCTCCACGTGGGACAGCAACAAGACCACGCCCCCTTTTTCGCGTATTCTTGTGGGCGGAGGTTAGTCTGTTCTACTGACGTAATTAATGAAGGAAGTACCAGGATGTAGTCCAAGCCGGCCGTTCGCTGTAGGCTTTGAAAGGGAACTTCTGTTAAATAAAATATCTCGCTTGGCATTGAACTTTGAGCTTTATTATTGTACAGGTATTATTTATGCTCTAACAGCAACATTACACACTAACTAAAGTTTGAACAATGGGATCACGAAGAACGGGAAATTTAAAGTCCCCCTGTAGTCAATAATTGTATCCCTTAAAACTCATCTATGATCATCAAAATGACATGTTTAAAAGTTTATTTTTATTCATGTCTTAAAATAGCTTTAATATGTCTCTCATGAATATACGCAGAGTCATGAATATGCAAATTGGCCCCGCCTCCACTCACTCACACATGCTCGTCTACAAGTCGATGTATCAGAATGGAAATGTGTTTTATGTATCACTCTCTACAACGTCGGACATACGGTAATTAATATGATTAGCCTTTGGCTTGACTACGTTGTCAAACCATTAATGGAAGTAATGTGTTAATAATGTGATAGAAAATGTTACACATCTCAGTCTGCCTTCTGAAAATCAGCATCCTATAGAAACGCTGTGAACAACGTCGGTGGAGAAAGGCATATAGTTCATCATAACATCATAATATACATAATTCACCCACTATATTGCTAAATGTACACAATTTTTCATATCAACAGAAAAATATACCGGGTTGGCTTCTCTTGAGACTCCCTGCTTCAGAGAATAGTTAATGATATGCTAAAGCCCCGCCCCCCTCGTGACGTGATTGGTCACAAGGTAGTTTGTGACATCAGAAACACCAATGATGTCTTTGGTTCACTGCAGTTTTAAGGAGAAAATACTCAACAATGGTGTTGACTTATGAATCTGCACATGGTTTGTCTTAAAGCATATTAAAAACACCACATAGACATACAAACAACATTAAAACCTTTAAAGAAACACACAGATGCCCTGTCCACTGTGCTTCAGGATTACCTCCACAGGTCATGTGACGTCACCTCCACAGGTCTGGCTTAAATGTGTCTAATTCTGTCCCCAGATAACATTCAGGAAGTGACTCTTAAGAAGAGACTGAACGGTCTGGGCTTCAGCTTTTTGATCTCAGAGCTGGACACTTCCCTCGACTGTGGCTCCATTGTGCGAATAAGAACGCTGTTCCCAGGTCAGCCTGCAGAGGAGAGTGGCAAGATTCAGGAGGGAGACGTCATTCTGTCCATTAACGGACAGCCACTGAAGGGCTTGTCGCATCAGGTAACAAGGGAGCTTTTCTTTAACCATTCCAGACATGATAGGATTATGAACGTAAACCATGTGAAGGGCCAGGGCTTGTTGATTATGGTCCAATTATTCCTTTCTGGGCAAGCAAAGAGCAAAGACTAAGACCATTACTTTTAAATTGACATTTGGCCTGTGAACTCTGACCCTACAGCAAGTGCTGCGGTTATTGAGGAATTGTCTTTCAGAGGTGCGGCTGGTTCTCTGCCGTCCTGCTCAAGGTATGGAGAGAATGCACAACACACACAATAGACTTATTCATCTGTTAATACAATAATACTTATACTACAGGTCAAACGTTTGGAATCAGTTTTCCGAATATTAAATCAATTGTAATGTTTTTTAAAGAAGCCTCTTATTATATATACTATTGCAATTTAAAATAACTGTTTTCTATGTGAACATATAGGAAAATGTAATTTATTCAGGGTTCCCACTCATCCTGGAAAACCTGGAAAATTGATGACAAATTTTCCAGTCATGGAAAACACATGGAAAGACTGGAGTGATGATGCTGAAAATTCAGCTTTGATCACATGAATAAATTACATTTTAATATATTCACAGTTCTTTCACAGTATTATGGTTTTTACTGTATTTTTGATCAAATAAATGCAGCCTTGGTGAGCAGAAGAGACTTCTTTCAAAAACATAAATCTTAATGATTCCAGACTTTTGACCGGGAGTTTAGCCTATGCAATTTCATATTTATTTATTTGTAATGAAATATTCAAAGTGAACAATGTCACTGATTTGTGTTCACAGTAACTTGGAATCATGTTTTCTGTTGTTCAGGAACACTTCCACCTATATCTGAGAAAATAGGCCAACTGACCTGCAGCTGAACCATGAAAGAAGTCCTATTGAATCCTGGGAAGGAAGGTCATAGAGGAGTCCTGGTGCATTATGGGAGAGGATGGATCCTTCAGAGGGGTTGGTCACAACAGAGTGGAGCTAGAGAGTTTGATTTTCTCTTTAAAGGTCCCGTTCTTTGTGTTTTTTTGAAGCTTTGATTGTGTTTACAGTGTGCAATATAACATGTGTTCATGTTTCGCGTGTAAAAAAACACAATTCACAAACAATCACACAATTTACTTATCTGTACACCGCTGTTTTCACTGTCCTAAAAACGGCTGATGAGTTCCTTGTTCTATGAAGTCCCTCCTTCAGAAATACGTGACGAGTTCTGATTGTGCCAGCGGTTCCTGTGTTGTGATTTGACCGCAGCTTAGCGCACTTTGCACAGAAAGGTCACGCCTCTTAACGGGAGATGAATGCGATCAATGATCTCTACAGCGTCCCTGGGAAAGCCAAACAAAGGTGATTTGACTCCGGGATGAAAATAACAGCGTCTCGACGACATGGCGACAAACACACTGAAACGCAACACTTCCTCTTCTCCACGTGGGACAGCAACAAGACCACGCCCTCTTTTTCGCGTATTCTTGTGGGCGGAGGTTAGTCTGTTCTACTGACGTAATTAATGAAGGAAGTACCAGGATGTAGTCCAAGCCAGCCGTTCGCTGTAGGCTTTGAAAGGGAACTTCTGTTAAATAAAATATCTCGCTTGGCATTGAACTTTGAGCTTTATAATTTTACAGGTATTATTTATGCTCTAACAGCAAC